>CM065119.1:10042500-10642500 GCA_033026305.1 Cirrhinus molitorella | reverse complement strand
AAGAAAGCCCGCAAACAGTTTGCTGAAGACAAGCAGACTAAGGACATTGATTACTGGAACCATGTCCTGTGGTCTGATGAGACCAAGATAAATTTATTTGGTTCAGATGATGTCAAGCGTGTGTGGCGGCAACCAGGTGAGGAGTACAAAGACAAGTGTGTCTTGCCTACAGTCAAGAATGGTGGTGGGAGTGTCATGGTCTGAGGCTGCATGAGTGCTGCCAGCATTGGGGAGCTACAGTTCACGGAGGGAACCATTAATGCTAACATGTACTATGACATTGAAGGAGAGCATGATCCCCTCCATTCGGAGACTGGGCCACAGGGCAGTATTACAACGTGATAACAACCCCAAACACACCTCCAAGACGACCACTGCCTTGCGAAAGACTGGCCAAGCATGTCTCCAGACCTAAACCCTATTGAGCATGGAGGATTGGAAGAGGACTCCAATGGCAATGGTGAACTCCAAGCCCAAGAGGGTTAAGGCAGTGCTGGAAAATAATGGTGGCCACACAAAATATTGACACTTCAGGCCCAATTTAGACATTTTCACTTAGGGGTGTACTCACTTTTGTGGCCAGTGGTTTAGACATTAATGGCTGTGTGTTGAGTTATTTTGAGGGGACAGTCAAGTCAAGTCACCGTTATTTATATAGCGCATTTTACAATATAGATTGTGTCAAAGCAGCTTTACAGTATTAAATAGGAAAGTAGTGTATCAATAATGCAAAAGGAAACAGTGAACAATTTTCAGCTAAAAGCAGTTCATTATGGAATTCAGTGATATCATCATCCAGCTGATTTACACTGTTATACAAGCTGTACACTCACTACTTTACATTGTAGCAAAGTGTTATTTCTTCAGTGTTGTCACATGAAAAGATATAATACAATATTTACAAAAATGTGATGGGTGTACTCACTTCTGTGAGATAATGTATTGCTACAATACTGACTATAGAAAAGATCTTTTTTTGCCAGTGAAATTTTGCTATGTGATCAGCAAATCACACTTTAAAAATATTGTAAAGGTGGTCCATGTGGCCCTATATTCCAGATTTTCTGAAGTCATACGAAAGCTTTGTGTGAAGAACATCCTGAAAGTCATTATTCATTGATAGTCTGACTTTCTTTAAAGGGTTCAGTTCACCCAAAAATTAAAATTCTGCTATTAATTACTCACCCTCATGTTGTTCCAAACCTGTAAGGCCTTTGTTTATCTTCAGAACACAAATTAAGGTATTTTTGATGAAATCCAAGAGCTTTCTGACCCTGCATAGACAGCAATGCAACTGACACGTTCAAGGCCCAGAGAGGTACTAAGGACATCGATAAATATAGTTTATGTGACATCAATGGTTCAACCGTAATGTTATGAGGCTACGAGAATACTTTTAGTGTGCAAAGAAAACAAACAACACTTCTGTATCAGTCTTTGTTACACATTCAGAAGAGTACCACGACATATTCGTGTGGTGCTGCTGTTGCAGGAGCTGTCGTTCTGACGTAGAATGTTCATCTCTCTAAGTTCATTGTCTGTATATTCTGGTTTAAATAAGTAAGGCTGAGCAAAAAATTGCAAGTCATCCTCCTTGTCGAAATCTTCAGACTTGTTTACAAAGACTGTTTTATGTGTGGTGCTCATCTTCTTTTGCTTGTAAACAAGGTACAGCTCATCTGGGTTCTTTGTTAGAATGCCAGCTCCTGTATCAGCAGCACCACACGCATGCATTGTAGTACTCTCATGAACGCGTGGCGAAGACAGACACAGTATAATAGAAATTGTTTAATAAAGCTGTTATTTTTTGTTTTCTTTACGCACAAAAAGTATTCTCGTAGCTTCATAACATTACGGTTGAACCACTGATGTCACATGGACTATTTTAATGATGTCCTTACTACCTTTTTGGGCTTTAAACGAGACTGTCCTCAAAGAAAATACGTCCCAGTTGTACGTTTTTGAATCGACCAAATACGATCCATTCTTACGTTTTAAAGTTAAGCGCCCTCTAGCGGTCGTAAAAATAATGACAGTGTCGCGTTGGATCTGACGTCATCGAATGACGTATGAGTTTTTATACGATTTCAGGGTAATTTAAACGTGTTTTACTAGGTGTAATTCGTATATATGACCACACCTAACCCTACCCTAAACCTACCCCTTACAGAAATAGTGCAAAATCATGATTTCTAGTGCATATTTAAAAAAAAAAAAAAACATACAATGAAAACGTATGTGTTTTCTGGAATCGAACCTGTGTTCATATGATTATACCACTCTGCAGTGCAACGCGCTACTAATTGACCTACACATAATGCTAAGGTTGAGTTTGATACCTGTTACTGATAAGGGAGCAAATGTTGAATACGCTTTACAGAGACGTATTTGAGGATTTGTGAAAACGACTTTAGTCGGTCGTATAAATTGGAGGACATGTTGGAGACGAAATAAGCTTTTTCTTTGAATGTGCCAGACCTCTGATTCATTTAATTACAGACTGTGATGATATGTTTCCACATTAGTTATTAACATCATAAATAACAAAGTTTCTTTATATTGTTTGCCTTTGTATAGTCACAGAAACACTGTCATGGACTCTGCTGTTAGAGCAAATAAAAACGTGAAAGTTATACAGTATTTGTTGTATAGTTTCCATTCACCACTAGAAGTTTCCTCATTTATGACAACTTCCACTTCGGGGAACCCCAGAAATGTGAAAAAGGCAACAAAGTTCAGTAAACGGTAAAACTATTAGCGTTATAAACCAGTGTGTTTATGTTTATGATAAAAATTAAAATAACATGATAATAAACACCAGTTTGCAGTAAACAGTAAAACTGTTTGCACTACAAACCAGTGTGTTCATCATTAATATAATCAGTGGTTGAATTGTAAAAAAATAATAATAATAATAATCAGGAGGGATGGTGTGGTTACATTTTATTATTATTATTATTTTTTTTTTTTATTTATTTTTTTTAATTATTTGTAAAAAATAAATAAATAAATAATACCTTGGCTGGTTTATGCCAGTCATAGATAAATAAATATGATAATAAAACCCCCAGTAGGTGGCAGCAGGTCCCTGTTTTAATAAATTATGTTTTGAATCAATCAAATCAAACAATTAATTTAAAATGGCTGATTCAGTTAGAAACTAAACAAGTGACTGAATGGACCGTTGAATCACTGGCTCACTCGATTCGTTCAAAAACAGATTCATTTAACCAAACACCGCAGTGTTGCTCTGCGCCATTGTATTAAATTAATAAATGCAATAAATAATAAAAAAAAATACTCATGTTTCTTTCATTGCTTGAGTTGAGTTATAAGGGCATTCTAACTGCATTCTAATAGGGTTCATCACGCAGTGAATTCTTTTGGACTCTCAAGAGTTTTTTGTTTTTTTGCAAAGTCGGTGACATACTCAATAATGTCAGGGGAATGTCTTTAAAATCTAATCAAGGAAATATATCTTCTGTTGTCTTTTTAAAGAACTTCAAAAGTCGCATTGAACCATTTTGTGCTAAAACTTGCCTCGGCTTGTGCGCAGCTTGTTACAGTATCGGGGTCGGATTGGCCATTTTGGTTTTACAGAAGTGATGCTTTTTGTAATTTTTTTCAACCTCAGTTCGAGCCCTGAATATAATACATTAAAATAATTTAGTAAGACACACCAATGTGCAATATCACGGAGCAAAACAAGCTGTTTTGTACAGCTAAAAATAGCTGGAAGGTGAGCGGAAACCACACCCATAACATTTACAAATAGCTCTTAGGTGAAAAATAAGGTGGATAGGAAGTGGGCGACAACTGAAGCCATGCACATTCAAGTTACAAATGGCCGCGCCTCCTAACGCTACTAAGCCAGTATATAGCCTATATTTGAAACATCTGAAAATGCTTCTCGGAGGCCATGAGTATTCCTTCATGGTAAACAAAACTTGATAGGAGTGCCGAGTTAAAGCAAGAAAACGATACAAATGTATAAAAGAACAACGAACCTGGCAGGAGACACAAACAGAAAACTCAAAATGGAGGAGGAAGTAACTTGGTTTGAAGAATAATAATCAAATATTATAAGGTACAAAAGTCTCCTTTTCTTATATCTAAAACTCTGGGGTAATTTACAGGTAAGCTAATAAGTAATTTCCACTCAAAATAACAGTTAATGTATTAGTTTAGTATTTTATTAATTCGTTAATGACCCACTGATTGTTCACTCACCATTTGAATTGCCACATTTGCACTTGAGGGTAAAATTGCAAAAACATTATTCTTCTACAAACTCTCCGAGTTGTAATTCAATTGGCCAATTTCCGTGAAAACATTAGAATGTAATCCAACAGCTATCCTCATCATCTATCATATTCCAGCCTTTCATCCCCTCACACAGTCTGTTGAATATTTATGAGTTTGCCGACGTCACCAGAGCGCTGAGCGGCGCGTGAAAAGCGGGATGTGAGGGAGGGAGCATGCGGGGAGCGCGAGAGAAGAACGCTGCCATGCAAAGCGTCGCTTGACAGCGTCTTTTTTTTACTTCCACCTGCGTCCGTCGCATAAGGATTGTGGATTTCAGCTGCCCGGCCATTGAAATCGCGTTTTACTTCGATGCCCGAGCGCGATGCATCTTTGCTTTAACAGATTGACGGAGTCGCTTGAAGGATGCTGCACACGGAGGATCGCTGTTTGACATGCACTGACATTTAAAATGAGCCATCTGAACCGTGCACATCTCATGCTTTTCGACTCATGAGTGCACAGCGTGATTAAACGCGTGCTTTTAATCGGAGCATAATCTCCGTAGGCTGCTCTGACACGTTTCTAAACGTTTGTTATGGGGGTCAACACAACAGCCCGAGGCGGTGGGATTTGAGTGCAACCTCTATTGCGTGTTTTCACTTATAGATCCTATAGACTTGCATCATCATTTATGCTCGCTGATCAGCTGTTAAGCTTGTGAAACTGCGGCGAGCGCGGGTTGTTGTGCGTGGTGCTGAAAGGACAGCTCCCACCACAGCGGATCATATGGATCAATATTAGGGGTCTGACAGTGTCGCTCTCGGGCTTTAATGGCTGTGGCACGCAAGATCAAAACTCTGCTGACGGTCAACATTCTGGTGTTCGTCGGGATCATCTTGTTCTCTGTCTACTGCAGGATCCAGGACCGATCCGAAGAGCTCGTACAGATCGGGAGGCTGTCGGATCAGAGACTGCGAGGCAGGAATGCCAAAGTTACGAACTCCATGGACAGACAGTCCATTCTCAAAAGGCTGGAGCGACTAGAAGATGTGGTCTATAACCAGTTAAATGGTAAGTGGGCTTTAAGCATCTTTGACATTAATAAGTCATTTACGGACATTATAAAATGCATAAGAGATTAGTGTTTAATGCACATTTAGATATTATTTATTCTATATTTACAATTGGGATAGTCATCCTAATACTTTAACTCATGACAATTAATATTGACTGGTTTATGATGCAATAAACATGTCAAGAAGAGCAAGATAGGGTTAGCTGCATCAAAATATATCAGTCAACCAGATTAATGTAATAATCTGTTAAGCATTAAATGGTTTCATAATGTCATTGATAAACTATTAAGTGTTATTAGAGTAATTAGACCTAATAATAGCAAGGATGCAATGAAACTTGAGAGGTGTTGTTCTAAAAGTTTTCATACATTATGAAAACAAAGTATACATTTCTCAGTAAATGTCATGTCATATCCTATGTGACCCTGGACCACAAAACCAGTCGTAAGTAGCACAGTATATTTGTAGCAAGAGTCAGTGATATACAGTGTAAAAAAATACAGTGTCAAATTATAAATTTTTCTTATATGCCAAAAATCATTAGGATATTAAGTAAACATGATGTTTCATGAAGATATTTTGTAAATTTCCTACCATACTTTTATCAAAACTTAATTTCTAATTAGTAATATTCTAATTAGTAATTATGCATTGCGAAGAACTGCATTTGGACAACTTTAAAGACAATTTTCTTAATATTTTTATATTTTAATTATTTTTTAATTTATTTATTTTTTTCCAGATTTTTCCAGATTTTCTGATCTCAACCAAATATTGCCCTATCCTAACAGCATTCAGATGATGTATAAATCTCAATAAAAAAAAAAAAAAATTGACCCTTTGTGGTCCAGGGTCACATATATATCTATTAATTCTTTGAGTCAGTTGAATTCATATAAAATTAACATGCATGCTTGTAATATCTGGAACATAGAACTGACCTGTTTACTTATTTTTTTAAATAAAAATATAATGCAAGAAACAGCAGCGGTGAATCATAATTAAAATAATTTAATATTACAACTATTCTAAATGTACTATAAAGTTTGAGAAACTTTGGTTGGGAAGAAAATGCTGTGCATGCTCACATTAAATCTACAGATTTCTACAGAATTTTATGTCCTGTCATTCCTGTTCATATGTTTTTGGCTAATTTGATTATGCCTTTGGCCACCGATACAAATGTCAGAATTGTTTAGTGCATTATACCATTTTAAAATCCATTCCACATAATCCCATTTATTTTTCCCCGAAATCGACACAGAAAATAATCAGCAGCTTCTATCTGGGCCTGTAAAAAGAAATTTTCCTACTGCGATCTTGCTTCACATGCATTCGTGCTCCCTCTTAGTACTTTTCTTAGAATATTAGATCCCATTTCCTTAATCATTATGTTCATAGACTACAAAGCATTTTCTTCTGGAGAACATGTGAAGGTCACAGTTCATGTGATGCGCTATCTTTCCTTTAAACGTCTGTTAAAAACCTCTCACTCCCTGTTTGCTTTTCTTAGCGCATCTATTTGATCTGATTGTTATTCCGTAAGACCAGCACCATTTGTGTATGAAGGGGGTCACTCTGTCAGTTTGAATTATCCTTCTTGCATTTGGAAGAAAGCCAAGAGGCACTGCTTCACAAAAAAGCCCTCTAATGTGCCCTACTGATTGAGAGGGCTTTCATTCTGCACAAGTGCCACCACATATTTCCCCCGGAGGCTTTTCCACTCTGTAGAATTCATCAGTCTGTCACAAATCTTCTTGATGTTGGGGCCGTTATACATTTTATTCCGACACATATTTATCTGATGCGCATGAAACTTGTGCGATAGTGCGAGGCAACCGCCGACTGAATGTGATACTGAGACTGGAATTGGTTTTCCCTTGAGGTTTTCACATTTCTGGTTTGCTGTATTTGCTTCCAAAGGTGATTTGAGGTGATTGTCCATTTTTCACTTGTTTATTGTCCTGACAATGAGACCCAGAGGATTACAGCAAGGTCCAATTGCATTTCTAGGACACAGTGAGTTTTACAAGAAAGCAGTAATTGTTTGGTTGTTGATGGTGCCCTCATCCCTCGAAACATCTTAGCAAATATGCTGTAAATTTTTGTGTTACCATTACTTTTATGAATAATTTCCCAGTGAACGTATAAAACTTATCACAGACAGCAATTCTGGTTTAAGATGGACAGGTGTATCATCATTTACCAGCACCAACATTCATTAAGTGAGAATCATTGCACACAGCATGATCATGAATCTTTCCCACTCTTACGAGAAGAAAAAGCTAGAGAGACAAGAAGATGTGGCCTCTTTTATATTTATACATAAATGCATGATTTTTACAACAGCTTTAAACAAAAACTTTTTTAACCTATTGTTGATTCTTCTGTAGTATTGCGTCATCCAACTAAATCTGATCTTGAGGGACAGCTGTGAGGCTAAAGTGTGAGAGGAAATTGGAAATGTTACTATAAAAACCAGTTACTTAAATAATGCTTGGAAATCAGTTACCTTGAGTCAGAGGAGTCAAGTTAATTTACATTGTGCAAAGCTACACAGTACAAAAAACTATGACAGCACAGATTAAGATAATGCCGTTTACCATTTGGACGAACTTAACAAGTGCATTTAACAGTGAAAACCAAAGTGCAAAGAGCCATTCAGGGATAGACAGTAGGTCATCTCTGACACAGTTGTTTAGAAATGCTGGATTATTGTGAAAAGACCCTTTATCTGACTGCTATTAAAAATGCAGAGCTATGAGAATGTGCAATTAGCCCCCTGATTAGGCAGCAGATCTACCGTGAGCATTACCGCTAAAGTGTGCTTAATTTCTACAGCTGTAGTTCGGTTTATCTCCGCAAACACAGATGCGGGAGACTAAACAGATTTCTACCAGGGAAGTGATATAAACAGAGAAGACTGCATTACCAATCAAAAGTTTAGGTTTGGATACAGTGTTTTAAAAGAAGTCTCTTCTGCTCAGCAAGCTGCATTTATTTGATCAAAAATACAGTAAAAACAGTAAAAAACAAATTATTTCCAAAATAAAAATGACCTCATAATTTACTCACCCCCATGTCATCAAAGATGTTCATGTCTTTCTTCAGTCGCAAAGAAATTAAATCAAGGTTTTTTTTTTTTTTTTGAGGAAAATATTCCAATTGTGAAAACAGCATCTTTTCTAGGGATGTGACTAGATCTCGTGAGATCCGATGTATCTCACGAGATCTGTCTGGTCTCGCGTAAACGTGATAGTACACGCAGTGTTTACATTAGAGCTGCATGATTAATCCTAAAAAAGATTATGATCTCTGTTCGAACCCAGTGCAATCTTATTTCTGTCTTTCAATGACATAATGATCATTATTTCTGTGTTACAGACATTTAAATAACAGATGTACTAGAATAAAAGTTTATAGTTTGGGGATAAACACATGTCTATAATATAATGTCTATAATGACGATCAAAACGAAAGTATCTTAACAGGTGTATGTATTGTAATGTTTAACGTCTTCCACTGCACGTTTAAAAACGCATTTATCAATGAATTACTCATTCAGGAGATTCCAATAGTAAATTATGTCTTTATTGATTAATTTGATCGAATATATATATATATATATATATATATATATATATATTTAAAAAAGACTTAAGCAATGAATGTTGTGTCAGAAACACTAGTAAATTGTTATTTTGTTTAGATTTCTAATCAAATCTTTTTTTTCTTCTTCAGAATCATGATCTCCAATTTTTTTTTTTTTATTAAGTTTTTTAATTTATCCAGAATCATGTAGCATAAGTTTACATATTTATTACTGCATGTCATTCATTAAAATAGTAGTTTAATTTCATAAAGTACAAATTCATATCAAAATGCACCTATATTTTTTGTGTTTTTCAGTTGAATAAAATACTATTTTTCCCCTATATATTTCATTATTAAGGATTTCTTTAAAAAAGTTAAAAAATCTTGTCTCGTCTCGTCTCGTCTCGTTCTTGTAAGCCCAGTCTTTTGTCTTGTCTTGTGGGATAAGTGTCTCGTCACACCCCTAATATTTTCTTAGCAAGACATGCTATTTACACTAAGTGCAAATTGCAATGGGTTCTATTTACACTTTAAGGATTTTCTGCTATTTTAATACTTATTGCAAATAGATGCAATTATCTGCGCCTCAGTATTATAGTACATTAAAACAGTATGCAGTAATTACGCATTGATCATTTAATTAAATTAAATTAAATGGATGATGCCCCCCCCCAAACCCTAACCGATACTTTATTTTACAATTTTCTATTATTTCCTTTATTTTTATTGAAAATCATTGTTTTTGCAATATTATATGAGATTTGAAAAGGGTCGTCCTCGTCGAAAAGAGTTTAACAAAGGATTTATCCTCTACAGCACTGGATCTGACAATTGAAAATTGATCTTTTTTAGTGTTGACTAGCCCCATTACACATTGATGGGTGGAGTTAGTGTAAATAGCCACTGCCAACAAGGCAGGCTATTTGCACTTAGTCTAAATAGACACTGTGAATTAGATAATTGACTTTTAAAGTTTTTGAAATAGTTTTACAGTTTCTTTTTTGTCATGTTCTTACCCACGTTGTTTCAAACCTGTATGACTTTCACAAATGAAAATGTTCCATTTTTTTTTCTGTGAACATCAATTGGGTCCAAAATTGTTTCTAAAATGTCTTCTTTTATGTTCAGCAGAAAAAAAATAATGACACGGGGTCAGTAAATGATGACAGAATTGTCATTTTGGTTTGGTAAACTTTTAAATGGAAAACAATTTGTATCACATCTGCTTGCCTGATGGCAAACTCACTTGGCACTTAGATGAAACTTCTATGCAGTGTTCAAAGACAAGTTTAGGCAGTGTATATTTGGCTTATCACATCATGCGGAAACCCTCTGTAGGGTTGAGACTGTGTAGGTGTCCCGTTTGCCATACATCTATAAAAAGTACAACCGCCCCAAACGTTGTTTTGAAACAGTGTGTTGGTCCTATTGATAATGTAATTTCTCTAGCTCTAGTCATTTAGAGTCAGACTGAAATTCAATGGAAGAATGGACAATATCAATAATTTCTTCCAGTGAATAACAATATTGATACTACATTGAATTTACTTTTAAAAAATGTATATGACCTGATTTATATGGCTCACATGTTCCAACTCAGATATTTTGATTGCCATGTCTTACTTTATGCATTTTGGTTATAAATCAGTCTTCTGAGTAGGTATTTCACTACCATCTATGCTTTATGGCCCAGCACATTTTAGTGTCTCATGCATTCACAGTGGCCTCTAAAGGGGACTGTCCAATCCTGCCATTCAGTCCCCTTAACCACATTTTCCTCATGAATATTTATGCTGCACTCGCATCAGTTTTGACATGCATTTTTATATTCATTCAGCCCCTAAATCACCTCAAAAAGGAGTATCTCTTATCCTGGAATCCAGAGAGGGTCAGTAAGAACATTTCTTTTCTTTTCAAATCTTGTTACATAATTTAAAGCAAATCTGAGTGAAGTGCAGCAGGCCTGAATGCTGTCAGAGCACTTTACGAGAAAGTGGAAGATAAACATGACTTGTAGTATCACGAATAGATCAGAATGGATGACTAAAAGACCTCTGCAAACACAGAGCGGATTAAACCACATTGGTTGAGCCAGTGGCTGAAAGGGTCGTGACCTGTATCAGTTGTTGGTGTTGTTTATAGGATGTAGTTGTGCATTCGCAAACAACATGCCTGGTGAAAACCGTTTTTATAGCATTTTTTCAGACAGATCCAGGAGTTTTATTATAATTAAATGGATATACAGTTGAAGTCAGAAGTTTGTATACACCTTGCTGAATCTGGGAAATGTTAATTATTTTATCAAAATAAGAGGGATCATAGAAAATGGATGTTATTTTTTATGTAGTACTGACCTGAATAAAAATGTTCACATAAAAGATATTTACGTATAGTCCACAAGAGAAAATAATAGTTAAATTTATAAAAATGACCCAGTTCAAAAGTTTAAAATACATTTGATTCTTAATACTGTGTTGTTACCTGAATGATCCACAGCTGTGTTTTAATTTTTTGTTTAGTGACAGTTGTTAATGAGTCCCTTGTTTGTCCTGAACAGTTAAACAGCTGTATGTAACTTTCACAGAAGTTTCAAACACTCACTGTTGCTTCAGAAGGAAACACAATGCATTAAAAGCTGGGGGGTGAAAACTTTTTGAATTTGAAGATCAGGGTAAATTGAACTTATTTTTTCTTCTGGGAAACATCTTCTGTAGCTTTCCGAGGAAAAGTACTAAATGAAAGAATGTGATATTTAGGCAAGCTAAGAAAAATATACACATATATCCTCATTCTATTCAAAAGTTTTCACCCCCAGCTCTTAAAGCATTGTTTTTCCTTTTGAAGCATCAGTGAGTTTTTGAACCTTCTGTAATAGTTGCATATGAGTCCCTCAGTTGTCCTCAGTGGGAAAAGGTGGATCTCAAAATCATATAGTCATTGTTGGAAAGGGTTTAAATATACAAAAATGCTGAAAAAACAAAGAGTGTATGGGACCTGGGGGATTTTTCTGAAGAACAGCAGGTAGTTTAGTATCACTAAACAAAAAAACACAGCTGATTTTTTTAATAAACTTTTTTTTTTTTTTTTTGTGGACTATATGTAAACATCTTTTAATTTAAACATCTTATTCAGGTCAGAACTAAATAAAAACTAACATGTATTTTGTATGATCCGTTTTATTTTGGTAAAATAATAATTGCAGATTCTGCAGGGTATGTAAACTTTTGACTTCAACTGTAACTGAATATTTTATTTCTATTGCTTAAAATTATATACTTAAATTATATACCTTAAATCAGATAAAGTTAAACTTAACAACTTTAACTCTAAGTTCTTCTGGCCTTGGATCCATATCCTGGCTTTCAGGATGGTAAAAGCTTATCATGAGTGAAGTGACTTGCCTAAGTACACATGCATGGAATATGCTTCTAAAAGAAAGTGAAATTGGAGCTATCTGTCAAGAAATTCAAAGCTTTTGCAAAAAGTAGCTAACAGGATGTGTTCATAAGCCATTTCTCAAAGACAGACTGCCGAGCAGCCTGTTAAAATAATGAGTCTGGAAAGGCCAGTCCATTACAGTAAGAGAGAGAATGTCACAGAGAGAGAGTTACTCTATCCCACTAATCAGAGATCATGAATTTTAGGCATATGTCCTTCAAAAAGAAAAAATGGTGCCCTATATTTTTGAGGCCAAATTGAGTCCATTTTCTTTCTGCTTTACTTTACTTTGTTAATATGAACAAATGTGTTTTTATTGACTGCATTAAAGAGAAAGGAAGGGAATGCAATTACAATTCACGTGGTGATGTATTTCTTATAGAAACAGAAAGTTGGATCAGGGCATTTTGTTATTACCATCTGATGCATGAATTATTAAATCACATTAAAATGTTATTCAAAACAAGGATATCATCCTTACCATTTTTCTTACAACTATTTGAAAATCTGTAGTCTGATCTGGTGCAAAAAATCTAAATATTGAGAAAATTGCCTTTAAAGTTGTCCAAATAAAGTTCTTATATGCATATAACTAATCAAAACATTTTGATATATTTAAGGTAGGAAATTTACAAAATATCTTCATGGAACATGATCTTTACTTAATATCCTAATGATTGTTGGCATAACAGAAAAATCAATAATTTTGACCCATTCAATGTATTTTTTCTATTGCAACAAATATACCCATGCTACCTACAACTGGTTTGTGGTCCAGGGTCACATTTCTCTTAGGAGTAGTGTGCAGAGGAGCCTTTGTCAAGTTTGTGATTGTATGCAATTCTGCAACATCATTAAACAGTGTTTCTTGTTTGTTGCTTTTTTTAGTGGCCTGCATTTCATAAATGGATGTGTTTATGTCACTCCTCATGTAGAGTAGAAAATACTAAACAGTGCTAATGGTTTCGAAGCAACTGCTGATTAGTTTCTAGACTTCATGTTTATCTTATTACTGAAGATTTGTAAACTAGAAGCTTCCAAATCACCAGTCTCTATCGTGCTCTTTTCATTTGGAGGTTGAAATAGTGGCAAGAGAGCTGGTGATTTTTTATTTTTAATTTTTTTTAAAGAGGGAAGAAAACAGAGTAATTGCTCGTCCACAAACAGAGCCTGTTTCCTTCAGTCTTTGTAACTTAATTTCTTCAGCTCACTGTAATCACTGCTGTCTCTTTACAGCCTTCAAAGCGTATTATTATCAGCGTACACATGCATGCACGCACATTTACACAGACAGAGATTAAGTAGTGACTTTGAGCTGAACAGCAAGAAAAAATCTCCTTTACCAAATTTATTAGCAGCCACTAAAATAATCTGAGGAAGTCAGTTTGGAGTTTGAAAATCCCTAGATCTACACTCTTACAAAGAATGTTTCCAAAAAGGTTTATTGCAGCGATTCCATAGAAGAACCATTCACGGTTCCCCAAAGAACCTTTCAGTGAACAGTTCCTGAAAAAAGAACCTTTTTTTTTTTTAGTGTGAAGAATGTTAGAAAAATCTAAAGAACCCTTTTCTACTGCACAGTGCCTTTTGTGTAGAAACGTTCCACAATGAAGTTTCCAAAAGGGTTTTCACAGTGATCCCATACAAGAACTATTTTTGTTTCCCCAAAGTACTGTACCTTTCAGCAAGGATCTTTTTTTTCTTATTTTGAAGAACATTTAAAGGTGTAGTAGGCATAGTAGGCTCCAGTGAGAATATACTAGTTGCGTGAGAACCAAGTTTTGTTTACAGCAAAGGAAAACCAGTCTCCTCTTGGCTTATATCGAAATCCACTGACATTTTTCTTTACAAATTCTGGTCACACTTTATTTTAAGGACCAATTCTCACTATTAACTAACTATTAACTACAACTTTTTAAATCCTAATTTGCTGCTTGTTAATAGGTAGTAAGGTAGTTAGTAAATTTAGAGTTAAGGGATCTAAAATATGGTCATGCAGAATGAGGCATTAATATATGCTTTATAAGTAGTAATAAACACCCAATATGATAGGAATATGTGTGCTAGTTAATAGTGAGAATTGGTCCTTAAAATAAAGTGTTACCCAAATCCTCATTTTGTACTTTTAATTTGTAACCGGTGTTTTGTTTTGCTCTTTCCTCCACTCTTCCGCGTTCATCACTACGTTCTACGTCATCCGCTAGAACTGCACTCTTTATAAAGTTTCAAATATGAATATATTCCTCACACAAACACATTGATTCACTTCAGAAGGCCTTTATTAACACCCTGGCACAGTGTGGAGTACTTTTTATGATGGCTGGATGCACTTTATTGGAATCTCAACACCCATTCACTGCCATTATAAAGCTTTTAATAAACATTTGTAATAAAACTTTGATTGAGGATAAGTCATCATGGGGTAATTTTCATTTTTGGATGAACTATTCCTTTAAATCACCTAAAGAACCTTTTTCTACTTGCTAAATAACTTTTTATGCTATTAAAGATTCTCCATAGAAGCACCTACGAAATAACGAATCATATATTTTTTGGATTGGAGAGGCCATTCCTGCTTACAGGGTCAGTTCACCCAAAAATGAAAATTAGCCTATTATTTACTCACCCTCAAGGCAGCCTAGGTGTATATGACTTCCTTCTTTCAGACGAATGCATTCAGAGTTATATAAAAAATTGTTCTGGCCCTTCCAAGCTTTATAATGGCAGTGGATGTTTCTCTTCAACAGCCACTTTTTATTATAGATGGATGCACTTTATTGGACTTTTTTTTTGGACGGTTGAACAGAATTACCTGCCCACTGCCGTTATGAAGCTTAGAAGAGCCAGAACAATGTGTAATATAACTCTGATTGCATTCGTCTTAAAGAAAAAAGTCATATACACCTAGGAAGCCTTGAGGATAAGTAAATAATGGGATATTTTTTGGGGGGTGAACTAACCCTTTAAACCATTCTAAGATGTTGTCTTAGTTGGTTTTAAATAGTTTAGATTTACTAATTTAATGATGTCCTTACTACCTTTCTGGGCCTTGAACGTAGTAGTTGCATTGCTGTCTATGTAGGGTCAAATTTAAGCTCAGATTTCAGCACAAATATCATAACTTGTGTTCTGAAGATGAACAAAGGTCTTATAGGTTTGGAACAACATAGGTTGAGTAATTAGTTTTGGGTGAACTATTCTTTTAATGGTGCTATAGAAACACATAATTCGGAGTCTAAGAACTCGGACAGCTCAGACTACAATCATCATGTGTTGTTATCTCAAAATTACGGTTATTACAACAATGAGTAAATGCAGCTTCAGCTCCAACCCGAATTAAACACACCTGAGCCAGAGTTTAGCTCCAACGAGCTTGAATACACTTGCCTGGAAGGATATAGTTGTAGTCTCATTCTGAAGGCTTTTGTCTCCTCTGGAGATAGCATTTGTCAGCCGTATATCTCATCTAGAATGTCTCATTTCAGACAATATACCATATCAGGAGAATGATTGGACGTCCTTGGTCTAGAAAACCTGGCCAAGTTGTTTTTTAGCTAGTTTAGTTTGTTTTTTTTGTGATTGTATACAGTGCATTGTATACAATTTGTGAACCGTTTCAAATTTCTGCGTAAATATGGCCCAAAACGTCATCAGATTTTCATATGTCCTGAAAGTAGAAAATGAAAACCCATTATATTTTCTTTGTCATTTATTTATTGAGAAAAATGATCCAGTGCTACATATCTGTGTGTTCCAAAAGTATGCAAATCTCTTGGATTAGCAGTTAATTTAAAGGTGAATCTGTGCAGATGTGTTTTCAGTCAGTACAATGACTATCAAATGTCAGTACATGACCTGTTTAATTCAAAGAACAGGGATCTATCAAAGTCTGATAATGTTTGTGGAAGTGAATCATATCATGGACAAAGGAGATTACTGAGGACCTTGGAAAAAAAGTTGATGTTGCTCATCAGGTTAGAAAAGGTTACAAAACCTTTACAAAATCTCTAAAGAGTTTGGACTCCACAAATCCACAGTCAGACAGATTGTGTACAAATGGAGGAAAGTCAAGACCACTGTTACAAAGATAACTTCTATGTAACTAAAGGCCTTTCTCACATTGGCTAATGTTAATGTTCACGAGACCATCAGAAGAACACTGAGCAACTATGGTGTGCATGGCAGAGTTGCAAAGAAAACTACTAAACTAAACACTAAACTTCATAAAGAAAATTGCTTGTTAAAGATCATGGAGAAAGGTCTAATGGATGGATGAAACCAAAATAGAACTAATTGGTTTAAATGAGAAGCTATTATGTTTGGAGAAAAGAACACACTGCATTCCAGCTTACGAATCTTATCCCATCTGTGAAACATGGTGGTGGTAGTATCATGGCTTGGGCCTGTTTTGCTGCATCTTGGTCAGAACAGCCTGCCATCATTAATGGAACAATGAATTGTGAATTATACAAGCAAATTCTAAAGGAAAATGTCCGGACACCTGTTTAAGAACAGAGTCTCAAGAGAACGTGAGTCATGCAGCAAGACAACAAACCCAAGTGATTCTTCCAAAGAATGTTTAAAGAACAAAGTTTATGTTTTGAAATGGCTGAGTCAAAGTCCAGACCTTAATCCAATCAAAATGTTGTGGAAGGACCTAAGCAAGCAGTTCATAAAAGGAAACCCACCAACATCAGAGTTTAAGTGGTTCTGCACTATGGAATGGGCTCCTACATGGTATTGTACAGGACTAATCAACATTTACAAGAAACTTTACCTTCAGTTACTGCAGCAAAAGGGGGTCACACTTATATGTAACACTGGATCCTTTTCAAATATTTTTCTCTGACTTGTTTAATTTAGACTCTTTGTCTACTTTCAGGACTTCGTTGATGATATAGTAAATTCTAAAGGGTTCACAAACTTTCAAGCAGCACTGTTTATGTTATGTTCATGGAAATTATATGATGTTTTCCTGAACATTTTGTGTTGCATTAGCAGAACTCTGCATTAAGTCTGTGTGATATGCAGTTTCTCTCTGCCATAGACAGCTGGCTCTTAGGGATTAGTGTCAAAATGCCAGGCCGCTATGTAATAGAATTCTCTCAAAACAGCCAACAGAGGCAGACTTCGAGACAATGGCAATAACAATGACAGTGAAAGAGACACAAAAACTCAGACGGTTACAGGGAGGCATTACCATTTCAGCTCCAGCTTGCGAAAAAAAGCTCTTGATCCAAGACAAGTCAGCACTCTGGGAGGTCACCACTACCAGGAGGAGAGGTACTGCCCTGGGATGCTTTATGTAGATCAGATGGGACAGAGCCATTTGTGGTGCACGTCTAGTTTGGAAAAGAGTTTAATGCTGCACCAACTGGTGTTTGTGAAAGTGACTGGTTTGGATTCCAGGATGCAATTTCTACATTCGTTTGCCAAGCACAGTTTCTCCCCAAAGCTAAACCATCCAAGTAGACCTTTTAAAAAAATAATTCTGTAATGATTCATATCAGTTCTAATGCTGTTTGTGAAAGGATAAGCTTTTGATCAAATAAGTTATTTGACTGGTAGATTGGATTTCAACTGTATGGTGTTGAGAAACATAAGTCATGCTGAGAGAGATTTATGAAATTTCAGTTATTTGCTAGAGTAACATTTAAAATGTAAAAGTTTTTCATCTAATATTTTATGTTATATAACATAATTTTCTTAATGTTAAATAACAACTAAACAATTTTTGTAATTGTTAATTGTTTTGGGAGTTTTATATATATATATATATATATATATATATATATATTAGGGCTGTCAAACGATTAATCGTGATTAATCACATCCAAAATAAAAGTTTATGTTTACATACTATATGTGTGTTTACTCTGTATATTTATTATGTACATATAAATACACACACATACATGTATATATTAAAACAAAATATTTATATGTATATATATATATTTATACCTGTATACAGTTTTGATTATAAATAAATATAAATAATAGTTATAAATCTAAAATATTTTTCCTTAATATATACATGCATGTGTGTGTATTTATATATACATAATAAATATACACAGTACACAAATATATAGTATGTAAACATAAACTTTTATTTTGGACGTGATTAATCATGATTAATCGTTTGACAGCACTAATATATATATATATATAGAATTTTATTATTTCTATTTATTTATTTTATTCAAACTTATTTCAGGTAGTTTCCAGGGTAACATTTCTATTTCTAAGTTTTTCATCTAATATTTTATTTGTTATATAACATAATTTTCTTAATGTTAAATAACAACAAATTATTTTCATTGGTTTTGTTTTTATTAGCTTTTGGGGAGATCTTTTTTTTTTATTTATTTGTTTCTATTTAACTTATTTTTTAAAATGTAAAAGTTTTTTTTTGTTGTTGTTGTTATATTAGTTCTTTAATTTAAATGTATTTCAGTTAGTTGTCAGTGTATTATTTCTAGTTATTAAATTTTCTAATTAATACTTTATTTGTTATATAATATAATTTTCTTATTGTTAAATAACATTTTTTTTTAAAATTGTTTTAATGCTTTGTTCACTCTAAATTTTTTTTAGCCCTCTACTACACTACATACTTTATACTTCTTTTTAATTAATTATTTTAGGTAGTTTTACACTGTATTAATGTATTATATACAAACTGTCCCTGAGAATGCATTTATTGCATATTGCTTTTAGAATACGACAACAAAAGCAATAATAATAAGACAGAAGTTTAAAGAAAAATATAAATTTCCAATAATAATAATGATTGGCAAAAAAAAAGTAGTTTATTAGATGATATATTAATATAGAATATACAGTTATACAACTATTAATAAAAAAAAAAATTCATGCAGATTACATGCATTTTATGAATAGAGCAAGTAAAATATAATTATGTCTTTCAATGTAGAACCATTTTAGAAGCATGTGATAAATGCTTTTGTAATTCAAGGCTTTAAAATGAACATCCTTGGATCATACAGTTATTTCTGAAACATGATAGAATTTTTATGTAGCCTTTAATAATTCAGTGAAACACATCATTTTGCTCGTTTAAATGTCAAAATGAAACGGCATCTTTAATAGGTCTGTTACACTTGTTTCATCCCTTTTAAAGAGCATGGCAAAGGTTTAAATCCAGGCTTGTCAATTACTCCAACCAAAAACTTGAGCACTCCACGAATATTCAACATCATCTGATAAAAAATGGATTTAGTCTTTTTTGCCTTGCTCTTTGGGTGTCAAAATACCCAGCATTTGATGTGCCTAGTGCAGGAAACAACCCTTGCATCAATCCCACTCCAATTAGCATAGAGCCAGAGAATAGATTGGACATTTTAGGTGTATTTCCAAAGGGAAGGAAGTCTCTGAACTGACAACCCTTTAAACACAGTTCACTTCCTTTCCACCTTTTCCCCTCGGGAGGTCTGTATGAAAGAGGTGACAAAAGGCGAAGGTGGTGCCTTGGTGTCCAACATCCAATTATCGCTCTGTACTCTTGTTCAGCAGTTGTGATTTGCGTGTCACCGGTGGGTTCTCCCGCAGTAATGAACCCAGTTTCGCTTCATCGTACTTATGGGATATCCTGACCTTTTGTCAAGTTAACCGAAGTCAAATCTTTTTTTCCCAGGTCTAGCCAAGCCCATGGGTCTGGTGGAGGGTCCTGGAGGTCTAGGACAGGGCGGCGCAGCTGCCACTCTGGGGGAGGACAGTCGAGAGAGCGAAGGCAGGTACGAGGAGTACGGCTACAACGCCCAGCTGAGCGACCGCATCTCCTTGGACAGGAACATTCCGGACTACAGGCCCAAAAAGTGAGTATGCTGCAGTGACTCTAAACACAGAACATGCCCTTGGAGGTTGAGATAAGAATAGACGTCGAGACGCAGTGTGCAAAGGCATTTGTTCTAGTCTGTCACACACTTTTATTTAAAAAAATATGGTGCAATTTAAGGTGCAGTTTAATGCAATTTAACTTCTGTCTGATGCATTTGGTTTTTGTCTTATCTGTATTTTATTTATGTAGTTTTGATTTTTTATTTTAGTTTTAATTTGAGTTATACATAAATTTAAACAAAATGGTAATGTTTTAATTTCTGCCTTAGGCATGCATGTTATGTTTTATTATATTATATTATATTATATTATATTCTGTTTTTATTTAGTTTTTTTTGTTAAAATTGTGGGTTTTGTCAATGTTTTATATTATATTATATTATATTATATTTCTGTTTTATTTATTTATTTATTTATTTTGTGTTAAAGTTGTTTTCATTACATTTCTTTTTGTTAAAATTGTGGGTTTTGCCAGTGTTATATTATATTATATTATATTATATTATATTATATTATATAGTTTTTTTTCTGTTCTCATTTTTTTATTATAATAATAAGTAATTATAATAAAAGGTAATATTTTATTTATTAATTTTATTTTTCATGTAACTTTTTTATGCATTTAGTTTTAGTTCAATTTTGGACCCTTGCTTGTGTATTGAAAATATTATGGAATTAAATTCCACATATTCTTAAAGATAAAATTCTGCCATTACATATTTATTATATATATATATATATATATATATACAGGTCCTTCTCAAAAAATTAGCATATTGTGATAAAGTTCATTATTTTCTGTAATGTACTGATAAACATTAGACTTTCATATATTTTAGATTCATTACACACAACTCGAAGTAGTTCAAGCCTTTTATTGTTTTAATATTGATGATTTTGGCATACAGCTCATGAAAACCCAAAATTCCTATCTCAAAAAATTAGCATATCATGAAAAGGTTCTCTAAACGAGCTATTAACCTAATCATCTGAATCAACTAATTAACTCTAAACACCTGCAAAAGATTCCTGAGGCTTTTAAAAACTCCCAGCCTGGTTCATTACTCAAAACCGCAATCATGGGTAAGACTGCCGACCTGACTGCTGTCCAGAAGGCCATCATTGACACCCTCAAGCAAGAGGTCTGTGGGAAGGAAAAAGTGTGGCAGAAAACGCTGCACAACGAGAAGAGGTGACCGGACCCTGAGGAAGATTGTGGAGAAGGACCGATTCCAGACCTTGGGGGACCTGCGGAAGCAGTGGACTGAGTCTGGAGTAGAAACATCCAGAGCCACCGTGTACAGGCGTGTGCAGGAAATGGGTTACAGGTGCCGCATTCCCCAGGTCAAGCCACTTTTGAACCAGAAACAGCGGCAGAAGCACCTGACCTGGGCTACAGAGAAGCAGCACTGGACTGTTGCTCAGTGGTCCAAAGTACTTTTTTCGGATGAAAGCAAATTTTGCATGTCATTCGGAAATCAAGGTGCCAGAGTCTGGAGGAAGACTGGGGAGAGGGAAATGCCAAAATGCCTGAAGTCCAGTGTCAAGTACCCACAGTCAGTGATGGTCTGGGGTGCCATGTCAGCTGCTGGTGTTGGTCCACTGTGTTTTATCAAGGGCAGGGTCAATGCAGCTAGCTATCAGGAGATTTTGGAGCACTTCATGCTTCCATCTGCTGAAAAGCTTTATGGAGATGAAGATTTCATTTTTCAGCACGACCTGGCACCTGCTCACAGTGCCAAAACCACTGGTAAATGGTTTACTGACCATGGTATTACTGTGCTCAATTGGCCTGCCAGCTCTCCTGACCTGAACCCCATAGAGAATCTGTGGGATATTGTGAAGAGAAAGTTGAGAGACGCAAGACCCAACACTCTGGATGAGCTTAAGGCCGCTATCGAAGCATCCTGGGCCTCCATAACACCTCAGCAGTGCCACAGGCTGATTGCCTCCATGCCACGCCGCATTGAAGCAGTCATTTCTGCAAAAGGATTCCCGACCAAGTATTGAGTGCATAACTGAACATAATTATTTGAAAGTTGACTTTTTTTGTATTAAAAACACTTTTCTTTTATTGGTCGGATGAAATATGCTAATTTTTTGAGATAGGAATTTTGGGTTTTCATGAGCTGTATGCCAAAATCATCAATATTAAAACAATAAAAGGCTTGAACTACTTCGAGTTGTGTGTAATGAATCTAAAATATATGAAAGTCTAATGTTTATCAGTACATTACAGAAAATAATGAACTTTATCACAATATGCTAATTTTTTGAGAAGGATCTGTATATATATATATTGTTTTGTTTTGTTCATATGATATTATATTATATTTTCTGCTTTTATTTATATTTTTTTGTTAAAATTGTGGCTTTTGCCAGTGTTGTATTTATTTATTTTGCTATTATACAGGTTATACAAAATGCTAAACATTTTTTTTGTTTTTTTAAGTAACGTTTTTATGCATTTAATTGTAGTTAAATATAGGACCCTTGCTTGTGTACTGAACATATTATGGAATTAAATTCCACATATTTTTAAAGAGAAAATTTATTATTTTAAATAAATTTAACATATTTATTTATTACTTTTTTTCATACAATAAAAGACAATGGACCCCATTAACTTCATTTTATGAAAAAATATTCACTTAATATTAATTTTTTTTATTCAGAATATGTTTATTAATGTAAACATTTTGAAAATAATAATAATAATAATAATAATAATAAGTGAGTAAATCATGGCATAATTGTTGCAAATTGATATTTGAGAACATTCACTCCATTTTGTGATGTATTCTGGAGGAAAAAGAAAATTGTGGATGAACGCAACAAATGTGCTATTATTTGCTGCTTTAACTTGTCCTGCCATAAATGCCATGGCCCTTTAAAACTAACTACACTGCAGGGTTGATTTTCAGACAGCGTTATACAAAGGAAAGGGGTTTATAAATAGCCCAGTGGCTGAATCACTTCCCACATTTTAGCATTACAACGCCCTTCAGGGGAGAGTCACATTAATAGAGTCAATAGCTAGCAGTGAAAAAGCATTGTGTTAGACAAAGGAAATATTACTGTGTGGAATAGTATCCCTGCCCACTAGGATAGTGTTAATGGTAGGAATGTTAATAATGCAGCAACAGTCCAGGGGTATTTTATATGGGGAAAAACGACCTTAGAAACAGCACTGGAATATTAATGGTCATTCATAAGAAGTTATATATTTAGAACATAACCCAAAGCACAGATCCAGTGATTGAGACTAAGTTACCGTATCCAGCTTTTCTTTTGATACTTTTGGACAAAAGCTTGCTTTTTTCACACTGATGGGTCTGCCTAATTTTAGGCCATTGTAGATGATGGAGGTTGTCTTGCAATTGCTATTCTGAAGCCCCTTGAAGTTGTTGTGACTCAAGCTGTGTGGAAATCACGATTCATTGTGTGCTTTCGTCTTGGCAATAATGCTTCCTGCTTGCATCCCTGATAAACACAATCATTCACGCTCCTGTACACAAACGTGTGTTACCTAAGATATCTCTGTGTGACTTGCACAATCGAAGGCATCACAAATCTGACCCTCACACTGCATGAGGAGAAGGTTCCTGTTATATGCCTCTTGATGTTCTTGGTATAAAAATGGAAACATCACTGTAATGATTTCTTTAACACGTTGGTAGAACAGGGTAGAAGCGTGGTAAATAATTCATATGCTCCTTGTTTGGTAAGAAACATGAAAAATTAAAATGAACATGTCTGCTTGCAGTCCTCACTGTCATAATCTTTCGCTTAACACTGTAAAATGTGTTTGTATCATTTTCTCTCTCTCTCTCTCTCTCTCTCTCTCTGTATATACACCACCGATTAAAAGTTGGTAGGATTTTTAAAAATGTTTTAAAAAAAAAAACTCTTATACTTATTAATGCTGCATTTATTTGATCAAAAATACAGTAAATGTAATGTTGTGAAATATTATTTTCATTTTAAATAACTTTTTTTTTTTTTATGTAATTTATTACTTTGATGGCAAAACTTTATTTTTAGCATCATTACTAGTCTTCAGTGTCATGTGATCATTCAGATATCATTCTATTATACTGATTTGCTGCTCAGGAATCTGTTAAAAACTGTTGTCCTGCTTATTTATTTATTTTTTTTGTTTAAACATGGTCTTTTTTCTTTACAGCATTTATTTGAAATATAAATCTTTTATAGCATTAAATGTCTTTACTGACACTATTGATCAATTTAATGTTTCCTTGCTGAATAAAAGTGTTAATTTCTTAAATAAAACAAAACAAAACAAACAGAAAAGTACGGAACAGAAAGGTATTATAGTTTATGCAACAATGTCTAACAAGAAATTACAAATAAAGCATTTATTCTTTTAGATATATTGTTGTAACTGTACCGAATGGTTCAAATAAATTATCTGCACCAGATGAAGAACCATTTATTTGACATTGACATTTATTCTCATTAAATGTGTGACCGGATCCTACTAACTAGGCTGCTTTTCACTAAAAGTGTAAATCTGTTCTTCACAACATTTTTCAGTTTTTTTATCTGACCCGGGAGCAAACTGAAAATGAGGAAAGTACACTATGCCATTCAAAACTTTACAGACAGTAAGATTTTTTTATACTTTTATTCAGCAAGGAACCATTAAATTGGTCAAAACTGACCAATAAATATTAAATAAATATTTCTGTTTTAAAAAATTGCTGTTCTTTTTAAATTTGTACTCATCAAAGAATCCAGAAAACAAATGGTTCCACAAAAATGTTAAGCAGCAAAAACATATAATATTATAGCTGCAAGCAGCAATTAAGGGACCAAGCACAACAGAGGTAAAATGAAGAGCTTAGAAGCTGTCTTTAATTACTCAGTAAAGACCAGGGTTCTCCAACTCTGCTCCTGGGGAAGTACCTTCCTGCAGACTTAAGTTCCAACCCTGCTTCAACACACCTGTCTGTAATTAAGTAGCCCTGAACACCTTGATTAGCTGGTCCAGGTGTGTTAGATTAAATTAGATGAAGCTAGACATTGATACAGAATTTTACTACAAAACTAAAAATGTCCAACGGCCATAAAAGCCAACATAGATACTGTTTGATGTGGCATGCCATTTAAAAAAAAAATAAATAAATCTTATGATTGTTGGTCAAACTGTTCTGAAAATATAAACAAAAATGTCACATTTTTGACCAGTAGGTGGCACTGTGCCGAAACTACTCGTGTGCCCTCAGGTCATGCTTGCTATAACACATACAAAGTTTGGTCTGAATCCGCTAAGCGTTGCGAAGATATAGCCTCATTTTTGCACAAATTTCATCAAATTTGTTGACCTATTGGTGGCGGTAGATAATTTGAGTTAGAGACTTCAAATTTGCTGGGGTTATTAATGAGACTGTCCTCTATCTGTGTGCCAAATTTTGGAACTTTCTCACAAGCAATTCTATAAGATTCATAAGAATCAAACAATATGTTAATGCTTTTGAAAAATACATTTTATTAAAAAGGTTTAAATTGTCCATGCTTAAAATAGGTGCTCAAAATTTGATATTGTTTAATTTGGTATGCCGCTCCAAATCTAACAAGGTTCTGTTATGATTTTTGGTCACACTGTTCCAAAAATATAAACAAAATTATAATAAAAAAAAATCTTTTGACCAGTGTGCTGAAACTACTCATGTGCTTTCAGGTCATGCTTGGTATAACACATATCAAGTTTGGTCTGAATCCAGTCAAGCATTGCAAAAAAATAGCCTCATGTCCGTTCTTATGCAAATTTCGTCAAATTTGTAAACGCACTTTAAGAAAACGGTTTGGTGTGTCAAAAAAAAACTGTCTAGGATGAGTTAAAAAAAGATTTTTCACAGAATTTGAAATTGCAAAAAATCTTGACGCGTAGAAAAGTACATTTTTGTGTGCATTTGAATCACCAAGGAATCAGGAAAAAAATGAGTTTCTAGACCTCACGGTTCAAAGGTTATTAGAGAGTTTGAGTTAGAGACTCCAAATTTGTTGTAGATAAAGATGAGGCTGTCCTCTACTTGTGTGCCAAATTTCATAACTTTCTCGCAAGCAATTCTATGAAATTCATAAGATTCATAACACTACATTAATGGTTTTGAAAAATACAGCATTTTACTACGAAATTCTAATGCTTCACGCATTTATGATTTCTGTTCAGAAAATAAAAACAAAAACAAAAAAAATAATAATAATCTTTTGACCAGTGTGCTGAAGCAACTCATGTGTATTTAGGACATGATTGGTATAACAGTTTTTTTTGCCAGCATTGTCTAAAGATGATCTGAGCCAATTTTGGTGAAAATTGGACAAATCGTCTAGAACGAGTTAAAAAAAGTAGATTTTTCACAAAATTCTAAATTTAAATATGAAATATGAGTGCAAATTTGGCCTATTGGTGGCGCTTTAGAGTTCGAGTTAGAGACTTAAAATAAATATTAAGTCTGTCCTCTATATGTGAGCCAAATTTAATAACTTTGGTGCTTGGCCCCTGAATAATATATTGATTTATAAAGGGTCATGTGACACTGAAGACTGTGGTAATTACTGCTGAGAATTCACCTTTGCCATCACATGAAATGAAATGCATTTTAATATATATATATATATATATATATAAATATATATATATACAGTTAATTAAATTTGCAATAATATAATTACAATACTATGTTTTTACTGTATTTTATTCAAATTAATGCAGCCTGAACACCTATACATTACAAAATGATTATTCAAAAATCATTAATTTTTTTTTTTTAATTTTCTTCCCCCTAACTGCAGCTATACTGTGCAGGCATCATTACAGGAGGTTTATGGTTGGTTTACTGTGTGTTTGTGTAGGTCATCGCTGAGTGGGTTTGGTCTTTGTGGTGTTTGTGCCCCAGAGCCCAGTGGTCTTTTGATCCGGTCCTGTAGAGGACACAATCACTTACATTCAGCCAGCAGCACTGAGCCAAACACTGGTTGTGTTTCTGACGCTGATGCCCTGCAAACAGTTGTTGATGTGTTTCTTGGCTAATTGAGGAGTCATTCTCCAAAGGTCTTTAATGTCCAGAAGGGGCAGTGCATTGATGGCCGCTTCTCTCTTTAATGTATGTTTAATTGCAGATCTCCTGGTTCTTCAGTCTCTCTGGTCGAAGGTCTAATTGATGTGCTTTCTCAAACAAAGGCCGCATATTTTTTATGCAGCCACAAGAAAAGTAGTCTCTTAAAAAGGTCAAGCTAACCTTAGCTCAAAGTACTTGAGGCAAATTAATTTACCACCAACCGAAGAAAACAAATCGATAGAACTACATCAAGGAGCCATTTTATTATTGACTCAGGAGAGGATGAAGGAGGAAACTGTGTGTAAGGAGATGTTTGATGAAATGAATGAAATGAATTGACATTGTGCGTATGGCATCAGGAAAGTGTTTACGTTTTGAGACAACTTATAAAAGAGTACATGGATTGTTCTATTTGTAATTTAGTGGGAATGAGATCAAAAGGGTGTTGAGAACTATCAACACTCCTTCTTGTACTGATGAGATGTTTTCAATGAAAACGCAGTACAGTGACTAAAGGTTTTATGATCACAATCAGCAAGCTGCTTCCAGACTGAAACCAGAACGCAGAGGAAGTGTTAGAGGTTAATGTGAAGTCTTACTGAGAGAAATGATTCAGGGAGAGGCAGAGAGGAAAGAGTGAGAGAGAGAGAAAGAAAGAGAGAGAGATGGGGATACGTCTTAATCTAGATGTCTGTTTCTGTCATGCTTTGTTCCAGGTCAAATTATGATAACTGGACAGCCAGCTTTGGCTCTATTTCACACGGATGAGTCCATCTCTCATCCTGTTACAGCCCATAGCTGCCTGCCCCTGTCCAGCCGTACAAATTCAGACTTGAGCAATGGCCTAGATTGCAGGTAGTAACTAGAGCAATGAAAGCGTAAAAGCTAAATGAATAGCCGACACAGCACAGCCCACATTGTGTGGGAAAAGCATCTCTTACATTAACGCATACAGATTTGATAAGTCAGTTGTAAACAAATATGAATATATATTGCATTAATAGCTATTAGAGGACATAAAATAATAATTTTGAAAGGTAGGGAAAATGACTTAATTGTGTGTTGCATAATGCACAATTAAAAATAGGCTTGATTTTCGATGTTGACGTGACATTGCATTGTTGTTTTGGCTGTTTCACCTGAACATGGCGGTGCTTTTCACTCCTGTGATTACACGTAGAAGGATTTACTTGGATTTATTCTACGTATTCAAGCACATTTCGTGGAAAAATACTGCTTGTGACATCAGTTTTGTATTCACGGTGCTTTGCATGAGCAATTGAGGAAGAAAAAAATAAGGGATTGGAAAAACAGCAACCTGCTGGGAAGCAAAAAAAATGCTTTAATGGCCTGATCAATCAAACCTTCCCTTATGCTGCTATGGCTGCAGAACGACATAGTATTAGAGGACTGTTATAAATAGCTTTGAATGATATTTGCACAGCTGTCACTGTTGAAACTATCATAATATTTTGTTTTTATGCACTGGATGTTAGCCATAGCTTTATGCTTGCTTTAGCACAGTCTAGCTGATATAAGCAATATTCCATAAATACTTTCATTTTTTGCTTTCATGGCCTGTTGCCCCCTGATTAACATCCAAGAATTGATCATTTGGACATTATTTGACTTTTGAGCCTCTGTAGTATGGATAAAAATGCCTGCTAAATGAGTAGTTAAAGGGGACCTATTATGCAAAATTCACTTTCATAAGGTATTTAAATACTGTGTGTGTGTGTTATCCACCCACTCCTTTTCTATAATCATAATAAATCAGAAGTAGTGTCTGAAAACACGCTGTTTCAGAAGTCCTGCCCATGACTAGAGATGATCTGGTCTATGATTACATTAGTTATTAGTTTCATTATGATTACAGCTCCATATTTTTCGCTTTCCAGACATAACAAGCTTGCTCAGTAGCTCAGCTGGCACAGAATTGGACTTTGTAATGCTTGGGTACAAATCCTGTGAAAAACATGACTCACGATGAAAGATATAAAACAAGCTAAAACGGCATGCTTGCGATTGCATTTTATACAATCGCTTTTGTTCATACTATCAGATGGTACGTTATTTTAAAAAGTCACAGAGCATAAGTTAAAGCGCCACTCAACAGACATTTTAAAGGGTTACTTCACCCCAAAATAAAAATTTTGTCATTGATCACTTACCCTCATGTCGTTCCAAACCCGTAAAACACAATTTAAGATATTTTGAATGAAAACCGGGAGCTTTGTGGCTGTCCCATTGACTGCCAAGTAAAAAACACTGTCAAGGCCCAGAAAAGTATGAAAGACATTGTCAAAATAGTCCAAATAGTCTGCCATCAATGGTTCAACCATAATTTTATGAAGCTACGAGAATACTTTTTGTACGCAAAGAAAACAAAAATAGCGACTTTATACAACAATTTGTCTCCTCCGCGTCAACATAGTGCCATTTTGGAGAGTATCCACTGGACGCAAACAGCGTACGCTGTTCTCTGTCGGCCGCAGCACACATACATTTTATGTTTATTTACTCTTTATTTCGAACTAAAACAGCGTATCCGCATGATGCAGCTGACTTTTCTGGGCCTTGACAGTGTTATTTACTTGACAAATGGGACAGCCATAAAGCTCCCGATTCCCTGTTGAAAAAAAAACAGCTAAAACCAGCCTGTGTGTGGCCCAAACCCCTCTAAAACCAGCATGCTGACCAGCTAAAACCAGTCAACCAGCCTAGGGTGGTTTTAGATGTTTTTTTTTCAGCAGTGTTTTCATCCAAAATATCTTAAATTGTGTTGTGGAGACAAACAAAGCTTTTATGGGTTTGGAACGACATGGGGGTAAGTAATTAATGACAAAATGTCAAAACTGCAGTGACACATACAAAACGAAACTCAGTAGACATTTCACATCAAATATGTTACAGATTGTTCCACTGGTTCCCACAGGTACATTTTCGTCAGGAGATCAGGTTGTTTAAACATTACAAATACTATTTTTAGATGTACAAATGAGAGTCTCCGAAGACTCTCACCATCAGAGCCACGAAGAGCACTGTGGATAAATTTAATTTATAAAAAGGAAATGTGCCGAAGAGTCTTGTGTAAATCATTTTATGCCGTCCTGCTTCAGTTCAACAAAGGATTTGCACAGAAACTGATTCTAAAATATGGGTCAATATCAGCTGTTCATGCTTAAACATCATATCCAGAACAAGTAAGAATCGCCTCATATATTCCAAATGTTTCAAAAATGTGCTTGTTAGCATGCTGTACAGCTAATGTGGCTAAAATTGCCACTGTCTCCGACTGTATTCACAGAGAGCAGAGTTATGTTGTTAGTTTTATCTTGAAAAACAACCACTTATAACATATTTCAGAAATATTTTCTGACATTCTGGCTGCATGAGATTCTCTAGTTTTGTTGTTGACAGACTATCTGAGGTGCTAGCTGTAAAGGCTCCGCCCTCTTCTGTAATGGGGGGGGGGCAAACACAACAGCTCATTTGCATTTAAAGGTATACACACAAAAACTTTACTCACACCCAAATTAGGGCAAATTTGATATGCTCTATTTAAATATATGTGTGGTATTTTAAGCTAAAACTTCACAGGTATATTCTGGGAACACCAAAATTAAATTACATGTTGTGAAAAGGAACTGTAAAGCTGTTGTTTTAGTTGAGATACTATTATAGTTTGAATTTGTTTTAAGTTTAAGTATTAGTGATTTTGTTTTGTGATTTTGTTATTCTTATATTTGTATGGGGTAATTTTCTAATCTGTCTATATAGATTTTTATTAATGTAGATTTACGTTTTAACTGTAGTTATTTTAGTACATCAAGTTAAACTAAGTGCAAACAAGAAATGTTTTCTTGGCAACAAGCTGAAATTAGTGTACTGTGTTTTGGTAGTGTTGCGTAATTTCAGGCTGACTGTTCTCCACCTGCAGTTAAAACACTGAACATCACCGTTACTGACTCACAAAGACTATGTGGCTCTTTCACACGTGTGAGTGTGTGGGTGCAAGTGTGTGTATTCACACAGGGAAAGCTGTTGCTCCAGATTGGGTGAGGGGATTTTCACTGAGGGGAGCCAGAGCCATTAAATGTTATTGACTGGCAACAGGGGTGCTCAACGAACATTATCCATGACTGTAAGCAGGAAAAAAGTCTGACTTTTTTTTTTTCAAGTTGAATGGGCCTGAGAAATTTTTAGTATGACATATTAAGAAAAATAGTTTTTTATGCTGGCTTGTCTGTATATTTTTATATCATTTAAAGGTGACATATCATGAAAATCAGACTACCATATTCAAATGCTATAATCAGACCCTCCTGTGCATCTGCCAGCCCAGAAAATGTAAAAAGAAGCACAGAACACTATTTAGAGTCTAAGAGGAGATAAGAGAGCAGTGGATTTATTTATTTATTTAATGTATATTACGCTGATGCCACATAGATCTAATATAAAGATGTGATCTCTTTCCCAGCTGTTTACATTCACAGACATAACCAACAGTTTTTGTAATTTGTGTGTGTTTAACATAAACTTGTGTGTATTTGACAGTTTAAGCGCTATAAGACATGAAAGAGTACTTAGTTTAGTACACACATTTTGAGTGACAACCACTTTCTGTGTGCATACTTCGGATATGTGCGCTCAGAAAACCGTATATCTGAAGTTTAAACTAACATGGTTTAAAAAGCATTATTTCAGCGCAATATACACAACAATCAAAACCAAACAGATGTTTTTTAGCAGAGTATCTGAAGTTTGAGCTGTAAAGGCACAGCCCTATTCTGAAAAAGGGGATGGGGAGCAGCAGCTCATTTGCATTTAAAGAGACATGCACGAAAACAGTGTGTTTATGCTCCTATTCAAAATAGCCATTTTCAAAATGATATAATAAATTATCTGTGGGGTATTTTGAGCTGAAAGTTCACAGACATATTCTGGGGACACCTGAAACTTATATTACATCTTGTAAAAAGGGGCATAATAGGTGTCCTTTAACATTTTTGAGGGCCGCATATTCATGATGAGCGTAACAAATGTTGTACATCTATAAATCCATTCTTGCACTGAACTGAGCATTTTACGCAAGAATGTTTTTTACATCGATTTACACATGACTCATTCTGCTGATTAAGGTCTTTAGATGTTACCCAACTATAGAGGACAATTTAAAGCTGTGGTAAGCAATGTTAGCCTAATAGGCATTTTGCTAACTTCTCTATTTTAGACTATGCCATTGAACTAGACCGCCTCCCATCCCTTCAACTGCATAACCCCTCTCTAAATCTCCGTCCTTCAAAGACAATGCAGCAAAGCCCCAATGCGTAATATGACTGACAGGCATAGGCACAACTCCAGGTTTGAGGGCTATAATACACCACGGTCAGATCATTTTTGCTGTTTACAGAGCCTTGGGCTAAAACAGAGACTTGTGTGATTTCTCAGGACAGTATTTCAGCAATATCTGTCAGATAGGGATTGTTTGCTTGGCTTTACTATATTCAGAATTCAGCATAAATAACTAGTATTTGTGTTAGTGTGATAGTATGATTGTGTTAGACTAGACACAATTACCTGCTCTTCGCAAATTGTTAAGGAAGATAATTTATGGAGGTTATAATGAAGGAACTTCCCATGCAAAAATTTCAACACTCATTATTTTGCAATATAAATAAAAAAAAAAGTCCTCATTGTTGGGTAAGACTGATCAGTTTACTGAATGCTTTACATATACAGATCTTGCTTCAAGAATATATATACAGTGTATAGGTAACTAGTATTGCATTTGATTTAAAAGGTTATAAAAATAGTTACATACTGTAACAATTATAATAAATTCACACTCTAGCTCAAAATGAGTTTTTATGCAATATCGATATGCGTTTATTGTCTTGGTTGTGTATAATTTGATTACTTATTTGTTCAGCACACCTTTTTGTGAGCCGCCAACTTTGGTATTCCTCAGTAATGTGATTGCCCACACAATTTTAATCTGCTAAATGCCAAACCTAGTCTCTGTAATCGTATTTTATGAAATATAACCTATTCCTGAGCCCGATAATCCTCAGCCATATTAAAAGAGCTGAGAGTAAGTCCATACGGGCAGGAGCCTCATGCTGTTTTCCCAGAGCTCAGGATGGCTGGAGGGAGGGATTTCACAGTGAGATGTTGATCAAGAACTTATGGTTGCCATAGCAACCAGTCAGCATTTACAGTCCGCAATAAAGCCTATGTTGGCATGCCTCAATTTTCCACACAAGAATAGGGTAAATGTGGGAACGAATTTAGGCTTGTTATTGGCTTGTCAGGGTTTGTCAATATCTAGAATGCAGAAAGTGTTAGCAACACAGTAAATATGCACATATTTATTAGTGGCATAACAAAAAAACTGAATTTTTCAAATGTCAGGCAGTATTTTAGTTTTCAGCGTTGATGTACTTTGTACTAATATAAGAACTCCTCCAGGGCTCCTAAATGTAATGAAATGCTTTGTGTTTCAGCAATTTCATTTTATCCAGAGCATAATCTGCTATATTCCAGCTATAAATAGAGATATGCATGCAACACACACCATTGAGAGTAATCCAGGATGGTACTTTAACAAAATATCAAAATATGACTTTTCTCAGCAAGACTATAAATGACACAGAGGAACAATATTGTTGGAAATCACTTTCAAAAAAAATTTTTTTTTTTTCAAGCTGACAAACGATAAAAGCATTGACAGCCAATCAGAATCCATCCTAATTTAAAGAGCTTTAGCATTTGTGTGTAAGGTGCTTACAACAAACAGAATGCCTCTGTTATTTTCATAGTTGTTCTTGGTGTGAAATTCTTATGGTTACGACTGGAGCTGTGATGACAAGTTAGTAAACATATTCAAGTCCTGCTCATGGTGTCAGTCATTTTCTGTTAAATACAACAATTGGCATTTGCATTTACATTGCATTCAGCTTTCCACATTTTACCTGTTTTGTTGTAGGAGTATTACACATTTTCTAAAAGAGTACAGAATCTCTAAATCAAAACAGCAGCAGAAACAAGCGAACACATATGTAAGCAAATGCGTATGTAAAATAATGCATTCATCTAAAATGAAACAGCATATAAATCACGACTGCCTAACGTTTGCCAAATGAAACGTCAGCCCAGAAAGTGGTATAGGACTGTGCAAGCTCGGGTGTTGATGGAAGTGATCTGCGCCATTTATATTTTGATCATTCTGAATCCAATTCAGACATAGTCTTTGACAAAAAAAGACAATTTTCAAGTGTCTGTGAAGTTTCAGCTCATTTTGAAGTGTCATTATATAATTTTGCAAATGCCTATTTTGATTGGAAGCAGAAACATGCTGTTTTTGTGCATGTCTCTTTAAATGCAAATTTACAGCTTATGCCACATATACTCTGCATAAAAATCATCTGTTTGGTTTTATTCATGCGTTTTAAACCATGTTAGTTTATACTTCTGATATAGGGTTTTCTGAGCGCACACATCTGAAGCACATGCACAAAAAAGGGGCTGTCACACGGCATGTGAGTACTAAACTAAGTTCTCTTTCAAGTCTTATTGCGCTTAAACGTCAAATACACACACGTTTATGTTAAAAAGCACACAGGAGTTACAAAAACAGTTGGTTATGTCTGTGAAGGTAAACAGCTGGGAAAGAAAGCACATGTTTATATTAGATCTGTGAAGCAGCAGTGTAATATACAGTAAATAAATCAATAAATCCACTGCTCTTTTGTCTCCTCTGGGGCTGGGACTCTAAATAGTGTTTTGTGTTCGTCTGTGCAGGAAACAACAGAACAGTTAACATGCTTTGCTTGAACTTTTGCCATGGCGTCGGAACTGTCACAGCATGTTCATGTGCTGGCGGGGAAAGTGTTAAGTAAAAGAAAAAAGCTGCATACTGAATACACTGATGTCTGTTTTCTCTCCAGGTGTAAGCAGTTGACCTACACTGATGACCTTCCCCAGATCTCCGTCGTCTTCATCTTTGTGAACGAAGCTCTGTCTGTCATCCTGCGGTCTGTACACAGCGTGGTCAACCACACCCCAGCACACCTGCTCAAAGAAATCATACTGGTTGACGACAACAGTGACAGCGGTATGGACGCATCTCTTTGTGCTTCCTTTAATCATTTTATTTGTTTATAGTATTGTTTTCTCTGCAACAAATACAGCTACTAAATGTTTACCAGTTTCTCCTGTTGCTCCAGCGATAAACGCCTTTATAAAGAAAGTGTAGATAAAATGCTGTGTGAATAAACAGCACGGCATCCCCAGATAAAATATGACTAACCTGTTTTGGTATGCTGTGTGTTTTGTCTGAGCAAACAAACATTTTTGTTGCTTGGTTAGAGACTAACAAAATAAACAGCAAGAGACGAACGCTGCAAGAGTAAATCTTTAGGTGTGTACTCTCAGCTCAAGGTTTATAAATAACCTTTAAAAGGAAAGACAGATTGTTCATTTTTCTTTGAGACATTATTTACTGTACAGCTCCCACTGACGCTGTATGTTTTGCAGTTGTTTTATCTGGTCAAACTGTGCTGAAGTATCAGACTAAAAGTAGAGATGCTTCTTACTGAATGTGTCTTAACATTTTTCATTAGTGTGACAGCAGCTCAGCTATTCTCAAAATAGTGTAGCTTTTTCAGTAATGAACTATTTTTTCAATGTAACATGAAAATATGTTTTCTGTGTCACGTTATTTATCGCATACAGCCTTAAAAACCAAGCAAGGTGGAGAAATAATTAACCACTCTCCTGGAATCCTCTTCATCACTGTTGGTTAGTAGTTCATATGAGTGCAGGTTTGGCTCAGGATTGAGGGCACGTAGTGGCTGCAAAGGGGGCGCTCATGAGCACCCTTCTGAATCATAAAATGATAAATGGGATACCCTACAGGCTCGTGGACCTCATGGACACACGTGAACGAAGGCCATGAGACCGCAAGTCTACGTCGAGTGTGCCATTTGACACAGGGCCACTCTCTGAAGTATTATGTGGAATTCATTTTAGCAAATTGGTTCATTTCAGGAGAATTAAATTGATATATGTGACCCTGGACCACAAAAACTTAAGTTTTAAGTAGCTTAGTCTTAAGTAGCACAGGTATATTTGTAGCAGTAGCCAAAAATACATTGTATGGGAAAAAATTATTGATTTTTCTTTTATGCCAAAAATCATTAAGATAAAGTAAAGATCATGTTCCATGAAGATTTTTTGTAAATTTCCTACTGTAAATATGTCAACACTTAATTTTTGATTTGTCATATGCATTGGTAAGACCTTCATTTGGACAACTGTAAAGGTGGTTTTCTCAAAATTTAGATTTGTTTTTGCACCCTCAGATTTCAGATTTTCAAATAGTTGTATCTCGGCCAAATATTGTCATCTCCCAATAAACAATACATCAATGGAAAGCTTATTTATCTAGCAATGCAATTACAACATTCAAGGTCCAGAAAGGTAGCAAGGAAATCCTTCAAATAGTCCTTGTGACATCAGTGGTTCAAACGTAATGTTATGAAGCTGCAAGAATACTATTTGTGCGCAAAGAAAACAACTTTATTTAACATTTTTTTCTCTTCTGTGTCAGTCTTTGATGCATGTTCACGACAGTACCACAATGCATTTCTGGGCCTTAAATGTGGCAGTTGTGTTGCTGTCTATGCAGGGTCAGAAAGCTCTTGGATTTCATCAAAAATATCTTCATATATGTTGTTTTTACTGCCTTTGATCAAATAAATTCAGCCTTTAATCTTAATGATATTTTTTTATTACACTATTTCTGTATTGTAATGTACTGCTAAATGTTATCAGAATTTCCATTTTGGCAGATATACATGAAACGGCGGTACTTCTCAGTCTTGTTTGCGAAAAAAATAGATGCCACAGAGGTGGAGCGTTGTGGAGAACGGATGACTGGCAGTACCGCTATCTTCCCAATTTACTGTTATCTCACACAGTCAGCTTCTCTGAGCATTTCTAATTTCATATGCTAATTTCCTGCTGATATTTCAGCTTCTTCCAGCTGACATTAAACTGTTAACATGCAAAGGTTGCCTGCTTGACCTTTTTTCAGCGCTGTAGCTTGTCGTCTCCGGTTTAGCGCTCGCGCCCAAAAAACGGCTGGAGGTACAGGCACCCTCACCACTTGAATAATGAATTGACCTTAGCGAGCGTGTCTCTGTCTCTCTAAGTCTTCTGTCCATTATGAAGACATTTAATAGAGTGCCGTTCTCGTGTTACACTATTCACTGAAGCCAATAAGGTTTTTGTCCTCTTTTTCTGTCCCTCCATCATCCCTGTCTGTTTGGATTAATCTCAGCTGAATCCTGTTATGCAGGGTAACATTCATTCTCACCTTGTGAATAATATTAAGGGACATTGCATCTATTTTTCTCATCTCATCAGACATGGAGTGCTATTGCGCCCTTGAAATTCAATTCATTTAGACGTCGCTTGTAAACAGATAATAATGGTTTTCAATCCAAATGAAAAGAAATTTAGGCCCTTTAGATGAAGAGTTTGTTTAATACTTTTCAAGGACGTTTTTTTATTTTGGAATCCAGCTAGTAAATAACATCTGGCTTGATCCTCAAAAGCAAACTTCACAATACATTAGAAATTTAATTGTACAGCCAAATTCTGTGGATATTAGTATTTAACTCTTTTCTTTGAATTCTTTGGAACAAAAAAGGAGAACTTTTAAAATTTACATTTTTTTTGTGGATGATGCAGAAGCCTAATGGCACACACGTACACATGTGCATCCATGAGGAAAATGGCTTTCTTTAATTGCATTAATTGCTATTCCAGTGCCATATGCAGCCTTTACTAGTTATTGTGTGTGGTTGTATATCAAGCCAGAGTTCTTGATATATGCAGATGAAAAATGATAAAGCCTCTATGTTGATTAAATAAAGCAACGCAATCCCTCTGCCATAGCTCATCTATCAGCATCAGCATGCATTTCAAAAATTTTCATAATGCTCAATTTTGATCTGCTGTGTTCCAGAACTTATTTCTGCTTTTCCATTCACAGTATGATGGATGGATATTTGTTCTTTATTGATTGGTGAATGTTTATAAAATATTTCTGCCTCATGATTCTTAATTTCAATCTCATTCAGAACGCACCAGAGGGAATCCTATAACTTTCCACTACATATTTGTGTGTGTGCTGTTCAACACACACTGAATTGCATTTTGTGCCTGCCCTAATATGGCCATGTTATAATAACTGGAGCAGAGCTGACATTAAAAGCAGTCAGCGTGAATATAATTTATTAACATATTTATATACTGTACTTTCACATTACATTTATTAATCTTTCAGGTGTTTTTATTGGACTTGGGTGCATCTCGTGAAAACACTAAATAAAAGGTTCTCTCTCTCTCTCTCTCTCTCTCTCTCTCTCTCTCTCTCTCTCTCTCTCTCTCTCTCTCTCTCAAAAAAAAAAAAAAAAAAAAAAAATGCATTTCACCCCAAAATCAAAATGAAACTAAATTAAGAAACAAAATTAAGTGGTGTAATTTTACATAATATGTTTGTGAGAGAGAGCCTGTTAGAACACAATATTTTTTTGCATTTGTATTTTTATTGTACAATATATCAGTATACATCATTGTAATATTCATTGTACTAAACTGAATTTATATTTATAATGTTTGCTCATAATAGTAATGAAAACATTTTTTCACAACACAATGGAAATTTTGCAGTAAAGGTTTGGGATCAGTAAGATCAGTAAGAAGATTTTAATGTACTTTAAAAAATAATTTATTTCTATGATGCAGCACTGAATTTTAATATGCTGATTTATTATCAGTGTTGAAACTTGTGCTGCTAAATATTGTTTTGGAGTCTGTGATTTTTTGATGGATAAAATGTTCAAAAGAACAGCATTTATTAAAAAATTTAAATCTTTTCTAATAATATATGTGAGCCTGGACCACAAAACCAGTCATAAGGGTAATTTTTGTCATTCAGATTTATAGATCATCTGAATAAATAGAAGCTGTATAAATAAGCTTTCCGCTGATGTATGTTTTTTTTTTTTTTGTATGTGCCAATATTGATTGAATTATCTGAGGGTGCAAAAAAATCTAAATATTGAGAAAAATGTCTTTAAAGTTGTCCAAATGAAGTTCTTAGCCATGCAAATTTACTAATCATAAATTATTATGACTAATATTACATATTACTAATCAAATTAAGATTTGATATATGTATGGTAATAAAAAAATTACAAAATATATTCACGGAACATGATCTTTGCTTATTTCCTAATGATTTTGGCATAAAAGAAAAATGTTGACCCATACAATGTATTTTTGGACATGCTTGGTTTTGTGGTCCAAGGTCACATCTCTTTGTATCTATTTTACACATCCTTGCTGAATTAAAGTATTAATTTCTTGGAAAAAAATAGAAAAAAAAACATATTTTGAATAGTAGTGTATATTATAACAGAAAATTTATATTTTGAATAAACACTGTTCTTTTTAACCTTTTATTTATTAAAGAATCCTGAAAAAAGTATCACAATTCCCAAAAAATACTAATAACTGTTGACAACATTGATTTCAAATCAGCATATTAGAATGACTTCTAAAGAGTCTTGTGACACTGAAGACTAGAGTAATGATGCTGACAATTCAGCTTTGCTTCACAGAAATTAATTATATTTTAAAGTATATTAAAATAGTAATACTTTTGACTTTTCCGCCTTGATAAGCATAAGAAACCTCTTAAAAAAAAACATTACTAGTTTTACTGATTCCAAACTTTTGAAAGGCATTGTAAACGATCATACTTTTTCCATGTCTATAATGTTGCTTATAATATGGCCACATACAAACCGCAGCTAAATTCGGTTGTCGATTCACCTGTTATTGCTTCTGTTCACACACAGTTCAGTAATTTAGGAGTGACACCGCATTCTACAACCAAATTGACTCATTAATGTTGCCAGATCTTAATAGGAAAAAATCCCAACAACAAATAAGAATAAGCCCATAATAAACTCAAATCCAAATGTGTTATCTTGGAAATAAGCCACATAACAAACTATAGTGACCTGCATCTGCCTACTTTATTAACTCCATAAACTGGAGCCCAAAACAACAAGCCCAAAGATGCTTAATAAGCATTGCTTATAAGTTGACATGGCAGCACTTCAAGAGTATTCTCTGTGAGGTAACCTTCCAAACATAAACAAAACATCTTGACTCTGTTGGTGGTAGTTAAAATTGATGAGCACAAGTGTTTAGCTGCTGCAATTTATCTTGGGTAAAAATAGTGGATATCAAACACATTTTGTACACACACAAAATTATAACAGAAGGGGTTTCACTTCAGTATTTAAATGCGGGTGAAACTTTACAGTATGTATTTGGCTTATGAGTCTTTATGGGCAAACATAAAAACGGCTCACCTTTTATGTCAGATAATTTTAAATCATATTCTTGGGTGATTAAGTTCAGTGGCAGGGTTTCCTGTTGCACTGAAACACTGAAATGTTAATCGTTCTTCTGAGCTGATGAATGAGAGGGGAGGTAGTTGTGTGCATCAGTGCCTTAAAGAGTGCTCTGTTCCTCCTTATTCCTCTCCCCATAGAAACTAGAGCACTCAGCAACCTGCAGGAAAGAGCCCAAACACTCATCTATCTTCCTTGAGTGTGTGTATGTGTGTGTTTGTCTCTCTTGAGTGTGTGCGTGTTCTCCTTGCACTCCATTTGTTTACCTCCCAGAGTTCTTATTGAATGAGGACAGATAGCTAACTCTGAGAGACTAAAGGAGTGGGGAGATGCAGGCAGATTTATTTACCATGTCATCTATAGTGGCACTAAAACCTTCGTTTTTCTTTTATGCTATTGAGTTTATCGTACAGAATTCAACACAAGACTCTTACCTTAAACCTGAATGCTTTTCCAATGTTTATTTTCGTTCAGAATCATGAGCGAAAGGTGATAAAGCTTCCAAATGGTGGGTTTAGAACTATTGTTGGTTTCCCAAATAACCATTCAGTGAACAGTTCTTAAAAGAACTTTTTTGCTTACTGTGAAGAACATTTTAAAAATCTAAAGAACTAAAGAATTTTTTTCTACTATTAAATGGATAGTTCACCCAAAAATGAAAATTACTCCATAATTTACTCCCCTTCAAGCCATCCTAGGTGTATATGAATTTCTTCTTTCAGACGAATACAATCGGAGTTATATTAAAAAATATCCAAGCACTTTTTATAATGGATGAATGCCGTTTATTAGACTTCTACTGGATTATTGAATAATAACACCTATTCACTGCCATTATAAAGCTTGGAAGAGCCAGGATATGTTTTAATATAACTGATTATATTAAAATTGATTGTATTCGCCTGAAAGAAGAAGGTCATATGCACCTAGAATGGCTTGAGAGTGAGTAAAGGTTTTTGGTTCTTTTTGGAACCTTTTTGGAACCTTTCGATGGCAGTAAAGAACCTTTATTTTTACGAGTATATACACCCAGAATGGCTTGAGGGTGAGTAAATCATGCAGTAATTTTCATTTTCGGGTGAACTATCCCTGAACCTTACCATGAATGTTAAGAGTTCTTTTTGGAACCTTTCGATGGCAATAAAGAACCTTTATTTTTAAGAGTATATACACCTAGAATGGCTTGAGGGTGAGTAAACCATGCAGTAATTTTCATTTTTGGGTGAACTATTCCTTTAAGAACCTTACCATGAATTATAAGAGTTCTTTTTGGAACCTTTCGATGGCAATAAAGAACCTTTATTTTTAAGAGTATATACACCTAGAATGGCTTGAATTATAAGAAGTTATTTTATTTTTTTATTTTTAAGAGTATATACACCTAGAATGGCTTGAGGGTGAGTAAATAATGCAGTAATTTTCATTTTCGGGTGAACTATCCCTTTAAGAACCTTACCATGAATGTTAAGAGTTCTTTTTGGAACCTTTCGATGGCAATAAAGAACCTTTATTTTTAAGATTATATACACTAGAATGGCTTGAGGGTGAGTAAATCATGCAGTAATTTTCATTTTCAGCTGAACTATCCCTTTAAGAACCTTTTATGCAATGGAAAGGTTCCATGAAAGTTAAAGGTTCTTTTTGGAACCTGTAGATGGCAATAAAGAACCTTTATTTTAAGGGTGTTTCTTCAGATTTTAGGACACTTTTCATACTCTCAGTAAGATTTTATTTGTTTATTTGTTTAACTATATTGCAGGATATGTTTTTGTTTTGTTGGGGGGCATTTCCATCACATCTTATATGTGTCTTGTTAAGAGACAAGATTTCATAGCTAGCATCTTACATTTCCAAAAAAAAAACAAAAAAAACATAATGAACATATTCACAATTTTAAAAATGTACAAATAATTTACTCACCCCCTTGTCATCCAGGATGTTCATGTCTTTCTTTCTTCAGTCTTGAAGAAATTGTGATTTTTGACCCAAACATTTCAGGATTTTTCTCCATGTAGTGGACTTCAATGGTGTCCATGAGTTTGAACTTCCAAAATGCAGTTTAAATGCAGCTTCAAAGGGCTCTTTACGATCCCAGGCAAGGAAGAAAGGTCACACCCTTTACAAAAAAAGGTAAAACAGTGATGTAGAACAATTTTGAGGTTGAAGGAGAAAATGAGGTGAGAGTTTTTTGACATACCCTTACGGTCATGAACTGGAAATAAACAGAGTTCACGCAAAGCTAGACAAGACAACTTTTAAGGTTAAAAAGTATATAAATTGTAATTAATTTTTTTTTTTTTAATTAACCGATCATTTTGCTAGATAAGATCCCCTTGGTTGGGATTGTTTAGAAACCTTTGAAGCTGCATTTAAACTGCATCTTGGAAGTTCAAACTCACAGCCAGTATAGAAGTCCACTATATGGAGAACATTCCTGAATTTTTTTCCTCAAAAAAATATTTCTTTACGACTGAAGAAAGAAGGACATAAACATCTTGGATGACAAGGGAGTGAGTAAATGATCTGTAAGTGTTTGTTCTGGAAGTGAACTTTTCCTTTAACAAAATTAGAGTTTCCTGACACACTAAAAAGTTGGACATAAAAAATATTCTTCAAACACACATTTCATATTTAATCTCAAGTACACTTGAGAGAAGATACGTCCTTTTGTTTTCATTGGCAACCAAGTATCCCAAATTATATATATATATATATATATATATAAATAAATGAAAAACATAATTTGTTGGATTAAATAAAAAAGACATTAAGAATCAATCAAATCTATGCACAAAAGTGACAAACATAAGTAAACACAGTGTAGCATGGAAAAGTTTCCAAGTTTCCAGTTCCAAGACGATGTGACCTTCATTAAAATAAAAACACAATGTCGAAGTCCCTATTATTGATGTAGGAGTTTTGGATTTCCTTCCTTCACATGCTCTGTTTTCTCTCTCGTAGTGGAGCTGAAGTTCAATCTGGATCATTATGTGAATAAGCGATATCCTGGCCTGGTGAAGATCGTGAGGAACACTAAGAGAGAGGGACTCATACGGGCCAGGATTCATGGCTGGAACGCAGCCACCGCTCCTGTTGTGGGCTTCTTTGACGCCCACGTGGAGTTCAACACAGGCTGGTAAGTGGGATTCACGATTCAGTCTTTTATTATTTTATGAGGCATTGTCTTGCCACTCAGAATATCACTGGCGTGCTTCACATGACAAAGGCTCGATTTATCAGAGAATATTCATCATGACATCAATAGTAGCTTAGACTTCGGTGAGGAAAGCAGCCTGATGGATTTTTATCTGAAGCATCTGTCAAAAATGAACCGATAGATTAATGATCTCAGAAATGAATGAATGAGATGTGCCTCAAATTAAATGACCTTTTTCCACTCTGATGGTAATGTGTTTCCTGCTGAAAAGTCTTTTCAAGCTGGTACATGCCGTTTAGTGCTGGTCTGGTTGGGAACTGGCAGCCAAGCCATGTGTATTTTTTGAAGACATTCCAGGTAGAAGAACATATTTATTGTATGTTGGCTTGAGACTGTACCGCACTCACAAACCTTAAATGAACTCAAGCATCCTTCATCTGACACCTCCTTCAACTCAACAGCAACGAGTCCTCATTAAGGCCTCCCATTAGAGCAGTATGACCTTCATTTGGGAATTATGGATTAACCATTAATGAGCTTTTCCTCTTTGTTCCACAACATAAACATTTAATGGAGAGATGATCACTGAATGGGGCCACCGTCTCAGGCACACAATGCCGAATGTGCGGTCGGAAAGACACAAGATGCATACCTCATTTTGGAGCCAAAATTAAATTAGAGTTTCATTATCGCTTCCCTTGTGCAAAACTTGGATTGCTGTTTCATTTAAACGTGTTTTCCTTCTGTGCGAGCTCCAAATTTCAAGGTGTGAAATGAAGCAGTTGGAAATGAAATGCATTTTAGTTCTGTATTTAAAAGGGGTCATATCATAATTTATTATTTTTTCCCCTTAAGCATTCTCCTAACATCAAAAGAGTTTATAATGTCAAAAACAGTCATCATTTTGTTTTTCGTACCGATTTTCCACCCTCTGTCTGGCTTTTCAAAATAAACAGTATCTTTTTTCCACCTTAGCCTTTAAGAAACTCTCCTTCACATGACAGAAGTTTAAGAATTGAGACAGAAGTTTTGAAACTAGCTCATGTTTTTATAGCACACAAAGTTCTTGTATGTCAAAAAGACCAAGGAAAATGTGATTCCTCATGAAGCCTTTAACATACAGTTAGCTCAAAAACAAAGTCTCTTCAGAGCCGCTCTATTCCTTCAGTCTTTACCCTAATGTAGTCAGATTCAAATACCTGACCCGGGACCTTAAATTCACATGTTGTGTGGACGTGTTGTTCCCCCATTTTTATTTTGTTCAGAAAACACATTTGATGCATAGATGACAACTTTTTCCTATTTATAGAAACATCACATGCTATACTTTAAAGTAATTTGACACAACCACACTTCCAAGCACAGCTTCAAAGGATAGTTGATTTCATATTGGCAGTATGCTATGCTGGAGGTTTGACAATTACCACTTTGATATATTAGTTTCAAAGCAAATAGAGGCAACTAACAGAATTCCAGAGAGGCCAATTAGTCAATATATGAACTGCAAGAGCATAGGTCACAGAAACATTTTATATGTTAAGGATAACAGTTTTTAAAATATAGCATAAATTCAGTAAAATGGAACTGACCTAGATTTTTCTGTTCCAAACCTCTGTGACTTTATTACTTTTGTGGAGCACAACAGAATCACCCCCATGCCGTCCAAGATGTTCATGTCTGTTTTTTAAGGAAAATATTTTAGGACCTTCAAACCGTTGGCTCCCACTATATAGAGAAAAATCCTGGAATGTTTTCCTCAAAAACTTTAATTTCTTTCATCTTGGTTGACATGAGGGTGAGTAAATTATCAGGAAATTTTAATTCTGGAGGTACTTAAATGCCATGCAGATTGTGCTGAGCTCACATTTTGTGGCTGTGTTTGTGCCGTTACTTAGTAATTTCTTTATTAAAACTGAAACAACTGAAACACCTTATACAGAGGGTGCAAATAAACCGTAAGTGCAGTTCATTCCTCGCTTAAAGTTTTTGCCTTTCCCAAGAGGAGTAGATGGATGTTTGACAGGACAGTTGCTAAGTGGCACAAAAGTAGCTCCTCAAATATGACCACAAACCTGAATCCTCTTCACTAGAGAAAAAAGCAAACTGTATGTCATGAGCTTTACAAAGCTCAGATTTATGGCAGGGCTACTGTTCCAAATCCCCTTGTTTCCAAGGCCAACACACAAAGACATAACCTGGTGTATTGAGTGTAAAACCTGGACCCCTGGGCAATGGAAAAGGTATTATGGTCTGACAAGTTATCTTTCAACCTCCCGACAGGTTCTGCAAATCTTTTCAACTCAAATAACTGTTGCCACCTTTTATGCACAGAGGGGATCAGTAATATTATGGGCAAGTCATTGTATGGAAGTCATGTTGTGCATGGTGCTGCAATGGCCAAGGGATATGATTTTATGTTTTTGAAAGAAGTCTCCTATGCTTACCAAGGCTGCATTTATTTGAATTGCAAATACAGTAAAATAGCAATAATGTGAAAAATTATTACAATTTAAAATGTTTTTAACTTAATATATTTTAAAATGCGATTGATTCCTGTAATGACAAAGCTGAACTTCGGCAACCATTACTCCAGTCCAGTCATGTGACACTGAAAACTGGAGTAATGGCTTCTGAAAATTTCAACATTTCAAAGTTTCAAAATATAAAAACAAATAATTTTATTTGTATTTTTTGTATCAACATGAAAAGTTTACATACACCTTGCAGAATTTGCAAATGTTAATTATTTTACCAACATAAGAGGGGTCATACAAAATGCATGTAGTTCTTTATTTAGTACTGACCTGAGTAAGATATTTTACATAAAATAATTTTTGTGTATTTGAGCCCTTTCCAACAATGACTGTAAGATTTTGAGGACAACTGAGGGACTCAAATGCAACTATTACAGAAGGTTCAAATGCTCACTGATGCTTCAGAAGGAAACACAATGCATTAAGAGGGTGAAAACTTTTGAACAGAATGAAGACGTGTACATTTTTCTTATTTTGCCTAAATATCATATATATATATTTTTCATTTAGTACTGCTTTTCAGAAGCTACAGGAGATACTTACATGTTTCCCAGAAGACAAAATAAGCTAAATTTACCCTGATCAAATTCAAAAAGTTTTCACCCCCGGCTCTTAATGCATCATGTTTCCTTCTGAAGCATCAGTGAGCATTTGAACCTGCTGTAATAGTTGCATATGAGTCCCTCAGTGTTAAAAGATGGATCTCAAAATCATACAGTCATTGTTGGAAAGGGAATTTGTGGGACCTGAAGGATTTTTCTGAAGAACAGCAGGCAGTTGAACTGTTCAGGACAAAAAGGCACTCATGAACAACTATCACAAAAAAAAAAAAAAAAAAAAGCTGTGGATCATCCAAGTGTATGTAAACTTTTGAACAGTGTCATTTTTATAAATTAAACTATTATTTTCTCCTGTGGACTATATGTAAGCTTCTTTTACGTGAAATATCTTATTCAGGTCAGTACTAAATAAAAAATAGCATGCATTTTGTATGATCCCTCTTATTTTGGTAAAATAATAAACATTTCACAGATTCTGCAAGGTATTTGTTAACTTTTGACCCCAACTGTGAATGCAGAGACTTTCTTTCTTAAGGCCTTAAACTTTTGAATACTTGTGTATGTGACTACTTATAATTCTACATGTTCTGTGTTATATTACATGAACAAGTAAAATAAGTTTTGATTATAGCAGATTTTGACGTGGGTAAATTTTGCAGTCACTCTAACTCCACATACAGTTGCGTATGTGTAATTTAGTTTGTCGTCTGTAGAGCTCTAGCTTTTGAATTATGTAATTTTCTAAAGGTGTTTCAGTCTTCAGTGTGAGTGACACCTCCGGACAGCACATAACAAATTATACCACAGCCTGTAATTCCACCCTAATTTGAGCTTGTCGGCCTGTCAGATTCAAGGTGTACTGTGTATGTGGCATGAAGTTACAGTATACAGCCAGTCCAGGATCATAAATTGCACCTACTGCGCCTTACACAAAACCTGTTCTCCAGCACAGAGCACAGTGTTCTAAACTCATTCATTATTCATGAATTACTGAGGCACAGTTGAATTGGAATGACAGGAATAAAACCATGTAAAACATTTTAAACAGGACATTGTCAAGTCAGCATGTAGAGCTTTTCTAGTTAACATTATAGTTTAGGAGTTATGACTTTTAAAAATAATTGTAATTGATCATCTTAACCGTACCATATCGTACTTGCTGCTTCAATTCAAATTCAGCTATTTAATTTAAAACGTTTTAAGCACATTTTTTGAATTTTATTTGCATCTTGGTGGTTCTTTTCAGAATTGTTCAGCTGGCTAAAATGAACGATCAGTGTGTATTTCAGTATGCATTGTACATACAGGTCCTTCTCAAAAAATTTGCATATTGTGATAAAGTTCATTATTTTCTGTAATGTACTGATAAACATTAGACTTTCATATATTTTAGATTCATTACACACAACTGAAGTAGTTCAAGCCTTTTTTTTTGTTTTAATATTGATGATTTTGGCATACAGCTCATGAAAACCCAAAATTCCTATCTCAAAAAATTAGCATATTTCATCCGACCAATAAAAGAAAAGTGTTTTTAATACAAAAAAAGTCAACCTTCAAATAATTATGTTCAGTTATGCACTCAATACTTGGTCGGGAATCCTTTTGCAGAAATGACTGCTTCAATGCGGCGTGGCATGGAGGCAATCAGCCTGTGGCACTGCTGAGGTGTTATGGAGGCCCAGGATGCTTCGATAGCGGCCTTAAGCTCATCCAGAGTGTTGGGTCTTGCGTCTCTCAACTTTCTCTTCACAATATCCCACAGATTCTCTATGGGGTTCAGGTCAGGAGAGTTGGCAGGCCAATTGAGCACAGTAATACCATGGTCAGTAAACCATTTACCAGTGGTTTTGGCACTGTGAGCAGGTGCCAGGTCGTGCTGAAAAATGAAATCTTCATCTCCATAAAGCTTTTCAGCAGATGGAAGCATGAAGTGCTCCAAAATCTCCTGATAGCTAGCTGCATTGACCCTGCCCTTGATAAAACACAGTGGACCAACACCAGCAGCTGACATGGCACCCCAGACCATCACTTACTGTGGGTACTTGACACTGGACTTCAGGCATTTTGGCATTTCCCTCTCCCCAGTCTTCCTCCAGACTCTGGCACCTTGATTTCCGAATGACATGCAAAATTTGCTTTCATCCGAAAAAAGTACTTTGGACCACTGAGCAACAGTCCAGTGCTGCTTCTCTGTAGCCCAGGTCAGGCGCTTCTGCCGCTGTTTCTGGTTCAAAAGTGGCTTGACCTGGGGAATGCGGCACCTGTAGCCCATTTCCTGCACACGCCTGTACACGGTGGCTCTGGATGTTTCTACTCCAGACTCAGTCCACTGCTTCCGCAGGTCCCCCTCTCGTTGTGCAGCGTTTTCTGCCACACTTTTTCCTTCCCACAGACTTCCCACTGAGGTGCCTTGATACAGCACTCTGGGAACAGCCTATTCGTTCAGAAATTTCTTTCTGTGTCTTACCCTCTTGCTTGAGGGTGTCAATGATGGCCTTCTGGACAGCAGTCAGGTCGGCAGTCTTACCCATGATTGCGGTTTTGAGTAATGAACCAGGCTGGGAGTTTTTAAAAGCCTCAGGAATCTTTTGCAGGTATTTAGAGTTAATTAGTTGATTCAGATGATTAGGTTAATAGCTCGTTTAGAGAACCTTTTCATGATATGCAAATTTTTTGAGATAGGAATTTGGGGTTTTCATGAGCTTTATGCCAAAATCATCAATATTAAAACAAAAAAAAGGCTTGAACTACTTCAGTTGTGTGTAATGAATCTAAAATATATGAAAGTCTAATGTTTATCAGTACATTACAGAAAATAATGAACTTTATCACAATATGCTAATTTTTTGAGAAGGACCTGTACATGCCTGTATTAAAGTATCAGGCTCCTGACAGAATTTAATTATTTATAAAACAAGTTTAACCTTTAGAGAGTGGCCCAGCACAGTGTTCGGTAGACTGGCAGAATTAGCTGTGATTGTATGAATACAAGAGAAGGCCTCTGGTGAGCATTATTGATTATTCATGACTTAGGTCTTTTATCATCTGCTGCTGAATTCTGAAACGCTTTGTGTATGGATGCGTGTGTGTGTGCATCATTAGACGCTTGACTGATAATTGTCAAGCCCTCATCTGTAGGGCATCCAAATTTTTTTTTTCAAAAAGTATATCCAGCCTCCCACTGCTGTAACCTTTTGCCCTGTGTCCTATTCATCCAGTCCCAATTGTTCACCATTGTGTTTGACATGCTGATTCTCTAATCTCTCATCTCTACGCCTCCCTCTCTTGATCTTTATCTCTCACACCTTTTCTCTCTCCTTCAATTTCTTCCTGCATCTCTGCCTCAGGTTTCTGAGGTGCTCTGTGTGATTTGAAGGGAGAAACACAGAGAATCTGAAATTCATTATATATGTTTCTAGATTGACTCTGAAAATTTAATAGTAACAACCAAAAGTCTTGTAGGTCTATGTCCCACAACAATTTAAACAAGTGTATAGTAGTTGTTTATTAGCTTCTTCTGTGGGTGTAATTCTTTGATCTTTTCATGTTTTCAAAGCTGAAGCATGTAATTTTTTCAATTTTAAAAACACTATGAGCCCTATCCTACACCTGGTGCAATGCGGTGCAATGCGGTGCCCATTTGTGCGCCTATGGGTGTGCTAGTCTGAAAACGAGGTGTGTTCAGGCGCATTGTTGGCACATTGCTATTTTGAGCTAATTGAAATAGACTGCGCCATTGACCAACTAAAACCTGATCTAAAGTCCATACCGCAATATAATTTTTTAATTTAGTAATATGCGCCTATAGGCAGGTGCACAACGCGCATAGAGTCTGCTTTTTACACACACAGGGACAAATAGCAGCACACAAACATGCCAAATATAAAAAATGAAAGGATTACAATGTAAATATTATTACTGTGTAGGCTACATAAATATAAAAAAAAATAAAAATTTTTTTTTTTTTGCTTTTGAAAATGACTATGTTCAGCAAAGAGGGGAGAGGATGGAAAGGTGCATAGTAACTTAACTGGGGGGCATGGTCCGCGAATGCCCACCGTTCAGTCTTTGTTCTTGCAAATTCCACCTTGTAAATAGCAAATCCACCATGGCGTGAGCGCAACTGGCTCTTAAAGGGAATGAGATATGAGTCTCTGATTGGTTTAATGCATGTTATGCCCAAAACACATCCATGACTCATTAAGAACAACACTTTTAGGGACAACACTTTTAGACCAAAGTTGTCCAACCAGTTTTCCCATCCTAAAACTAGCAAAAGTGGATTCAGACACACCCTAAGTGCATCTGCGCTGTGTGTTTTAGACCATGTGCTTAGATCGTTAAAATAGGGCCCTTTGTGTTCCAGTTTAATGTGCTGAACTGTAAGTAAGCCATGACTTCTTAAAGACTGTAAACACTATCTCAGATTGTATGAGTTGTCACACAGCTCTATTCCATATGATTTAGAGTTTCAAGTTTGAAGCGGGACCAAATAATAGAAATTAGGGAATAAAAGGAGTATTTGGAAGATCTGCAAAAAATCCTGAAAATCATTTTTGCTCTTCCCTTTGGTCCCATAAGTGGCACACATATTACGCACTTCAGCTTTATCGATTTTGTCTTTTGCTGCGTGTGTGTATGAGGTGTTGCGTACATTGTGGAGAGCAAATGTCCCCAAGAGGAAGATAAAAACTCAAATCATCTGTATCTTAGGAACCAGCCAAGTTTTAGGCAACAGACAGTTTGGCTTTTCAATTTCACCTTTCGGATTCCTTATTCATGATTCTATTGTTCTTTCATGTACAAGAGCACCAAAAGCTGCAGTGATTATTGTTGAATTGGATGTAAATTGTGTACAACAGGCCATTTGTATGCTTTCACCTTTGTTTCAATGAATGTGATAACTGTAGCCATAAATATATTCATAAACAAAGGTGTCAAAGCATCCTATTCTTCATATTATGGCAATATAGGATGGCAGAGACTGATAACTGAGATGGATTATGTGGGCCAGAATGTGACCTTGTTGAAGTTGTAGGACTTAGCTGCACTTGCTCACAGCGGGTGAAAAGAAGTGTGTGTGTATGTGTGTGTGTGTGTGTGTGTGTGTGTGTGTGTGTGTGTGTGTGTGTTACAGAGACAGAAAACTAAAGTAAAGTACTTGTGTGTTAGCTGACTATATAAGTGTGTAATATTGAAGTTTACTCAATTCATAGGTTATGTGTTAGGGCTACATGAATCATTTTTGTTGCATTGAAATGCATTACCAAGTAAAGGCAAAGACATATATATATACATAGTTACCTTTTGAATCTTAGGGTTCAGTTTGAGCAGATGTCACAGTACATTCAGAATATGGCTCACATTTGTGATCTCAACCACTTTCAATGACTTCAAATCAGCTTTTTGTTTGCTGGCAGCTTATTCACCACATTTACCATCAAATGACAGTGACACTTATATTTCATTGCGTACACTAAACACTTTGCTGTAAAGCCATTTAAGCCAGTTCACCCTGCTGAAAAAAAAAACACCATTTGTAATGCTTTTACTGGTTATAATGGGAATTTTATTGGTTTTAATAGAAACTGTAATGGTCCCTGTAGGTCTCTACTGGTAATTTGCCACCTTTTTATTTGGATTGTTGAAACCACTAAATCGTAATGGAATATGTCCCAAGACACATCACAGGAAACCATTTCTAATGGGTTTAATGGTTAATAGTTGATGGTTTATAATGTTTGTACTAGTATTTAAAGTGGAAACCGTTTGAATTTCTGTGGTGGTTTCTGTTGTTTTTCAGCAGGGCAATTGTTTTATGCTGTGACAAACTACACATTTCTATCTAAAAGTAAGATAAATTAAACAGGTCTAACTAATCCTAGTCTTGCATACTATATAGAAAAGATAGCATCTGAAATGGGATTCACCTTAAACATTATACAAAAATATACGGATCAGTTTTAATCTACATCTAATTATTTCATAGCACTGAAATGCATAAATGGTAGTTACCATGGTGATGATATGAATGAGTGATTTCCATAATATAGTATCCTACACATTCCACGCAGTTGCTTATTGATCAGAAAAGAACTCTAAAATAATTAAAGGTCAAATTATTAGCAGTCAAATCAAATGTGACACGAACAGAGATCTCACCTATGTTATAATGAATAGTGGGATTCACATTTATTTCCAATTAATCTTCTAATTAGTCAAAATCAAGTCTTTGATTTTGTCTTAAGTCTTTCTCTTTTTTCATTCATTTATGCAAGTTCATTTGTGGATGGATGGATGGATGGATAGATGTGTTTTTACAGTGCGTGGGCGCCTTCACAGAGTGGATCAGGATAATAATCTGGATAATATTTTCAGCTTCAGCTTAAATTCTCCTCAAACAAACCTACTGTATTCTGCCAGAGAGGACTGCAGCTGCTAACGCATCGTCATTTGGATTACTTTTTGGTACGGCTGTTGACATTTTTGCAATAAATAAATGATTTGGGATTGCACTTTTCTGTCTGCCGTGTTTTTTTTATTACTGTACAGAGAGTTATGGTTAACGTTAGATTTAGAGGTAGGAGTTGGATTAGCGACTATAAAAAATATATTTATGCTATATTGTTACTAAAATGTAATTTCCCTGCATATTTTGGCCATTTACGTTTTATATCCTTTTATATTTGCTATAAAATTGGTAGGTTTAGGTTTGGGGGTAGGTTAAGGGGGCTAAAAATCTAAATCGCTTAATAATAAAATTATAAAAATGCATATTTGCTATAAAATGGGTGGTTTAGGTTTAGGGGTAGATAAAAATCTTTCTAAAATTGCTTATTAATAAAATGATAAAATGGCATTGATACAAATATATTAATGAAATAAAAGATACGTAAATATTTAAAGTTTTTTGGCTAAAAATACGTAGCTATTTGTACTTTTAAAACTTTGAAATACGTCTAAATTGTACATTTTAGCATCAATAAAAACGTACAAAAATAAACAAACAATGAGACCAGGCTGAATACTTTGGTGCCACTGTATATACCAAAAACACCACAAACAAACAATCTTATATATATATATATATATATATATAATTTTTTATGACATTGTTTTGCAGTATCGCTATCATTGGTTGTGTAGTGGAGGCATGGCAGTGAACCTCACACTGTGAGCTTTTAGCTCCGTTTTGCAAGTAGCCTACTGTGTTTGTACTTCCAACTGACTGACTTCAGAAATGCTCATCTCTCATACTTCATTAGCTCTAATCACTTCAGTTTTTTTCATCTGGAGTTCTTCATCAGGTTCCAGTAGATTAGTGTGGTAAAAGGTGAATCAACAATTATGTAAAGCAGCTCCAGAAAGTCTTCAGTGGTGCATTCAAACTAATATAAAACAACAAAGGTCTTTAGTTCTGACAATATCACCTGTTTTAATAAATACAGAACACTTTTAATCCCCACTCTTGTTCCATGTTTCCATTAACTAATGAGAAGTGATACACTTGATTTCTTACCTTAGTTCTTTAAAAAAAAAAATAGCGTGTGCCTACACAAATAGTACTGAGCTACAGCTTCCAGCCATTTGGCTCCAGATACAAACATTCAAACCATTTAGTGAACCACAGTTTTAAATTCAAAACTGTTAGTGATGTAGCCTAGTGGTTAAAGATTCGATCTGATCTGACCCTGCACAAAAAGAAATCTATAAACTATCATCATGTGCCCTTGAGCATGACACTTAACCTCACATTGTTCATGTAATAACTGTACTCGTAATAACTGAGTTATTTAGGATGAAGGTGTCAGCCGAATGACAAATTTGAAATCATTTTTATTCTAAGATTCACTTCCTGGGCTAATATAAACATCAGAGAAACTATTGATTAAGTAATCGAAAGGTGATTTCAATAGTGTAGCTGAATGGAATACAGAAAGGCCTTCATTGGGAGGAACAAGGCCATGAATCCTTGGAGGTTTGCTTGAAATGTTCATAAGGGCTCCTGGAGAGATCAGCCCAGTGAAAGCTGTGTATTGATTAATGATTTCGTTGAGACACTGAGGTCAGAGTGAATAGAAGTCGGTCTCTAAATGACGACCCACTCCGTAATCTAATAACTATACAACCCAGCTCTGTTGAACAACGCTTATATCCCTCTTTCATAGTCAGCATTAGAAACACAAGGTATCTATCTATCTATCGATCGATCGTTCTATCGATCGTTCTATCTGTTCTGTTTGTTTCTTTATTTTTATTTTTATTTGTTTCATTCTGTCTTTTCTTGTTTGTGTTTCTATCTCTGTTTCTTTGTTTTTTTCCTTTATATTTGTTTGCTTCTTTGTTTCATTCTGTCTTTGTTTGTTTGTTTGTTTGTTTCTTTTTTTTTTTTTTTTTTTATAGGACAGTGGAGATATGAAAAGGAAGTGAGTTGGAGATAGAGGAGGGGGGTGGGATTGGGAAAGGTCCACAAGGCGGGATTCGATCTCGGGATGCCCGAGGCACAACAGCACTACATGTCAGCGCACTGCTCACAAGGCTATTGGCGCCAACAGTTTATTAGTTTCTGTCTTTGTTTCTTTCTTTCTTAGTTTCTTTGTTTTTTTGTTTCTTCGTTTCTGTCTTTGTTTGTTTCTTTCTTTTTCTGTCTTTTGTTTGTTTCTGTCTTTGTTTCTTTCTTTTTCTTAGTTTCTTTGTTTGTTTCTTAGTTTGTTTCTGTCATTGTTTGCTTGTTTCTTTCTTTTTCTGTGTTTCTTTCTTTCTTTCTTTCTTTGGTCCATCATATCGGCCAGCCTAAGCTGTCGTTTGGACCAGTCAATAGTCAGAGATCTGGGTATGTGAGACCCACAATCCTGGCTTAAATAATTTTAAACATTAGTCAGAGACTGCTGATTTTAAATTATAGTCAAATACGGTTAATTCACATTTGAATGATACAAAGAGTAGGCTTAGTCTCTGTCTGGGAAATAAGCTATTAGTGAGATGTGATTTGAATATACCTTGACACTGAAGGAATTTAAACATGATTAGTTGTATCGGCAACTTGAAAATGACATTAATCATTCATCATAATTGGTAAGTGATTAATCATTGTGTTTATAGTTAAATTAATATGAGAGGCACTGCAAGTGGGCAGGCTTCGATGTCATGTAATGAGTTTACTATTTAATTTGAGCTCATGTATTTTTAGAGTATAATTTTGCCGAGTGAGATACTGCGATGTGATGGACTCGCTCTTGGGAGCATTTCGTAAATATTTAGGAGGGAAAAAAGTAAAACATTTAACAGGATGAGGCTAACATAGCTTCACCGTGACAGGCTGCAACATGTCCAAAGGCGATAAATCTATCCCAGCTTCTAAGCTGCTCAACAGATCTATAATGTGCTTAAAAACAGCATGTACAAAATTAAATCCTCCATCCCGCTAGAAAAAAAAAGCTTCAGGAAACATTTTGCCCTAGTCTAACCTTTTTAACCAGGCACCATTCTCAGCACACTGAGCAGACACAAACAGTTCATGGGATCTTCACAGTGAATGAGGCGAGATTTCATTTTCTGATAGGGTTACATGAGAGAAAGTTTCCTAATTCGAGATATGTCACACAGGAGTTTCATCAGTTGTGGAGAATGGGGGGCTAATCTCCAAGGACTGTGTTTCTTGGCTATCTGTAAAAGGAGAAAGACAGCGAAGATAGCAGGACTTACGTCCATAAGATGACATGCCAAGTCAAGCACAGTGGGTGATAGAGATCCGTTTACTCAGCAAATTGTCCGAGACTGTGCATGGGGTGCAGCGCTTTATTGTTTCTACTAAGAGTATAAGTGATTTATGATGTGCCCCGTGGACTTTAGTCAAGGTAAGTGCCATATTTAATTTGACATGAATGAAAACATGGCTGTGAGGGATAGACATATGGGTTGTGGGACTATACTTTCTTAAGGTTGCATCTGAATGTGTGTTTTTAATGTTTCATTATTGAACAGGTTGTGCGTCTGTACTATCAGTCTTGTTTTGGTCTATTTTGTTACTGATGTTATTTTAGTATTATTTATATACTATCATAGTTACAGTAATTTTCAGTAATTTTGTGTGATTTTTTTGATGCATGGTTTATTAGGATAGGACAATTATTTGAAAATCTGGAATCTGAGGGTGCAAAAAAAAAATCTAAATACTAAATTGCCTTTAAAGTTGTCTAAATTAAGTTCTTAGCAATGCATATTACTAATCTAAAATTAAGTTTTGATATATTTACAGTAGGAAATGTACAAAATGTACAAATATAATTTATTGCTACAAATATACCTGTGCTACTGGTTTTGTGGTCCAGGGTCACATATTTTATTTCAGCTTCATTTTAATTACACAAAATAATTTGTAATAGTTTTAGTAAACAATAACATCACTGAGTAGAATATAACTGTGAAATCCAAATGTCTAAAACTAAAAATTGTTCTGTTTTAAATTTTTCATATTTAATGCAGACGTTCATATGATCGGCATAAAAGTTTGAGTAAAAGGTTGAGCTGAAGAACTGATATATTATTAAACATTTATTAAAAATGATAATGATAAGTAGTATTGTTGTAATTTCTTAGTTTCAAAACTTCTGAAACTTTGCAACTCTTTAACTCACAATTTTGTCTTTTTTTCTCAGAAATGTGAGATATAAACTCGCATTTGTGAATTATAAAATCAGAATAAAATCAGAGAAAAAAGTCAGAATTGCAAGAAGAAGAAGATATAAACTCACAATTCTGAGAACATACCTTTTTTCTACCTCAAAATTTGATTATATAGCTCACAATCGCAAGTTCACATCTCACACATTTCTCACTTCTGAGAAAAAAGTCAGAATTGCAAGAAAAAAAGAAAAAAAGGAAAAAAAAATTATATAATTATATAAAACTTTTTTCCTTGCAATTGCGAGGTTATATATTGCCATTCTAAATTTTTTTGACAACTGCGAGTTTATATCTCACAATCTGAGAAAAAAAGTCAGAATTGCGAGTTTGTATCGCACAATTCTGAGAAAAAAATACAGAATTGCAAGATAAGAAGTTGCAGTAACCTTCTTTAATTTTTTATTCAGTGACGGAAACAGCTTCAATAAAGGAGTGATCTGCGAGTAAACCAAAGAAAAAAGAAAAAAAGAAATGTATTTAACAGCATTAAACCTGACAGTTTCAACAAATGCTTTCGTATAGCAATAACAACCAAGATGTTCCTATTTGTCTATTCTGATTTTATGTCTGGCACTTTCATCTGTTTGGAAAGCTTCAGACGTATCCTGTGGGTAATGAAAGAACTGATCACTGTTGCCCTTCTGCACACCCTGTCTCATATACCAAAGAGAGTCCCTTTTGTAATTAATCCTAGCAATTACTGGCAGCTGTGTTAGTAATAGGACAGGGTTTTAAAAATTGGACATTCAGCTTAGAGGAGGCAATACAGCATTGACTTTTGCATTTCTATGTTCCTGTCTATATTCCTCCCTTTTGTTTGCTCCCTTCACACTGTCTACTGTGGCACTTGATGTGTTTGTTTTGAGCTGAGGCTTATGTAGCTCTCTAGTGTGTGTCATGACTCTGTGATACTGTAAAGTTATTTTTTTATTTATTTTTCCCCTCCCTCTTTCTTTTGTTTTTGTTCTCTTTTGTGACTTCCTGGAGTGAAACGGAGCGTGGGCTGTAACTTTCCTTTCGTCGCACTAGTTTGACAGATATATGTTCCTGCTTGCAGTCAGTAGGTATGCATATTAGCATTCAGTGATAACGTCAGACTATAAAATAAGATGGTAAAATCAGTGAAAGGCTCACAAAATATATAATGAATGCAGCATGTTTTTGTGTGCGTGCGTGTGTGTATGTGTGCTGCTGATGTGGTTAGTTAATTTGTATGCTGTTTTTCCTCATTACCATATTTAATGTGTTGTTATTCACTATGAAAAGTTATTTAAACTCTAATTTATATTCTGGAAAAAATTTTAATATTTTAAGTTTCAGTTTTAATATGAAGTTTGTTTTTGACAGTTTTTCTCACAATTCAGAATTGCGAGCTTATGAAGTCATAATTGTAACATATAAAGTCTTTTAAAAAACTTTTTTATTCATGTTGGAAACAAAACAAAAAAACTGTGACATGTAAACTCAGAAGTCAGAGCAATGGTTAGTTTTTATCTTACCACTTTGAGTTGATGTATTTTTTGAAATCAGAATTATGAGAAAAAATAAGTCTGACTTGTGACATAAAAAAGTCATCAAAAATTACTATATACCATATTGAATATAAGCCGACCCTGGTTATAAGACAACCCCCTTTTTTAAAGTTGTACCTTTTTGAAAACTTTTTTTTGAAAAACATATTTTTTGAAAACATGTTTTTTCAGATGTATTTTCAAGAAAAAAAACATATTTATATTCAGGTCAATACGGTAACTACTATATAATTACTATAAAATTACAATATATATTTTTTTAAAGATTAGTATTGTTTTTCACCATCACGAGAAATGCTACCCAATAGAATGGGCTGCACATGTTGAGTCTTATCTGCACACTGCTGGTTTATTATAGCCCAGAATGGGCTCCTTTGGGAGCTTACATGTAGCTAGTCCAGGTTATGACGCCAGCGGCCCAAGGACAGAGAAGATGAATAGATGGATTCACAAGAGGGATGGTTTCTCTTGCAAGGTTAGCGTATCAGTACATCCTCTCAACCCCCACATGTGCTGTGTCTTATTCAGGACCAGGTTTTTACAAAAGAGCAGCCATCTGGTTTTAAAGAGACTTATAAGTAGTAGAATGTTAAATACTTTAGATGTGAATATCCTCAGTTTCCTCAATTGTAAGTCTCTTTGGATAAAAGCGTCTGCTAAATGAATAAATGTAAATGTAAAATGTAATCAATATGATGTGACAGGGCTTCTGTTGCTTATTATCATTGTATAGTACAGACTCAAACAGCAGGCAGTCCCACATATTTGTGTGGTGCTTAAAGCGCTACTGATTGTTGGTTGGAACCAGACTTGGCCTGAAGTATAGAGCTTTGATATTTTGCATGAGTGACTCAATCTGGCTTGTGGCATTTTCCAGTCCCATCCTCTGTCTTCTTCCCATTCTGTCTGCATTCAAAAGGCTGTGATTTGCCCATATATATACAGTCAAACCAAAATTTATTCAGACACCTTCAGCATTTCTCACATTATCACAGTTTATTCGCTGTAGTTTATAAAATGGTAATAAAGTATGACAAGAGCTCAGAGTTAAACTGTGTCAGAACAAATTCATCTTGATAATCACAAATGAATTACAGTCAAACCAAAATTTATTCAGACACCTTCAGCATTTCTCACATTATCACAGTTTATTCGCAGTAGTTTAGAAAATGGTAATAAAGTATGACAAGAACTCAAGAGTTAAACTGTGTCAGAACAAATTCATCTTTATAATGTCAGATAACTTTGATGAAAGGTGTGTAACAAAACATTTGGTCCCAAATTTTACTGGTAGTGCACTGTATGTCACAGTTTACTTCAGTGGTGTGCAGTTCAGCTTTTTTTTTAGTATTTAACTTTTAACTATTTTTGAATTTTTTGTGGATCATCACTCATCAAAGCTCAATAAATATTACTTTACATTTCACAGAGCTGATTACTCACTATAAACTCCCCCAGATTATGTTTTTTTAGGCCATTTCAAGTCTTTTTTTGATGTAACAAAGTTGTTATCTAAGTGTTTGAGTTGTTTACTTTTTTAAATTAGTCTTCACTTTAACACCATTTTGCTGTTCATTCAGACTGATTCGCAAACCTAGAACTCACACAAACACAAGAAACAGGATTTATCGCATGAACCAATCACAGCCGAACATAACCAGTTATATCCAGTTATAACCAATCATATCGCCACATCTCACGTGACTTTCCTCCATTCATTCTCAGTTACCCCCCACCTAACTCACAGTACACGTTAGTGGTCTGTTAAAACTCAGTGGGCTCAGGGGAGGCGAGAGAGACACGGACTCCTGCTTAAACTTTACCTGCTGGTGTCACTGTTGCACAGTGTTTCTTAGTTTTGTAATACTATTTCACAATATTACTAGACTTTAAAAAACATTATAAAATCTTACAGACCCCGAACTTTTGCGTGACATTGTATTGCCCTAAAGATACTCCACAATCGCTATCTATGGAAATCCTGCCACACTCCCTATAAAAAGACCTCTGTTCTGGATGATACCAATATACAGCCCCTTTAAAACACTTTTTTCTTGTTAATTGGACACTTACATTAGGAATCCTCTCTGCAGGCAATTTTTTTTTTTTAAAGCGCCACTCACAGCCCTATTAAACCTGATGTCTAAGTGTTGAACATTACCTTAATGTGATTGAGCTTTTTAAGGATGACCTCAAAAAAGATGAAGGACACCAATGAAGAGGAAATAGTACATTCACAAGTCAAAGAATGATGCTAGACAAAAATTATTTGTAAGCTAGTGTAAGGTATTAAAAAGGACATTGATAGGAGGGACTGGTGGAACATTTTTTTGCAGGTTTTCTTGTTAGTCTTGTGTTTGCTTCTGCTGCAAATGTCAATATGTGATGATTACACTGTCAGGCTTGATTGTTCTCTTTTTAAACCAACACCGGTTTTGATAATGGAATACAAGCTTGTTTCCAAAAATGACAGAATCAATTTTCTACCCAAGATTATACTTGGAAACAGCCACATGGATTTTAAAGTAAACACAGGAGCTGTATACTAGGTGAATGAATTGAATGAGAAAGTAGCTTTTAATTTGTTTTGCTTATTTACAATGTCAGTTTGCTAGAGACATTTGCAATCAAACATGTGGAGTGTGTGATGTACAAATTGCATTAGTTTTCACAAATTCATAAAGTCACAGTGAAAAATGGGAATGTAGCACCTTGTCAGCAACTTTAATTATTCATCAAATCCAAAGGGAAACATTGAAAATGATCTCATTAAATATTTGCTTCAGTTTGGTATTGAAAATACACTGATGAAATCTGAGAAGATTCATACCAGTGCAAAAATGTTTCCCAGTTTTAGAATTATGTAGTTCCCTCATCAGTCCTGCTTTCAACCTCTAGTATAGGCATTTTCGAGAACATTTTAGTGAAATATCGTAAGAACATTTCACATTGACATCCTAACACTTGTTTTTACCTCTGTTTCTCTTTGTAGCAGTAATGTAACAACCACTGTTTGTACTGAAAGCAAGAAAGGCTCAATATGTCTTTCTCTTCTTTTTTCTTTCTGATCTCTATCATTTATTCAGGGCTGAACCTATCCTCACCAGAGTGAAAGAAGATCACACTAGGATAATCCTCCCTGCGATAGATAATATCAAGTACAACACCTTTGAGGTGCAGCAATACGCTAATGCGGCTCATGGCTACAACTGGGGCCTCTGGTGCATGTACATCATTCCACCACAGGATTGGTTGGACAAAGGCGATGAGACTGCCCCCATCAGGTAAGGGCATCCAGTGGTCCACTTTATAATGCATGAGGACATTCTCTGAAATATAAATGACCAGAGATATAACAGATGAATATTTTAGATGTGATAAGGTGGCGTTAGTTTCCTGGATGTGCAATAAATGTATTAATGTTTTTGCTTGCTCTAAGGATTTGACGTTGTTGTTTCATACAGTGCAAAAAAAAACAAAAAAAACTTGTCAATCCACATTTTAGGGTTGTTATTTTTTATATTTTTTAGTGTCTGACCTAGAGAACAACGTTCTGCTATTCAGAAGTTTAGTTCAAACTGTTCAAGATCATGTAAGGTTTGATTCCCAGGGAATGGATGAACTAGGAAAATGTATACAGTCACTCAGTGTGAGAATAAAAGCTCAGACTTTCAGAAACTCAGAGGAACCCAGACATAGGAATCCAAAATGGCTGCTCAGCGCATCAATAAGTGAAACGGTAGGAATACAGTACAGTTGAGGTAAAAAGATAATGTTAATTATTTTATAAAAATAAGAGGGATCATATAAAAATGCATGTTATATTTTATTTAGTACTGACCTGATTAAGATATATATTTCACATAAAAGATGTTTATATACAGTCCACAAGAGAAAATAATAAAATAAAAAAACTAAAACTAAAAAATAGTTGAATTTATAAAAATGACCCCGTTCAAGAGATTATATACACTTGATTCTTAATACTGTGTTGTTATCGGAATGATCCATAGCTGAACAGTAAAACTGCTCGCTGTTTTTCAGAAAAATCCTTCAGGTCCCATAAATTCTTTGTTTTTTCAGCATTTTTTGGGGAATTTTGAACCCTTTCCAACAATGACTGTATGATTTTGAGATCCATCTTTTCACACTGAGGACAACTGAGGGACCTCATATGCAACTATTACAAAAGGTTTAAATCCCTTTCTGGTGCTTCGGAAGGAAACACGATGCACTAAATTTACAGATCAGGGTAACTTTAACTTATTTTGTCTTCTGGGAAATGTGTAAGTATCGTCTGTCGCTTCTGGAGAGCAGTGCTAAAAAAAAATGTGATATTTAGGCAAAATAAGAAAAATGTACACACTTTCATTCTGCTCAAAAGTTTTCACCCCCCAACTCTTAATGCATCACGTTTCCTTCTGAAGCACCAGTGAGCATTTGAACCTTCTAAAAAAAATAATAATAATAAACAATCATTGGATCATTCAGGTAACAACACAATGCCTACATCACGTGTGACATTTCCAACATTTCATGGACGCAGATCTAGTGCAAGATGAACATTTGTGGTTAAAAAGTACAGGCTATATATATAGAAAAATGACAGATAATTTCCTTTAAGCCATTTTTAGAAAAGTAAAATTATTGCAGATAAGTCAAACATTATCAACAACAACAAAAAAAGAGATTAATTATGAATTATTGGAATATTGATTTAGTATTTATACAAAGATGCAGTGGCTGGTGTCATACCGCAGCAAATATTTTTATGTTATCCAGCCCTACCACACTGCAATTTTCAAATCATGAACCTCTACAGTGAAATACTCATTTTATGCTTAAAACCAACTTGGTGAAATGAGCTTTGTTACAGCTCAGTCCTAAACCCCTGAGAGCAATGGATATACCCTGCTGGAGGAGAGTGGACTTTTTCATTTCATATGAAATCTGGTCAAGGTCACTATTGTGTGAGAGTATCAGGACAGCAGAAATCCCATTCATTATTCATGTCTCTGACTGATAGCTATTTGGAGAGAGAAACTAGGCCTGTAGCCCAATATTACTGGAGCTGATCCCTGTGATGCCTCATATTGGTTACTGAAAAGTTTTTTTTTTTTTTAGTAATATCTAAGATCTCATTGGTTTTCATGCTATTTTGTACCTAAATCGTACACATACATATTTTTGTATGTAAAACGTAGCTTCCAAACATAAACATTTATGTGTAAATGTACTTATTAAAGTCATTTGCACTGTGTGTATAGCTGAATTTATGTTCTAAAACATTTTTTCACATGTTTAGCAGATGCTTTTATCCAAAGTGCATTCAAGGTATAAATGTTTTATCAGCAAGTGGGTTCCTTGGGAATTAAACTCAGGACCTGTGTGTTGCTAGCGTCATGCCTCACCGGATGAAGCTACAGCTTTAGGATCTTAATTAGTGAGTCTCTAATTTAGCCCTTGCTCTGTACTTAAAATCCTTTAGTTAATGTGGTGTTACCGGTGTTAAAATGACCAACCTTTTAAAGATTGCTTGTAAAACTATCATTATGCTATATTATCACCAAGTTCAGTTAACAGCACAAGTTTTGTATTTCTTTTTGGAACTGATTTTGAGGCCTCGTTGATCTGAATTCATGCACTCATGTCATGAAAAAAAAAAAAAGAAGATGTATTTGTGGATCATTTTGGCAAAGAAAATCCTCTTCAGGTTAAAATGACCTGAAAACAACACGAGGGGTTAGACTAATATGATTAATCTCTCCAGATCGATGTATACTGTACGTCAAACCTCAATTAAACCACAAAATCACATATATGTGACCTGAGGTAAAAATATAAGTTAAATGTTTGAACAAAAACTCATTACAGAAAAAGGCAGCAGTCATTGTCCATGCAGCCCTTTTCTGAAGTGCTGATATTGACAGGTTAAAATGGCCGCCCGCAGGCCTGCAGTGTGTCAATGAGGTGCGCTACTGGAAATCATTCCAGCTCCACTTCTCTCAAGCTCTCGATGTATCCACTGCAGCTCAGCTAGCCTGTGGCTATTCAGCACTGAGGATCCCAATACTCATAGCACACTGCAGCAGTGTTTATTTAAATGATTCATGTTTACTGTTAAATGAAGGACAGTACAGTTCAAATGTCTGTAAGTAAGCAATTAGTCTCTCTAAAGGGAGAAACGCCATGATTTGCTGTGACATAAACGCTTTCCACAAAGTCCAGCTTTGCTAGACTGTTAACATACAGTGCTTACAAAAAGTAGAAATAAAAAAATAAATAACTATTACCTTTTCCACCTTTTATGCAGACTTAAGTATTTTATTTATCTATTCAAAAATATGAAATTAAAGAACTGCTCTTATATGAAAAACAAATATTAAAAAACAAAAGACATTTATGCATTTGGCAGGTGCTTTACAAACAAAAGAATATTTTTCTGTTAATTGTTACAAATGGTCCAAGTGGATTTCTTTGTGGTTCAATGTTGTTAGAAAATAAAGCATAAGATATTCCAAGAGTGTAAAATTTCAGTCACTGTACTTGACTGCAAATGACCGGAGTTCAAGTGCTTTAAGGCATTTTGCAAATATAGGTAATTTACCATAGAAATATTATGGTTTGTAATGTAATGACTGTTATAGTGCCAGCTGTGGTCCGATCTCCTTAAAACTACGCATGCTTGCTCAGAATCACTTGTGCTCACCAGGTTTCGTGAAGTTTTGAGTTATTCTTTAGGCTTTATAAGTTTTTGTGCAAATTCGGACAGGCCCCTTTTCTAAACGACCCTGTTATAGCAAAGGATATATATATTTTTTTTTTTTGATAATTATTGACATAGAGAGTCCAGAGAATTGTACTGCAGTGTTAAATCAAGAAGAATTTTATAGACAAGAAAAATGATTGTCTTGTTTTCAGAAAAGGGAAGTCAAAATTAAGTGAGTTTGTGCTTGAAACAAGCAAAATAATCTGCCAATGGTGTAAGCAAAATAGTCTTGTTTTTGGCTTGAAATAAGATATTTATAAGATTATTTTGCTTAGCCCATTGCTTTTTTTTCTAAGCAAAAACTCACTTAATTTTGACTTCTTCTGTGAGTCCTACCATCCCTCCAATTTTTAAGTCTCAGCAACTTACGGTTTGGTTTGCATGATCAGTTTTATGTGGAGATTGCTGATCCGTGACCCTTCTAACATTTACAATAGGGTTTCAGCGCTACACGCTTGAACCCCTAATAAATGTTAGTGTATGTCAATATTGCCAGAACACAGACGATTCTTACAAAGAAAACATTTCTTTTCAAACTGTCTGCTTTTTGCAACATTATCCATAATAATTGTGTTGTACTAAATCACAATTAAATCAATACTGGAATACATTAAATATTTTCCTTAAGAAAGCACTGTTTACACATAGACTTGGACTCTTAGATTTTTTTTCCTTCATTCTTTGTGATCTAAATAATGGATCACAGTAGAAATGTTTGTACATCTAGCATTCATTAGCCTCTTCAGAAGCCCACCTGTGGTTAGCCAACAAACAATTCCCTTTCAACCCACCAGCAAAGCACCAAACCAAAAATGACATTCAATGACAAACTCATCTTGAGTTTCTGAAGCACAACAGATCTTTTGTTTGTGGAGAGTTGACAGGCTCGTAGAAGAGCTCAAAATCATCTTGCCCCTTGCTGTGTTTGCAACAAACCTCAGATCTGACCCAAAAGTTTTGTAAGAGTTGAAAAACAAACACAAGTAGGAAAACATTTACAAAACTCTTGCCTCAACACACTGAGGCAAAAGTAATCTTTTTGTTTGTTTGTTTAAGTATATATTGTTTTTTTTTTCACAGAAGGCATTTAGAGTTTTGCTAATATGTGTGTTGTCATTTAAACACATCAAATTAAATAATTGTACCAGAGTATCGTTTATCTCATTTTGAAACTACTATTATTATTTACTTTGGACATCTTGGAAAGGGTTTTGGATTGAGTGTATCTCTGACCTGAGAAACTAGGGATAACTGCCATTTCAGCAAACTGCCATATGTGGAGTTGTTTTAATATTACACGCTGAAGAGCAAGAAACCATGTGGGAATACAGGGAGAGTGGGAAGAAAGAGAGTAGCACTTACAAAAACAAATAAACACTTTTCTCTACTATATGCCTGATTACTCTCACAGCACAGACTCTCAGTGGTGTGTATTTTGGGTTAAACATACACAGTTTCTACTTTACATATGACTTCTGTCTCGTCTCACTCCCACTCAACAGAAATTCTTCATGCTCTGTGAGAGGGCAAATTCTGAAGCCTCTGATTCGTAAATGATTTCCAGTCGACTTCTCTCTCTGAGAGTTATTAATTCATCAGCACTTCTTTCCCCTGCTGTATTCAGAGTCAGCTATTATTGTTCTACCTATCATTTTATCAGTCGTTCTATCTGTATATTATTTTGTATATCATCCATCCATCCATTTGTTTTTCTGTCTGTCTGCCAATCATCCACCCATCCGTACGTCCATTCATCCATCCATCTATCCATTGATCTGTCTGGCTGTCGGTCTGTCCATCCACCCATTTATCCATCCATCCATCCATCCATCCACCCATTCGTCCATCCATCCACCCTTCTGTCCTTTCGTCTGCTCTCTGTCTATCCATCCATCCATCTATCCATCTATCCATCCATCCATCCATTTGTTTGCTATCTATCTATTTGTCCATCCATTCCATCCATCCATCTGTCAATTTGTCTGCTGTCTGCCTATCTATACATCCATCTATCTATCCATTCATCTGCTATATATCTATCCATCCATCTGTCATTCCATCCATCTATTCATCTGTCTGTCAATCATTCACCCATCTGCCCGTCCATTCATCTATCCATCCATTCATGTTTGTCTATCCATCCACCCATTCGTTCATCTGTCCATCCATCCATTCGTCTGCTATCTATCTGTCCATCCGGCTTTCAACTGTCCATCTGTCTGTCATTCCATCCATCCATCTCTCCATCTATCCATTTGTCTGCTATCTATCTGTCCATCCGTTCGTCCGTCCATCTGTCATTCCATCCATCAATTTGTCTGCCTGTCAGTAATTCCCCCTCTCGTCCGTCCTTTCATCTATCCATCCTTTCATCTGTCTATCCATTCACCCACCCATTCGTCCATCCATCTGTCCATTCTTCTGCTGTCTGCCTATCCATCCATCCATCCATCCATCCATTCCTCCATCTATCCATTCGTCTGCTATCTATCTGTCCGTCCATCCGTCTGTCTGTCATTCTATCCATCTATTTGTTTGTCTGTCTGTCAATCATCCACCCATCCGCCCGTCCATTCATCTATCCATCCACCCATTCATCCATCCATCCATCCATTCCTCCATCTGTCCATTGGTCTGCAGTCTGTCTATCTATCTATCTATCTATCTATCTATCTGTCTGTCTGTCTGTCTGTCTGTCATTCCATCCATCTATTCATCCATCCATCCATCCATCCATCCATCTATCCATCCATTCGTCTGTTATCTATCTATCTATCTATCTATCTATCTATCTATCTATCTATCTATCTATCTATCTATCTATCTATCTATCCTCTTTCTTTCTTTCTTTCTTTCTGTCTGTCATTCCATCCATCCATTCTTCTGTCTATCCATCTATCTATCAGTCCGTTCGTCCATCCAGTCGTTCTGAATATGAATGCACTGCTCATGTATATTTATCTGTCTTGTGCACAGGACACCTGCAATGATTGGCTGCTCTTTTGTGGTGGATCGTGAGTATTTTGGAGAAATCGGACTGCTTGACCCAGGCATGGAAGTCTATGGAGGAGAGAACATTGAACTTGGTATGAGGGTAAGTAAGGTCCTTACTAAGCCAAATTTGTGCACTTTGGGTATCATATTTTGCTTTTGACAAGTGTGTGCATAAAAACATAAGTTGAGACAAATAGAGACAAACAAGCGTCTGCCTTGTTAATTTTGTTCAGTTGAGACATTCACAGTCCAGTGTGTTCATATAATTGGAATTCATTGAGCATGGAGTTGTTTTAGCATATGAGACCCTCTCAGAAATTACAATTTACGATTGTTGCCACCCTCTCTGTAAATTCACAGGTGACGATATAATTAACTCTATCTACAAAGCTTGAGAATTTGACATATGATTAATTACATTTCTTAATGCTTTCATACCCAAGGCGTCATACTAGAGACATAAGCATGCAGATTCCCCCCTCCATCAAAGAGTAAATGCGTTGCCCGAAGGAAATGAAAGTACTCAGTGCCAAATTACACAAGCTCGAATGCTTTAAAGGCAGTAGGGTACAAAGAAAGTAGATTCCTGCAGCTGCAGCCCTGAGAGAAATTTCATGGCCCACATGGTCTGTGAGCCACTGGAGAATTGAACTTGTTTAAATTCAGAAGCGGTTCTTTCTGTGGGGTGTGAATATCCTTGGAAGATTTGCATAATTTGGATAAAAATCCTTTAATTTATTTTAAAGATTCATTGCCAGTGCTGGTTGACAAAAATGTCTTTTCAGCCTGATGATAGACTGAACTATGGAGACGAATAGTACTGTTTGAAACGTCTGATTGGAGACAGTTTCAATTGTCTGTTTGTTAAGTCTCAGTGACAGTTGATACAAAAGCAGACTGAGTCATTTGTGGTTTTCTTTGCAGTTAGTTTCCTAGAATGTTGTACTTTCTTTTACATATCAGCATAACTCAGAATCAACAGTTTTTCTGAAACGTCAGAGTCATTTTACTGGATTGGTATTGATTGAAATTGCACAATGACTGTTTGCACCTCAATAGCATCATGTTCTGATATTTTGCATAGTGGTTTTTTGTTTGTTTTTGTACAATAGATATGGCATTGTGTGTATTCGACACATATCCTGACTGATTTATACATTAAATAAGACTTTTTGTTTGAAATATACATTGTTCAGATATATACCAATTTGATTTGGTATATATTGGTATATATCTTATATATGGTATATATAAGATTTGATTTCTTAACCCACTTGTGCCCAAATAGTGAATCTGTATTCAGAAGGGCACAGAAAAGTCACTTGCTAACAGAAGCATGTTACATTACAGTACATAAAATGTCACTTATTACTTAAACAGAATAAGGAGAGTTGACTGATATGATGATGCGAATGATCTGCAGATCCTGATGTGGTAAGTACTGCCACTCTGTAGTATACACAGATTACTTATGATTATGAATTTCGAAAGTGAAAGTAAAAAGCAGGCATGCATCCAAAAAATTATTTAAATGCCCTAAATATTAATAGTGGCTCCCTGATGCCCGTAATTTATACACAGCATAATTACCCAACGATATACAGTAGTTGTGAGAGAAGGCATTGAAATATATTTTTCCTCCCAGCTCATATTTATTCCTTTTAGTGGTTCCATAGCACACATAATTTCCTTTCCAAACACAGTATTTGGATTTGGGCATATTCCTGCTGTCCTATATTAGTGTAAGCATGTGATCTGCATGTGTTCTCATCTTTTGCATGAGCCCAGCAGACCGTTCATGGTGAATTCCATTTATTCCTTCATTACATGCTGCAGAAGGTTTCTTGTAACAGAAAAAAATGACAGAATTTCCAATTTAGCAAATGCATCAAATTCCCAGGTTTGAAACCAACCAAATGTTTATTGATGCCGAACACAGTGATGGCACATATGATCCATCTCAGCCTCTGGTTAATCCTCCAAAGCTGATGCAGCTCATTCAGGAGGGATAACTTTGACTGACAGCTACATATTTAATAATTAACCTTATGCCACACCAAATAGACAACCTTAGTTCACTTCGTGAAGAGATTCAGAATGCAGGGAGTCGAAGAGAGGACATTGTAGAGCAATAGGCTCTGATTGAATAGGTTGTAGGAAGACTAAAAAACATTAGAAGAAATGTGCAGCAGTATGATGGGAGTTTAATTTGTGTGAAGTTGTCCCAAATGCCCACGAGGGAAATTAAAACTGCCGTAAAGTGGATCAGAAAGAGCTGAATTGACACTTACAGCCCAAAGTAATTGCATTTAGTGTATCAGTTAGATTTTATCCTGAAGTGACATTTTGCTGTTTTACCAATGCAAGTAGGAGTGCATAGGCTGAGGGAGGGTGACTCACAAGGGTCCTTTTTGTGAGCGCTCTTTTATGGCAGTAGGATTATCAACAAATTTGTTTACTTTCTTTTCTAACTGCAGATTTTTTGGATCTTAGGAGTTTCATTTACATCAATGAATTTAGCTGATGCTGTTATCTTTGTGTTGAACTTGCAGTATATGAAGCTGCAATCTAGAGAGTTGTACTGCAGTAGGTTTTTTGACGTTGAGCGAAAAACCTAGGAATATTTCGCAAAAGTGTTTTTACATAATCAAGAATATGTAATGAACAATTTGATTGACAGCAGTGGTTCTTAGGACAAAGTTGCTCAGAATGAGGAAATCTATTAAATGATATAAATATTGTGTGGATGTTGTTTTATTCCTCTGTAATCACCATGTGCATGAATAAAACTAGTGGCCAATTGCCTTCAAAATTCATACAGATCTTTAGGGCCACAAGTCGAACATAACCACTGAGTTTGGTTCCGGTCTCCGTAAACCTTGTTTACGTGCAGTAAACGGTAAAACTGTTTGCACTACAAATAACTACAATTCTGTTCATAATTAAGATAATACAGCAAAAATATTAAAGTAAGATACATCAGTTTGCAATATCAAGCAGCAAAACTAGCTGTTTTGTACAGCTAAAAATAGCTGAACATGGATGAGAATGAAAGCCAGACCCAAAAGATTTACAAATGGCCATGCCGATGGTGCCCATGTTATTTGAGTTATGCAGATGTCCTCATATATAGACATGGCACCTTGTACAAAAATACTGCATGCCATTTTTCAAGTTGTTCAGACTTGCGCAAGTTGCGCAGTTATAGCCGTTTCATGTTTTTACATTTTATAGTGCCACCTAATGGCTAGCCTTTCCGTTTAAGCGTTCTAGGCATTTTAGTAAAAGTGTCTCTGCCCCTTACAGACGTTCTAGCATCCCATCGTGAAAGTGAGGGAAAGTTCAACTTTTATTTTTTTTGATCATTATTGATATTCTCTCTCCAGAGAATTGTCTGTTTCTGCACTTGTTTGGTTCCCATTGGGTAAAAAACCTAGGACTAGTTCGCAAAAGTAGGTTTTTAATGTTATTGAGAATATTTAATGAACAATTTGATTGACATCATTGTTTTTTGAGACAAACTTGCTCAGTATTGTGTTGATGTGTGAAACACCAAGTGATTAACTCGTTAGCGCTACCTAGTGTTCGATTGCTGTCAAAATTCTTACAGACCCTCCATTAACCTTGTCTAATATAGGTGCTCAAAATTCATTAGCCGATGGCAGACACGTTTTTCTGAGACACGCAAATGTCCTCATAGATGTACATGGCAATCACTGTAGTGGCGAATCACTTTTTACTGTGACCTCAGATTGAGCTCTTACAAACGTGTTCTGAGTTTGGCAAACAATATCTCTATCTGCTCAAAAGTTATAGGAGTTTTAGTAAAAGTAGCTCCTTCCCTTATGAGCGTTTTAGCATCCCGTTGTGACAGTTGTTGAGAGTTGAAGGTTACATTTTTTTTGATAATTGTTGATATTTACTCTCCAGAAAATCTTTTTGCAATGGTTTGGTTCTAATTGGGGTGAAAACCATAGGACTAGTTTGCAAAAAGTATTTTTTTCCAAAAAATCCAAAATACCCAAAGATTTTCAATAATATAAGACACTTAAGCCTGCAGCTTACGGTTTAGGAGTTGTGAGTGATTTCGTGCTTTTTTATCGCCACCATCAGGCCGATTGGGGCAAGCGTTGGTGACATTTTAGACGATGTGAGCACTACCATCCCTCTAAGTTTCAAATCTGTACGAATTGCAGTTTGCTCTGCCTGATCACTTTTAGGTGGAGAATTCTAAGGTGGCTATTCTAACAACTACAATAGGTTTTAGTGCTACACACTTGAACAGCTAATAAAATTACATTTTGTGTGTTGTTGTACAAGGGTTCCACAAGCTATTTTTTAAATGTGGTGGGGACAAAATTTGGTACACAGTTTGGTAAAAAGTGGTGAGAACATGTACCACCCATCCTACATCCAAATATTTTCTACAAAAAAAAAAAAAAAAATTTGATACTTTTTTTTCTTTACTATTTAGTACTAATTCAATTAAATATTTAAATTAAATATGAAATGTATTTAAATTTATATTTACAGAAACATTTTACTAAAAAGGAATAATGTACTTTTATAAAATGGCCTTTTCATATAGTCGTTTTTCCCTGCTTTATTCAGGCCTGATGAAACTAATGGGGATTAACAAATTCAGCGAGACACTGTTGCTGAGATACAGACGCGATTCTGCAGAACCTTTTCTAATGATTTAAAGGACTTAATGAGATGGATTTCATGTAGAATCAGATGTAACGCAAAACCTGAACAGAGGCTAAAGCAGCATGTCAGATCTCCAGTGACTTTTGTCCTTGCTTCAAACCTTCCAAAAGGGAGCAATTTTTTCATTATGAACACAGGCGAGCGGGTCTTTTCCATCTGCCGTCGCTTCACTTCACACCCACACGCACACATGCGTACGCTGAAAGGCGAATACAAAACAAGCCAGTGAAGGAAGAGAAGGAAGATGACCTTTGGATCATGTTGGCGAATTGTAAAGCTTTTAAATCTTTCTGAGCGGCATCTTTGCTTGAGGTCGTATTGTACATTCACAATCGGTTTGCCCTTTGGTCAATCGAATGCAGCTTTAATGGACTCAAAGGCATATATTTTGTCCTGTTGATATGCACTATGGGAAGCTGCTCGGTTATTGAGCGTATGTGTCTCTCTTTGCTTTATGTAGATAGATGGAATTCATTTGCATAACTAACTAGTGACTAACCACATGGATCAGTGCAGCTTTTCTCTTTAATTGGGTTATTGGGGGAATGTGTTTATTAGTTGCTTTAGAAAATTGGCTGAGACACTGAGACAGAAAGCTTTCTTTGGGAGCTCATTCCCTTGTCTGTGTGGATCATATTCAAGAAGATCAGCAGACTCTGAAATGTTCACAAGCTCTGATCTCTGTAAGAATCACACAGATTTCAAGGTAACATCACAACCGATCAGGAGGACAAAGAAACTCATCAAAACTGAAACGTATTCTAATTTGTTTTAAAAGGGTCATGTCAAATAACATTTTTCTGAATCTTTTGAACACAAACCTTCCAAAAACATCACAAGGTAAGCTGCAGAAAGGCTCATTTTGAACTTAGGTCATTTTGAAAAATGTATTTATTTATATTTACTTATTTTTAGCTAGATTCCTCAGCACATCACACATTTTAACCATTTTTTCAGCACATTTTAGACAAGTTTTCTCATAACATACTGGAAAGTAGCTTTGCAAGGAGCTTGTTAATGAACGATGGGGAACTGCACTATATTAGACCCGACAGAAAGCTCACAAACCATTAGTAAGAGCAGCTACTCATTTCAAATGAAAGAAGACTGTTTTATAGAAGTTTCTCATTAAAAAAGTTTTGCCCCATATAAATTTCAAGATGATTGCCAATTACAGCAGCCGATTACAGATTACTGATGATTACAGCAGCAAAAATGTTCAGCTTAATCTAAAACATTTTGTTCACATTCTTATTTCATTTTTAAATTTTGTTTAATTTTGTTACTATTTTTATTTAATTATCTTTTATTTCTTTTTTTATATTTTTACTTTTTTTTAAGCACTTTGTATGCATTATTTTAAAAGGTATTTAAAGAAATGAATTAAATTTAGGTGAATAAATAAATAAATACTGTCCATTGAAATCTATTTTATTTTTTTCTCAAAATCCATTTTATTTTATTTTTTTTCCAATTTAAGTTTTTTTTTTTCTGTTTAATTTTTTTTCTAGACTCTGCTTTATTGGTAAAATTAAATTAAACTTACTGTATATTAAACACTATATATATATATATACACTGTAAGTCTCTTATGCACATAAAAGCTGTGTTTATTTGATCAGAAATACAGAAAAAAACAGTAATATTGCAAAATGTTATTACAATATAAAATAATGGTTTTTATTTTAATATACTTTACAATATACATTATTCCTGTTATGCAAAGCTGAATTTTCATCAGCTGTTACTCCAGTCTTAAGTGTCTTGTTGATCCTTCAGAAATCATTCTAATATGCTGATTTATTATTAGAATTATCAATGTTGAAAACAGTTGTGCTGTCAAATATCTGTTTGCAGCCTGTGATTCTTTTTTTTAGGATTCTTTGATGAATAACAAGTTAAAAAGAACAGCATTTATTCAAAATATAAATCTTTTCTAACAATGTAAATCTATGCTATCACTTTTTATTAATTAATAACACATCCTTGATGAATAAAAGTAATAATTTATGTTAAAAAAAGAAAGAATAAAAATTTACTGACCCCAAATTTTGAACACTAGTGTATATTGTTAATTGAAAACCTTTCTATTTTAAATAAATGCTGTTCTTTTTTCAACTTTTATTGATCAAAAAATTCTGAAAAAAAAAGTATCACAGTTTCCAAAATATATATATTAAGCAGGCCAACTGATAAAAAATCAGCATATTAGAATGATTTTTGAAGGATCATGTGACACTGAAGACTGGAGTAATGATTCTGGAAATTCAACTTTAATTATTTATAAATTAAATTTTAATGCATATTAATATAGAAAAACATATTCACAATAATATTTCACAATATATATATTTTTTTTTCTGTATTTTTGATCGAGTGAAAACAGACTTGATAAGCATAAGAAACTTCTTTAAAAGAGGGTGTATCTAAACTTTTGACTGGTAGTGTATATATATATATATAAAGTTAAAGTTGTATAATGAAGATATTACTTGACAGTTGACAATATTATTAATACGTCGCAGAAGGCTCGTAAAAACCTAAGCTAAAAGATGTTTGTTCCAGTGTTTCCCTCACTGTACTATCTATATTTATTTTCTCCTCTAAGCCAAAATTGAGTTTTATAATTTCCATTAGGCTTAGCTCACCCTGCAGATCTGGAACTCATTTTACCTCTCCTATTCTGTGTTTAGTAAAGAGAGAGGAGATGAGAGATGCTGGCGCTCTGGGGGGCCGGAGCTTGGCTCCGTTATGGCTCATATGAGGTTTTTGATACATCTCACAGATCATGCTGTTTCAGTGGACTGGTTCTCCAGGTGTGTGTGTGTGTGTGTGTGTGTGCTGGCACATCTTCTCGCTGTACTGTACCTACCCATCATTGTACACATGCACCGCAAGTGCTAGTAATTTTGTGCTTCAGTTGAGGCACCAAGTTTTGACAATTTGTTAAAATGGAAGGAGTGGATTGCTGTTCTTCTTTTCATGGTGGCTTTCTCTCGGCTTGGCACTCTCGGCTGGGATGGCCTGACTACTCTTGCAGCTGGTGCCGGGGGGGAAGAGACTACAGCTTATCAAAAACATATTAAAGAGAAAGAGCAAATGTCAAGAACGTCACAATTTGAAGTAAGTGCTTGTAAAGTAAAGCAAAGATGGCTTGAGCTGAATTTGAAATATTTTCTTCTTTTCTTCATCCACTACAGAGAGGTGGCTATTAAATATTGTGATATATTAATCATATTCACTACGAATGCACATATACTTTTGATATGGAAAATATTTATAGGCATTGACTATATTTTTATATGCCAGGAATACTTGATTTACAATCTATGTTACTGTGGTGCTAATAAGCTTCAGTCCTCAAGTGGGCAATAAAGGAACCTTTAAAATTTGGGGGTTAATGATTTGAAAGATTTAAATGATTTGAATTTTACGCTCACCAAGGTTGCATTTATTTAATCAAAAATACAGAAAAACCAGTAATATTGTAAAATATATTATTACAGTTAAATAACTGTGTTCAATTTGAAAATATTTTAAAATGGAATTTATTCTTGTGATGCTAAATTTTCAGCATCATTACTCCTGTCTTCAGTGTCACATGATCCTTCAGAAATCATTCTAATATGCTGATTTGTTACCCAATACATTTTTTTTTTTTTTTTTGGAAAATAATTATTTTTTATTTTTTGATGAATAGAAAGTTCAAAAGAAAGTCTGAAAGGTTGAGAAAGCTGATGATAATTTCTGCTGTAGCACATTGGTAATTTTAATGTATAATGCAATATTTTAACACATTTAACAAATTCGATATTTTTAATGTGCTTTATGAAGAACCATAAAAAAACTAACCAAGAGCCGAAAAAGAGCCGAAAGATGAGAAATTGAAAAACAAACTAAAATGGCATGCTTGCAATTGCTTTTATAGGTATTTAGGTATTGGTATTGTTGTTTTTGTAATATTACATTTTTCCTCTCTGAGCATAAACAAGTATACATTAAAATCCACAGCTGTCTTTATATTTTATAAAGGACATCTTCATATCAGGTGGTCCTTGCCATCTGAAAGTTAGCATCCCATTATATAGAGAATTGGGCCTTAGCATGCTTGCATTTGTCTGACAGTTTAGAGCCAAGCCTTGATTTATGAGATCTAACGTCCCTGAGCTTAAACTTAACATTAACCTTCAAACATCACTGCATTATATATCATCACATGCTCAGCGTGAGAAGATTATTTTTCCTGCTACGCTCCAAGAACTCCACAGCATGCAACCAGTGATTTAGTGTTGCATGCAGACATGTAATATGAAAAGGAGAAAACATTTAGTGTGTATTTTAAAAACTTGAATGGGAAATATAAACCTTAATTTACCTCAAATTCCTCATTAAGTCATATTTAAAAGCCAGTGTTTGTAAGCTTCGACATTACCATAAGTATGTGTCATCCTCCAATTCCATTTCCTTATGTCATTTTTATCTTATTCATGTCTTTGCAAAAACTACTGTATTACCATGCAACTCAATCCAAACAGTTTAGAGATCCTCAGCAAACACAGTTAGCGACGGCTGAGGGGGAAATGATAATTCATTTAGTAAAGCTCACTGGCAGAAATGCAGTCCATGCATCTCATCCTGGTTGTGAGTCCTGGGAGGGAAAATGAATATGTAATTGGAAATCTTAAAATGATTTTTTTTTTTTAGAATGTCCCCAAAGGGCACAATGGGAAAGTCGATTATCCTATACGAGTTGCTCATAGTGGACAGATGCTTTTAGGCCCAAGGTTTCTCTTTCACAGACTAACAGCCAAAGCTAGACACAGCTTTCCTAGTATAACCTATGTGCTTTAGTTATTTTTAATTTAGTAATTAATTTTAATATAGCTTTGATTAATGTTTACTTTAGTTACATTTTTTATTTAAATGTTTTTTTAGTTTCTGCGATTTGAGTACTTCAGCTTAAAACATTTTTTAGTGCTTAGTAATTAATTGTAGACACAACAGTTCTTTCTGTCCTTGAATCTCATTGGTTGAGAGCCTTTTCTGAGAGTGCAATATTCTAGTGATAACAGAGCTCCAACCGGTTTACCATTTGTATCGGGCTGCTTGCGGTATTTGTCACAGCAAGTGTCATGCCCCATGCCCAAATCCATTAGTATTCTATAATTAATACAGTTTGTGTCACAGAATGTAGTTTTAAGAGGTTTTTTAGGCAAGAATTTACTTGTTTAGACTTCAAATATGCAGTTTGTTAATAAAGAAAATGTGAAAATTTGCAGAGATGTGACCTCCAGAGCGTCAGCAGTTGTTCATGAACCCACCAAGAGCAGCCTTACCTTGGCCAGTTCTTCTGCAAATTTGCAGCTGACTCTGGTGTCTCTATGGTGGTTAAACATGAGATATAATTCGTTTTGGGCAGTCTTTGGTCTCATTAATCTATTCTTTGTTCTAGAGCAAATATTTTTGCCTAAGAACAAATATATATATATAGAGTGGGTACGGAAAGTATTCAGACCCCCTTAAATTTTTCATTCTTTGTTATATTGCAGCCATTTGCTAAAATCATTTAAGTTCATTTTTTTTCCTCATTAATGTACACACAGCACCCCATATTGACAGAAAAACACAGAATTGTTGACATTTTTGCAGATTTACTAAAAAAGAAAAACTGAAATATCACATGGTCCTAAGTATTCAGACGCTTTGCTCAGTATTTAGTAGAAGCCCCCTATTGATCTAATACAGCCATGAGTCTTTTTGGGAAAGATGCAACAAGTTTTTCACATCTGGATTTGGGGATCCTCTGCCATTCCTCCTTGCAGATCCTCTCCAGTTCTGTCAGGTTGGATGGTAAACGTTGGTGGACAGCCATTTTCAGGTCTCTCCAGAGATGCTCAATTGGGTTTAAGTCAGGGCTCTGGCTGGGCCATTCAAGAACAGTCACGGAGTTGTTGTGAAGCCACTCCTTCGTTATTTTAGCTGTGTGTTTAGGGTCATTGTCTTGTTGGAAGGTGAACCTTCGGCCCAGTCTGAGGTCCTGAGCACTCTGGAGAAGGTTTTCGTCCAGGATATCCCTGTACTTGGCCGCATTCATCTTTCCCTCAATTGCAACCAGTCATCCTGTCCCTGCAGCTGAAAAATACCCCCACAGCATGATGCTGCCACCACCATGCTTCACTGTTGGGACTGTATTGGACAGGTGATGAGCAGTGCCTGGTTTTCTCCACACATACCGCTTAGAATTAAGGCCAAAAAGTTCTATCTTGGTCTCATCAGACCAGAGAATCTTATTTCTCACCATCTTGGAGTCCTCCATGCGGGCTTTCATGTGTCTTGCACTGAGTAGAGGCTTCCGTCGGGCCACTCTGCCATAAATCCCCGACTGGTGGAGGGCTGCAGTGATGGTTGACTTTCTACAACTTTCTCCCATCTCCCGACTGCATCTCTGGAGCACAGCCACAGTAATCTTTGGTTTCTTCTTTACCTCTCTCACCAAGGCTCTTCTCCCCCGATAGCTCAGTTTGAGCTCTAGGAAGGGTTCTGGTCATCCCAAACGTCTTCCATTATGGAGTATTATGGAGGCCACTGTGCTCTTAGGAACCTTAAGTGCAGCAGAAATTTTTTTGTAACTTTGGCCAGATCTGTGCCTTGCCACAATTCTGTCTCTGAGCTCTTCAGGCAGTTCCTCTGACCTCATGATTCTAATTTGCTCTGACATGCGCTGTGAGCTGTAAGGTCTTATATAGACAGGTGTGTGGCTTTCCTAATCAAGTCCAGTCAGTATAATCAAACGCAGCTGGACTCAAATGAAGGTGTAGAACCATCTCAAGAATGATCAGAAGAAATGGACAGCACCTGGGTGAAATATATGAGTGTCACAAAGGGTCTGAATACTTACGACCATGTGATTTTTTTTCTTTTTTTATAAATCTGCAAAAATGGTGTGTGTGTGTGTGTGTGTGTGTGTGTATGTGTGTTTCGTGATGGTGATTTTAGTTACATTATTCAGCCATTAGCCATTCAGAGTGTCGTGAACTGTGCTATTGTGGCTCCCTCCCTTCATTTAGCCTTTATTGGACTATTACACACACTATCACGGACTCCATTCCCCATAATCCCTTTCTGTGTCGCCTGTCACCTCTCACCTTTCACCCCTTTCGGCCATATTGCTCATTTAATTTACTGTATAAATAGACCGGTTCTTTCACTTCCTCTTCGCGAAGTTTTGTTCAGTTATCTGTCAGTTCTGAGCGTTTATCCCATGTTTCTTTTCCCGTTGCCGTTTCCCGTCTGTTCCCTGGTTCCCAAGTCTCCGCCACCCGCCTATCGGCTTCTGACCCCTTCACTTTCAACAAAACCTTGTAAAACGCAACAAACAAAAAGCTCTGAGCAGTGCTGTCATCAGAAACCTGATGAAAGGATAATACGCTTTCCTCAGCGGACATTCAAACTACTGTTTTATGGTAAATATGAGACTGAGCTGAAGCATAAATCCTGTATCAGATGCAGGTAATCACACTCTCTCAGTCCATCTCTCTCTCATAATACTTTACATAAGACGGTAAGCTTTTAATACAGTCATACAATAAGCTTTCAATAAAGCAACTCAATGTTCCTTTGTTACTAGTTATAGAGGGTTTGCACTTGCATCATGATGTGGTCAGTTACCTGGATGCCTGACCATATTGACAATATGCGGATGTAAACAACAGCATAGATTGCACCGTTAATGTACTACTGAATATGTTGTTCTGCTGTCTAAACCACACAAAAACGTATGGAAGCGTCTAAATCATATAAACTTAGCAAGAAAGGGTGCAATATTTTGACAAACTAAAGTTAATAGGTGGTAAAGATACACACAAGCAGTATTAAGAAAGATATAAGCCTAATATTTTACCTACCTGACCTGAAAAAGTTAAGAACAAACACAAATGTTGTCAAGAATCTCGCCTTGGAAATCCTGGTTTAGTTTGGCCAACCACAAGATATCCTCAGTTTTTTGCACCCCTCTCCTTGAATTTTTATAACTTTTTGCAGTCTATAGTACTCAAACCTTAGGCAGCATTTCTACAGGTAAAACGGAATGAGCGGTAACGAGACATGAGGTCCAAATCATTTTAGTAGTTTTTTTTTCAGTCTCACTATGAATTACCATGGCACTTTTATCTATCCGCTAGTTTGACAGCATTAAGTCATGGCCTTTTATTGCTATTTTTATCATTGTAATGATCATCAATAGCGGCTGATCATTGAAATATGACTCAGAGAGCACAGGCTGGCAAGAGGGTCCAATTAAATTAGCCAGTGCTTGATCTGAACCGTACATCACATAAAACCGTCTGGTATAATTAACGTGATTAAAATAATAGATGGCAAAGCTTTGTCTGTTCCCTGTCACAGGAAGAATGGGAAAGAGAGTGAGACAGAGAATATAATGCTCAGGGAGCAATAGAGGAGGAGCAGAATTTTCTCGGAGGGTCGGGATGTGTCTCAGTGGATGAGATGATGTAACTTTTTAAAAACAAATGAAAATACATCAGTCTAACACTGGCCAAACATGGCTGATTAAGAGTAAGAGGGAGGAGTAAATGAATTGCACCCACTGATAGCACCATTAATTTGCATGCACTATTTGCATTGTTTTAGCACCCAGTTCGCTGAAGGAATTATGCAAATCGTCTAACTGCAGTCGCACAAAATCTGTGCTGAGCAAATTTTGCTTGCCACAATTGCCAGTCTTAAAGACTGGATCTGATAGCTAAGGCAGGTTGTGTAGACACCTGATTAAACTAGATTGCAGATGGTTTGTAAACAAGAAATATAGCAAACAAATATGGTGCAACTAACAATTTTTGCACTGAAATATTTGACAAAGTGACTATTTTGTGTTTTATATATTTAGAAAAAAATGCCTCATTAAGGTAAAAATTTTATATTGCCTCTTAATTGAAAAAAAAAACTGGCATTGCACTAGCATATTGTATATTATTTGTAATATGTGCACTCACCTTTTCATTGTCGCTCGTTAAATTGTTTGATATGACCCCAGTGACATCTTGAGTAAAAGTTAAGGCAGACTGTGCTACACACTGTACAAGTATTCATCTGAGGGCTTTGGACAGTACTGATTGGTTTTGACACTATTGCCCAATAACAAAAGGAGATTTCTTGTATAAAAATCTTGTAGATTGTGCTGCTGGCTTTAGCTCCTTACAGTTGTACTGCCACCATCTTGTTCGACATGTGTTTTTTGACCTTGATGCCTCTTCTCCAGACCGCTTAATTATGGCTGGAAAAAAAAGTAGAACTCAGTAATGACAATCCCTCCCTCTCAGCGTGAGGTAAATGTGTTTCTGTCGGTGCTCTTCAACAATCATCATTTCATCAACACGGCTCCTGAGTCCGGAGAGAGTATGATTTGTTTTACTAATGTTATGAAAGAAACCTGCAGGAAGACGTGCAGGAACGTGACCTGCATGATACTGACCTACCGTCTCTCGAATCATAAAATATCACTTACGCTTATACGCAAAGAAGGTCGAATATAAACAGTAACAGAGACTATTTTTATAGAGGACATTCTACATATATGCAATTATGGGCCTATACGGTCTTTCAGAATATATTTTGTCCCAATGCATGCAGATTTATTCTGTGACATCCAGTCGTTCAGTGGAAGCCTGTTTCTGCCACTGAAGAAAGAATCAAAAAAGGTAATTGCTACCTTTTTATCTCACAATTCAGACTTTTTTCTTGCAATTGCGTGTTTATACCTCTATAAACTCATAGTTCTGACTTATTTTAGTTGCAAGTTAATGTCCGATTTTGAGGGGAAAAAAGACTTCATAATTCTTAAATTTAAACTTTATTTTAGTTTATATCAGTTCTGAGAAAAAGTCAGAATTGCAAGTTTATATCATGGAGTTCTGAGAAAACCATTGGAATTGCGAGTTTATATCACAGAGCTCTGAGAAAAAGTCAGAATTACGAGTTTATATCATGGAGTTCTGAGAAAAACAGAAATTGAGAGTTTATATCATGGAGTTCTGAGAAAACCATTAGAATTGCAAGTTTATATCACAGAGCTCTGAGAAAAAGTCAGAATTGCGAGTTTATATCATGGAGTTCTGAGAAAAACGTCAGAATTGCGAGTTTATATCGTGGAGTTCTGAGAAAAATGTCAGAATTGCGAGTTTATATCATGGAGTTCTGAGAAAAACGTCAGAATTGCGAGTTTATACCTTTTAGTTCTGAGATGTCAGAATTGCGTGTTTATATCACACACAGAGTTCTGAAAAAAGTCAGAATTGTGAGTTTATATCACGCAATTTTCAGAAAAAAGCTAGAATTGCGAGATAAACTAACAATTCTGACTTCATTACAATTGCGAGATATAAGCAAGATATAACGCAATTCTTATTAAAAAAAAGTCAGAATTGTGAGTTTATATCTTGCAGTTGACTTTTTAACTTGCAATTGCGAGTTTATATCACAATTCTGACAAAAGTTTTTTTTTTATTTATTTTTTTTTATTTAGTGACAGAAAAGGCTTCCATATTAAAAAGCAAGCCTAAAAACACAAGTTATTGCAGGATATGAAAAAGCCACTATAAAGCATTATCTTTAAACACTTAATCACTGAGAAATTGCTAGTAAATTTCACAAATAATTAAAAAGAAATGACAAGTAACACACTGAATTAAACATGAAATTTTGAAGCAAAAAGATTGAAATAATATTTTCGTAAAACATGCTCCATGCACACTAACAAAATTAATAATGGCATATATAGCTGTGTGATTTATTTCCTGTAATAATGTATTACCTATTGAAACAGGAAGTTGCAGTGGAACATTTCTGACTTTTTGTCTTTTTTTAAGTAGTCAGAAGTCTTTAGTTTACATCACAAGCCTACAAAACTTCACTTGAAAGATTTTGCACATGCGAAAGCAACAAAGACACCAGAAAACTATGATTTGCTGTTGCTATTAAAAAAAAATCATATACCTCTCCAAACAATTCAAGTTATTTTATGTTACAGTATTTTTGCTTCAATGTAAATTATGTGCTACAAGTTAATTTAGTTAACATTTAGTAGTACATTAGCATATAAATAGCCTCAATGCTAACTTGTATTTTGATGTCATGGGTTGTTATCTCAGAATTGTTCCTTATCATCTTGTAAAGTGATTGTGCGACAGGTTTGGGGGTTTTAATTGTCTTTGGTAAGACCAACATTGTGGTGTTTAATGCAGGTTTTCAGCTTCCTTCTCAAAGAGTGGGCAGTCTCTTTACTCAACTCCAATCCAAACACTGAGGGCTAACAAGTTAATTTGTTGTCTTTTGTCTGCTCCGTGACTGAAAGTAGGCTTTTATCGAGCTTGAACAAAGCACACAATGGAGTATTCACTACAGAGTGAGAGAGCAGGAAAAAGGTAGACCTACAGCATGTTGTCTGGCAGCGAGACCATAACAGAACTCTACTACTCTTGAGATTGATTTCGTACACCAAGGTTGCACTATGGATCAGTGGTGCTGAAGTTGAAAGTGTTTTCACAGCTAATGAAAGTCAGTGAATGCATAGCTAGTTCCATTAATGTCACGGTTAGTGGAAGATAGAGGACCGCTAGCTCTCAAAGCGAAGGTGTGCAAAAGAGATGCAGTGCACTTCTGTTCTTCTCAAGTCAAAAGCCAACAAAGATGCACAATGCTCTATTTCCTTTCTTGATAAATTCTTTATTTGAGCTTTCGTTTATTTGAGCTTCTTTTAATATAAAATATTAATTTGGTCTATTAGTTCAATTAGTTCTACATCATCTGGTTTCAAAAAGCAGGGCATTCAGAATTAGCTTTGAATCCTGACTGAATACTGTTTTTTCAAGCAACAAATAATCATAGATATTTAATTTAGTTTTAATAAAGTATGTTTGTCCATTGAAAAGACTGTTTAAAAGACTTGTAAACTACTGTTCAAAAGATTGGGGTTGGTAATTTTTTAAATGTTTATGGAAGAATTGACTTACACTCACCAAGGCTGCATTAATTTGATCAAATATACTTAAAAATCGTATTATTTGAATATATTTTAAAATGTAATTAATACTATGAGTACAGCTGAATTTTCATAACATTTAAAACCATTTAGTATTATGAATGGTGAAAACAGTTATGCTGCTTAAAATTGTTGTGATTTTTTCCCCCCGGGTTTTTTGATTAATAGAAAGTTCTAAAGAATTGCCAAAATGAATTTTTGTAGTAATCTTTAAAATAAAGTCTTTACTGTCACTTTTGATCAATTTAATGCATCCTTGCTAAATAAAAGCATTATTTTTTTTCAAACTGTCTTTAGTTTACAGTACATATACAACTCTTAAAGCTGTTTAAGTCAAAAGGTGAGGTAAACAAATTCTCATGTTAAACTAAATTATCACTTTTTGGTGCAAGAAGCTTCAATTAAGTGCTAAAATGTGTAGAATGTAGTCCTTTTAGGTCTAGTAGTACATATTTTTGTTTTTAAGTACAATGATGCTACGTCCAGTGCCATACATAATCTTTTCAAAACTATCCACCTGTAATGTTAATAGCTGATTATTAATCTACATATGTTCATTTGTAAGACTCTGGCCTTTCAGGTCAGTAGACCTTCTGTATCTAATCTCCAGCAGCCAAACGGTTTCAGCGATGTTTCCTTGAACTTTCTTGTGCCCCTGTCATCACTGCAGCAGCAGGCTGGCTTTTGCTTTATAATGGCATACATTTACTGCCTGTTTTTTCATATATTTCTGTGATGTGGAGGCAGACACACAGAGTCAGCATAATAGTGTGACTGGTGGGTCTCAGGGGAAGAACATATTTGCACTCGTTCTTCCACACATTCATTTATCATCCCCTGGTTCTCTCATCTCAGCACAAACTAATGGCCCTTAACACTTAATTGCTGTATCAAGCAAGCTCACACACTTTCTATTATGATGGGGGCAAACCTCAACGGGCAAGTTGAGGCGCCCTAAATAAAAAGCCGTTCATTTTGAGCTCAATCTGATGTTTGGTTGAGAATATTTAGATGGGAATACATTTGACTTTGTTCTTTTTTCAGATGCTGTAAATTGCACATCATTTGTTATGGTTATATGCTTACTCTCACAGTCAGGAGATTCAGCGTAGAATGCAATAAGAAAAATAGGCTTAAAAATGAAGTTCAAATTATATTTGACTGCTTTATTATTAAATTATGGGAATCTTAGCATCAGTTTTGATCATACTAGAACCTATGGAAAGAAAGAACGTAAATGTTACTTTTATCTCTCAATTCTTTTTTCTCCCAATTGTAAAAGATGAGCTCAGAATTGTGTGATGGAAACTCAAAATTGCTTGATATAAACTCAACTTTATTCCACAATTAAATAAAAAAGTAGTTGTGACTTTTAATTTCACAATTCTGACTTTTTCTGAGTTTATATCTTACAATTCTGGCCTTTTCTCTAAATTGTGAGATACAAACTCAGAAATGCTTGACATAAACTGAGAGCTATGATATGTTACCTTGTTATTCTGGAGTGTGTTTCCTGAAAGCAACTATGATCGTAAGTTCCATCGTCACAAATAGAGTTCAGTGGAACTTACGACCATAGTTAGATATTTCTGGGAAGTGTTTTTGGGAAACTGAGCAGAATTGTGAGATATACACTTGCAGTTGTTAGATTGACAGAACTGATTTTACATATTACAATTTCTGTTTTTGTTTCCACCATGGAATAAAACAAACTCACAATTTTCTTGTAGTTCTAAGTTATGAAACAACTCTGACTTTTTTCTCCCAATTGTGAGATATGAACTCTGAATTATGTGATGTAGACTCAGCTATTATGACAATAATGGCTGTATGTTGAGTTTATTTCAGAGGACAGTAAATCTATGCTGCACATCGACTACTCTAAAATATATCCAAGTTTCATTTCTATAGTATTGTCCCTTGAGAAGATATGCTAAAATGGTTGCTGAAATGTGAGGGGTGTACTGTAAACTCAGAATTAGTTTTTGCTTCCACCATGGAATAAAAAAAAGCAATTGCGAATTTTATTGAAGATCTTTTTCTTTTGTTTATATCTCACTATTCTGGCTTTTTTCTCTAAATTGTGAGACACAGACTCAGAATTGTGTGATGTAAATTGCTAGAAATAAAAAATAAGAAATAAACTCTGTGAGATGTCAACTTGTTATTTTGAGCAGAAATTGGCAGGTATAAACTTTTTATGCATCACAGTTTCTGTTTTTGTTTTCCATTATGGTTTAATAAAAAACAAAAAGAAAAAAACTCACAATTCTAGCTTCTTTTCTTGCAAGAGTTAATTTTTTTTACTTTCAGAATAGCAAGTTAACAACTCACAATTCGTCAGTAAGAATTTTTTTAAAACTGCAAGTAGGGCTGTCAAATGATTAATCGTGATTAATCGCATCCAAAATAAAAGTTTGTTTACATACTATATGTGTATTTACTTTGTATATTTATTATGTACATATAAATACACAAACATGCATGTATATATTAAAACAAAATATTTATATGTATATATATTTATACCCATATACAATTTAGATTATAAATAAATATAAATATTTTATATATAAATCTAAAATATTTTTCCTTAATATATACATGCATGTGTTTGTATTTATATATACAAAATAAATATACACAGTACACAAATATATAGTATGTAAACATAAACTTTTATTTTGCATGCGATTAATCGCGATTAATCGTTTGACAGCACTAACTGCGAGTCAAAAATTTTGAGATATAATCTTAGATTCCTCTTATAATAGCACACCCGGATTCGATTGACGTCAGAATTTGCGAACCGAACCAGAGTCCACTGAAAAATGATTAAAAATGAAAGTATGGTTCTGCGATTCCTGCGCAGTCTTTACAAAGGCAGGGTACAGACTGTATTATAACAGGGTACGAACTGTATTATAAGAATGTTATTCACAAAATGTGAAAAAAAAAAACTCTTTGTAACTTGTTTGCTTTCTCTGTCTGCAGGTGTGGCAGTGTGGCGGCAGTATGGAGGTTCTCCCGTGTGCCAGAGTAGCTCACATTGAACGCACAAAGAAACCGTACAACAATGACATTGACTACTACGCCAAACGGAATGCGTTGCGGGCAGCAGAAGTTTGGATGGATGAGTTTAAGTCCCATGTCTACATGGCCTGGAATATCCCAATGAATGTGAGTGAAAGTTTTAGCAATCATACTCACCTAACCTCATTTGTTTGAGCCTAGGCAGCCAATGGTTAATGGAAAATGATTGCTGTGATTAATTTTGTCCTGATTAATTTACTTGCGTGTCTTCTGTGCAAGGCACAATACACAGAACGAGGTTGTAGATTAAGTTTGGCAACTTGTCAGAGTCAGTTTTAATGTTGTCCTCAGCACACAATTACCGCAGTCATTGTCTGTGCAGTACATGATGCCGAGTTTCACACAGATATGCTGTAAATGCCTTCTTTATGAAGGGCACTCTTGTACCTTGCAGTAACTAGCATTATAATTAATAAAATATGCATTGAATTTTAAGAATCTTGATATGTAAACATGAGGCTCATTTTCTTCCTGAAAGCTTTGGCAGTATATTGAAAGGATAATTCAACTAGAGCCAGCACTTAAGTTATTAAAAGGTTTAATTGCATTCAAGTGTTTCAGGAATGGCCTTGGTCAATAAATGGAATGAGATACTTCACCTCTTAAAAATTATATCTCCACACAGTTTTAAAATTGAAAACAAGTTCATAATAGCCAAGTATACATTATTAAAAGATATTCATAAAGCAGTAGTGTTCAATTACAAACATACCCTCGCTGTGCTCATAACTGGTCTTCCGTACTCAATAATGATAGTGATGTTTACTTATAAAACAAAAAAGCCACATACGTGCTAAAGTAGTCTTTTATGCTGACAGTGTTACTGTTGCATATTCAAACTGCAGATTCATACAGAAAATGATTTCTTCTCTACTCTCTCTCTCTCTCTCTCTCTATAAAAACATTTCTTTGCAATAGTTAATAATAGTTAATAATTATTATTTTCTAGCAATTTGTGAGTGCAAATTGTTTCTACAATTTTTTTTCATTGTACACACTCCTAGTTTGCTTGCAGCTATAAATGTGTATAAAAATGTCATTGCTTGACTGAATTAAGTCCTAAAATACAGTCACTTTGATTTTTGCTTCCTGACATATGACTTCATTGCGTCTGTTGTAAGCATAAATTAATTTTAATGTCATAATAAATTGTTCCACATCATTAAACACAGCAATTTAGCTTCTACATAGACAAAATATAACCTAAGAGAATTGTGGCTGTATATAAATATTTCAAGTTGAACAGGCACTCATTGGAAGTGCTTTGTATTTTAGACATTTTAATTAACAGAACATCAAACCCAGTTAAAAGTTTAGTTAAATACTAAACGGTTCTCAACTGTTTGGGATATAAGCCTCTCAAATATAGAACAAACTGCATTTTGTATGCATTGAACATAGTTCCCTTCCCTGAAAAACAGGGCAATTTTTGTATATTACAGGATGGTTGGCAACCCTACTCCTTTTAGTGCTAGCACAGAGCCATCAGACACTGAGTTTTAGATTCTGAGTGTGTTAGCAGAGTTTCTGAATACCATTAGAAGTTATTTTCTTCAATCCACTGAGCACTTCTCCATGCTTACTTGAGCCCACTCACTAGCGCTGGTAATTAAACAGATGATTAGCATGTTAGCGGCTCCTAATGAAAGAACAATTGCAGTCTCCCATGACTGACATAAAGGCAAACACGTACTCCTCCTGTTCTCCCTGACAATTTTCAGACGGATTAGAGCTCTTTTGTTTATGAGCGATGGTCTGATGATGGAACACGGTGAATGTGAAATTCAAAATGACGAATACGAAGTACAAGAACAGACTGTCCTAAGCTACGTAACTATCTATAAAAAGCTTGAGCGGTCTGTTAAGTTAACAGCAGGTTGAGGGAATGTAATCCTACTAAATTAATAAATGAACAGTTCTTTAATTAGCGGGCTAAATTTGTAACATCATTTATTATTAGTGTGGCAATAAATCCCAGCATTTGGGGTAGTTGATTTAACTTAAAATTTTCATAATACTGTTATGAAAGTAAAGTATGAATCTCTCAAACTCAAGACAGTAACAATTTAAACTATGTATTTTATTTGTGAACTTATCTTCAACTATTATTTTTAATAGTTAACTTTTAACTTTTTTTTTTTTTTTTTTGGTCATTAGTAATCAAAGCTCAGTAAATATTGGTCACAGACACAGATTTACTTTAAATTTCACCAAGCTGATTACTCACTAAAAACCCCCACAGATCCATCCCAGACAGCAGCTGACTCTGTTCCGGATTCGTTTTCAAACCGGCAAATTCGCGTTACAGTCACATCCGTTTCAGTGCTGTATCACTGTCTTAGACGGATCCGGCCCAGGCCTGGTTTCAGTGGGCGCGGACTACTATCGCAGAGCATTGGGCCAGCATTGAGCTGGCCCAATGCTGGTCCAGATGAGGGAAAACCAGATGTGTGCCGGTATTGGCCCGTTGTGCCAAAAGACACCGGCCCAATTCCGTTTTGCGGATTTGCAGAAGTATGGGCCAGATCTGGACCAGATGATTTTTGCTGTCTGGGATGCCATTTTATGTCTTTTTTTTATGTAATAAAGTGCTTATATCTAAACATGTGAGTTGTTTACTTACTTATTTAAATTAGTCTTCCCATTCACACCATTAAATTGTTTGTTCAGACAGATTTGTGAATGTGGAATATTCCCAATACAGAAGAGGCAGGATTTATCACATGAGCCAATCACAGCTGAACATAACCAGTCCTATCCAATTATATTGTGTGACTTTCTCCCATTCATGCTCGATTACCCCCCAAAACTCACGGCACATTTTAGGGGGTCTGTTAAAACTCAGGGGAGGCAGAGAGATGTGAACTCCCGCTGTAACTTTACTTGCTTGTATTGTTTTTGGAAAGTTTTACTGGAGAAAAACAAGGGATTTATACACTTTTTAATATTAGCATTGTTTTATTTTTGAAGTCAAAAGTTGAAGTCAAAAGTTTACATAGACCTTGCAGAATCTGCAAAATAAGAGGAATCATACAAAATGCATGTTATTTTTTATTTAGTATCGACCTGAATAAGATATTTCATATAAAAGACATTGAGTGTAAGACATATTGTAAATAGTAAAATAAAAGTTGTTTTTCTAAAAATGACCCTGTTCAGAAGTTTACATACGCTTGGTTCTTAACACTGTGTTCTTACCTGAATTGTTTTTTTGTTTTGTTATTTTGTTTGTTTAGTGATAGTTGTTCATGAGTCCCTTGTTTGTCCTGAACAGTTAAACTGCCCACAGTTCTTTAGAAAAACCCTTCAGGTCCCACGAATACGCAAATCATATGCAACTATTACAGAAGGTTCAAACACTGCATTAGAAGGAAACACAACGCATTAAGGGGGGTAAACATTTTAACAGAATGGAGATGTGCACATTTTTCTTATTTTGCCTAAATATCTTTTTTTTTTTTTTCATTTAGTACTGCCCATCAGAAGCTACACAAGATACTTACATGTTTCCCATAAAACAAAATAAGTAAAATTTACCCTGATCTTTAAATTCTCTAAAAGCTCTTAATGCATCGTGTCCTTCTGAAGCATCAGTGAGTGTTTGAACCTTCTGTAATAGTTGCATATGAGTCCCTCAGTTGTCCTCAGTGTAAAAAGATGGATCGCAAAATCATACAATCATTGTTGGGTTCAAATACACAAATACACCAAAAAAATTGTTGGAAGAACAGTGGGCAGTTTAACTGTTCAGAACAAACAAGAGACTACTAAACAACTATCACTAAATAAATAAAAACACATCTGTGGATCATTCAGGTAACACCACAGTATTAAGAATCAAGTGAATGTAAACTTTTGAACAAGGTCCTTTTCTTTTGTGGACTATATGTAAATATCTTTTATGTGAAATATCTTATTCAGGTCAGTACTAAATGATAAACATGTATTTTATATGATCCCTCTTATTTTGGTAAATTAATTAAACATTTTGCAGATTTCGCAAGGGGTATGTAAACTTTTGACTTAAACTGTTTATAAACATGTTGAATAGACTATATTAATATTGTAAGTAAAATAGAAGAATTAATATACTAGAAAGTGGTTGGTGGGATTTTAAAAAAAAAACCCAGAATCCCAGAGGAGCTGCTCCTGTAATTAGTGTGTTTATGTTGTTTTGCATAAACCAGCGCCTGCCAAATGACAACTTACAGTCTTTTTCTGTTGTTCCAGAACCCAGGAGTGGATTTTGGAGACGTGTCAGAGCGTGTAGCGCTGAGGAAGAAAATGAACTGCAGAAACTTTCGCTGGTACCTCGAGCATGTCTATCCTGAGATGAGGATTTACAATAACACCATCACTTACGGAGAGGTAATAAAGACAAACCAACCCCTTATGCGCCTTTTAAACCAACAAAACCTTTTTATAGAAAGGCATATACTTTCACACACTGTTAGTTTAATGTCTCCATAATCCTGTGAAGATCTATAATTCTGCTACACTTTGTTTTTGGCAGATATTAAAGTAATAATTCACTTTAACAGCTTGCTAAAGATTCAAAGTATATACTATTTATATCAACCATTAAGGAACCATTACAATTAAAGTGCATCATCGAAGTTGGATATGTTCTATTTTGCTGGTTCTTGCTAGGTAACTAAGGAACAGCTATATTTCATGAGTATTTGGTATTTTCCATATGATTACATTTTTTAAGCAAAGCAATTTGTATTTTTGTACCAAATGGTAAAAACTGCAGTAATACAGTAGAAATGTAAAGATAATTGGTTTCCATAGCAACAGTGTAGCAAGCATTGGGATTAGCTCCAATTTCCTCATAATGAGATTTAATGAGGCCCTTATTAACTTTGGAGTGTGTGTGGGTTGAAGGAGGGAGGAGTGTGTGTGTGTGTGTGTGTGTGTGTGAGGGAGAGAGAGAGAGAGAGAGAGAGAGAGAGAGAGAGAATTGAACAGTCCTAAATCTCAATAGAAGAGAAATCTTACAGTATTTTCAATTTGTTGAAGAAAAAAATGAGACCTGCATTTCGACATTGATTTCTGGAACTGCAGGGCGGAAAATCTATAGCTATACTGGAATAGTTTGTCTCTGAAAATATCCCTGCCAGACCACAGATTCCACATATCTCATATCTGTCCAGTATTAGGTTTTATGGACGGTCAATGTTGTCATCTCCCAAATGGATATGACAAAGCAAGTGTGCATGCATTTATGTTCAACATTCAGAGCAGCACTAATGCTACAAGCTAAATTGGGCAACTTAATAGTGCACAGTGTGCTCACGCTTCAAGCGTAATGATTTAGCTGCCTGTGTTTATTACCGTTTGCTTATTTTTTAGGTGCGAAACAGTAAAGCCAGCGGATACTGCCTTGATCAAGGGTCAGAGGAGGACGACAGGGCCATACTCTACCCATGTCACGGCATGTCATCACAGGTTAGTGTGTTTTTTTTTCTGGTGTTCATAGGTTTTTATTAATATAATTACACACCAGCAAAGATGAAGTTGACGATCCTGACTCGCCATCTGACTCGATTTTTTTTTTTTTTTTAAAGTGGTAAAGCTTTTTTTGTTTAAAGTGGTAAAGTAATATTTTCAAGCTTTTTTAGATATATTTATCCTGACTGTAAGGTATTTTGTTTGTTTTCTTTATTTTTACAAAAGCACAAGATTTTTCTGAAATCGTGAGTGCATGGACCCTTGCATAGACCCCTTACAGTTCCGGATGATGTACTGTGCTTAACTTTATAAGCAAAGATTACGGCGTAGGCCTATTTTAATTTGTTTGCAAGTGATCGCGGTGGCGCCTCCATGTCCTGCAAAGCGCATTTAGCTTTCACTCTCCAACAAACGACTGTATGTGCATAATAGCACGCATTTATGTAAATTTAAAGTTTAAAATAACATTTTGATATGCTTGAAAATTTTGTTTTAGACAAGTCGTGATGATTTGAGAAGGCAAAATTTATCAAACAGGCTTTCATTTAAGAAACAAAAAATGTTCCAAACATATTTCTAAATTAACTTTATGAAGAACCGAAACGAAAAATAAACATGTTATATTAGAAACAAAAATGAGCAATTGTAATGGATGCAACAGTGTAATGAGGAAGAGAGAGAAAAGACACGGACTCCAGTCGGACTCGGACGGTAATTTTGATGAACCATGGAACAAGGGCTGGGCGAAGTTGTTATGAATTTATGACACAAATGTTTGTTTAATATTTAACATTCTTATTTTGTCTACTTTCTTATTTAATTTCTTTTACCATTATTTTAGTGTTCTGTAGGCTGCTTGTTCACTGGCTGAAATAAAACAAACCTTTATTCATTTTTGAGCCTCATTTTTTTATGTTTCAAACTGTATATATATATATATATATATTCGCGATGGCTGGTTTGGCTGGATGGCTGGAGATGTACTTTAGGGTTTGTGGGGTTTTCCCCTTAATTTCAACACCACAATGTGTGTTATTGAGCATAACAATACATTTACTTTTTCCAGTTTCAAAATTAAATTTGAAATAGTCCCAAACAGGTTTCGTTTCCTGCCGGCAGCCATCATTTATGTCCGTCTTCTTTATCACTTAACAGCTGCATCATTATTCGCCATCTACAGGTGATGCACGATTAAACACTCACATGTCAAATTTTAGTTTCAGTTTTCGTTTACGATAATAAGCTTGGTTCCAACTTTTTCTAACATTGATAATAAATCAGCATATTAGAGTGATTTCTAAAGAATCATGTGACACTGAAGACTATATTAAAATACCAAAACGTTGTTTTTTAAATTGTAATAATATTTCACAATATTATTTTTTTTCTGTGTTTTTGATCAAACTAATGCAGCCTTAATGAGCAGAAGAGATTCCTTTAAAATCTTACAGATCCCAAACTTTTGAACAGCATATATACACACATACATAAACGCCTCTCAATCTTGTTCTCAATCTTCTTGTGGTTACATCTTTGCATTTACATTAAATTTGTATCCCGAGCAGACAGTGAAAATCTTGTTACTTGCAAATGCAAGGACAGGGAGCCAAGAATATGCCACGTTCGTAAAGATAAATTACCCTATCAAGATTGACATATGCAGCGGTCTGGAGGGGAAGAAAAATCATAATTTTTACAAGTGCATAATGATTTGAATCGCGAGAATTAAATTAGATTTGTAATTGAAACACATCTTGTCAACCTCAGTGTACACTTACTTCACATTGGTGGTGCATTGCACCATTGCCTGGAGATAGAGAGCAGCCTAGGTTGAAATTACCTGTAGATTGTATCTCACTTTCTGTGTCCCGTCCTTTCATAACTGCCTCCCTTGCAAAATAGTTGTTGTAAGTCATCAGTTTATGCGACTTTGACATCTGACATTTTTTTTCATTCGGATTAAATGGATGAGGAATAGTCAAACAGTTCTCCTACCGAGCTATGACCTTTGACAGCACGATTTGACCTTTTCGTTGTCATTCATACACAATAGAGACGTGATCCTTTTGAAAAATGTAAAATACACTTTCTTTTTCTCTCTCCGCCTCGTTCTCTCTTCCTCCCTCCTAAATCTTGTAAGGGAATGACAGTCTTAGTCCATAATCCAGGCCTAAGGGAAATAAAGCAATTGAAGTATATTCCCTTTGTATCATCAAATTACAATAAAAGCTGGTTTTACATGATACCACTAAGCTTCGTTTTTTTCCCCCACATTTTTCATCTTCTTGCCCAACGACAAATTAAAAACGGGAATGATTCATGGCCGCTATGTCATTGAAGCCACAGTAATAATTAACAATTTGAATTTATGTTTATTTATTTATTTAAATTGATATTACAAATATTGTTTGTAGCCTTGTAAATTGAATAAAAAAAATCTGAAAGTTAATGTTTTTATTGTCAAGCCTTTTCAAACAGTCTGCCGTCTCATACTTGTCATTGTTTTAATTAAAAATCCTTTGTTGCTTTGTCCTCTGTGAGTGTGTCTGTGTGTGGTACAGCATCTAAGGGAATGCATGGCCACTATGAGAGCTGGAATCAGGTTACAGTGTGCATGAAGATGAACTCACTCTATTGTCCTCCTGCTGTTTTCACCTTGGTCACTGGGCAATTACCCTCGGTTCTATAGATTAACTTTACTCAATAGAGCGAGCTTGATTTTCATTGAATGTCAGCTTGTACTTCATTGTGATGTGCCGACCTTGGGATCTGATATCTAAGAGATTGACTTTCAGCTGAATTATTGACCTGTGTTATTCAGTGCTGTGTACTTACCGTAATAGATAGCTGCTATCTAGACTTCCATCTCTCTAGATAGTTTGTGTACACTTCAGTGTCATGGTGCTTGTAATCATACAGCTAAGTACTGCCTATATCTGTTGGCGTGTTCTTAAAGGAATAGTTCACTTTCTTTTCTACTCTCAGGCCATTCATTTTGCATCAGAACACATTTTAAGAATTTTTACATTACATCGCTTTTCAGCATTTTTGTGTATTTGAACGCTTTCCAACAATGGCTGTATGATTTTGAGATCCATCTTTTCACACTGAGGGCAACTGAGGGACTCGTATGCAACTATTAAAAAGGAAAAACTTGGCATTATGAGCCGGGGGTGAAAACTTTTAAACTGGATGTGTACATTTTTTCTTATTATTTAGTACTGCCCTTCAGAAGCTACAGAAGATGTATCCCAGAAGACAAAAGTTACATTTACAAATTTAAAAAGTTGAAGAAATTCTGTGTTGTGTATTTATATTTTTCTGGGTATCAACAGAAGGCATAAAAAATGTATTTAATTTATCTGAAAATTAAACCAATTTTATTTTTGGCAAGTAAAGGGGATTTACTATTAAAATTAAAACATGAAAGAAATATTGTGTAATTATTTCTTTAAAATAGAAAGTTTTTTTTAACAGTAGTAGTAGTATTATGGACATTCTAAATATTACGAATATATTTCTGTAATCTTCAAGTTAAACTTTTATTTTGACGGTTGCCGTGAATATCTGTAACTGACGCTTGTTGTGGCTAGACTCGATACAGCCGCAGCTGGAAGCTAACAATAAATTTTACTCAAATGGAACAGTCAAATGCGAATGAAGTGACACAAAGAGCAGTTCTGGAGATGTTGTTCATGTATTTATGTCTTCATTTATTGAGACGGCAGATGCTAAAATCACCGCGAGCATCACGCATGCTTCAGTATGTGTAGTAAGCAAATGAATGCGTTTGCACCATTCATAAACACGTGGAACATCCAGGATTCATATTTAAATACTAGTCCACATCGCAATTTTATTTAATTTGATGACATACTTTTGATTAATTCTTCCAAACTTTGACAAATTCCATGACATTCCGCGTTAAATAGTAAGTTCCGTTTTAATGACTGAATTGTGACTGAATTCCATCCGCGTTTTCCGCATCACTAAACAAAGAAAAGCTGTGGATCATTCAGGTAACAACAGTATTAAGAATCAAGGGTATGTAAACTTTTGAACAGGGTCATTTTTATAGATTCAACTATTATTTTCTCTTGTGGACTACTGTAAACGTCTTTAATGTGAAATATCCTTTTCAGGTCAGTACTAAATAAAAAATAAAATACATTTTGTATAATCCCTCTTATTTTGGTAATATAATTATCATTTTGCAGATTCTGCAAGGTGTATGTAAACTTTTGACCTCAATTGTAGATGTCTACCTACAGTTAAAATGTTTTTGACTTGAAACCAATTGCTTCCAGCTAAATATGAGTCCTTTATCCAAAATATTCTAAAATTAAAACAAATATATCAGAATTTGTATGTGAGAGGACAATAGGGAATGGGTATTTTGGAATATTTTGCCTAGAAGCAACAGTTTAAAAGCCTTAAAAATGCTTGGTTTTGTCCATAAAATGAAAGCCATTGGAGTCCTAAACAACACTGGACCCCAATAAAAAAAAAAAGACACTGAGGTATTTTTTATATATATATATATATTTTTTTTTTTTTCTTTTGTGTTCCACAGAAGAAAGAAAGTCATCCAGGTTTGGAACAACATGAGGTTGTGCATCTTATAATGGCATTTATGGGAGGACTATGCCTTTAAGCTGTTTATTTCCAAGACCTTCCATTTCATTTTATATATCACATACTTGCTTTTCTCACATTGTAACTTGATGTTTTATTTCAGCTGGCGAGGTACACCACTGAGGGCTTATTGCAGTTAGGACCCCTGGGGTCGACTACGTTTCTGCCTGACACAAAATGCCTGGTGGATGATGGAAGAGGAAGGACTCCGAGCTTGAAAAAATGCGACACTGTCACCAGGTCCTCCCAGAGGCTCTGGGATTTTACTCAGGTAAGTGAATGCACTGATACAAAACAATTTATCTATTAGCTTGCTAAATGCTTCATATTAATAATTTATTCTCCACTTGAGACGTAAGTGTTTGATGTACCTAAATGGAGAAGAAAAACATTCATATTACTTTTAAATGCACATTTAAAAGCATGCTTAAGATATATTTTATTAATGTAATTTATGTGACAATTTTATAGTACAATGCCAAAAGATCAAGGAAATTTTATTTCTCAGTTCGTAACCCCTTTAATGCATAGTTTTAATGCATCCTTGCTGAATAAAAGTATTAAACTTTTGCAGGTAGTGTGTGTTGCCAAGTGTATTTAAAATTGTCCTTAAATATTTGTTTTTTAGAATGGACCCATCATAAGTCGAGACACGGGACGTTGTTTGGAGGTTGAAATGTCGAAAGATGCGAACTTTGGCCTGCGGCTGGTCGTCCAGCGCTGCTCAGGGCAGAAATGGATGATTCGGAACTGGATAAAACACCCCAGACACTGAGGAGCGTCCAACCTGAAAAATAACCTCCCTGAGCTGGAGAGCAGCCATAGACACAAACCCTGAGTCTGGGGTTGAGACAGACAAGAAGAACTCTCTTTCGGGGGATAATGCTTTCAATATAGACGTCTAAAGGTGAAATATTGTCTTTGGACGCATTTACTGTTGAGCGAGCAGATAAAGCAGAAGGCTGTCATCACACGAGAAAGCTCATTGCAGGTCCTCTGTATAGACTTCCAGTTTACTGCAGCGCATTTGTGTTCCCGAGTGGAATTCTGATGAGCTGAGAAATATTCAAAAGAGTTAAGGATAAACAAAGAAAGAGGAAACGAAAGTTGCAAACCCCTCTGAGCAAAGTCTCGAGTTTTACTTCTTATCAATTGCCATATCAACACTTATTTCTTCAGGCTGTGAATTGCTTTGGATAATTGAATATCCACGTTGAAACTTTAAATGGGTATCCCAAGTGCTACAGAAGAAAAAAGAAGGTAGTATAGACTTTAATCTGACACAATAGATTCAGCTATTTTAGCTATTGAGTATTTTCTTTCCTTGATTTACAGACTTAATTGCTAATGCACAACAAAACCATGTGTTCGCTCAAGAACTCATGTGCCTTTCTCCATCTTTATGCCATCAGACCAGGGAATGTTCCTCCCTAAGCATGTACAAAATATTTGATTTTAAATTAATTAAAGTATGAATATAATGTTAAGAGGTCTTATTGTAGAAACACGTTGTAAAATACTTGACATGATAATCCAGGAAGATCGAAACAATAAAAACAAGTTTTCTTTTCTTTGTACAATGTTGCGTGATTTAATTGATGTGCAAATCTGTAAAGTAAAATGATCAATGTTGATTTATATTATAGGATCGATGACACCACATTTGGAAGCAATAAGTATAAAATGTTTCATTTTCTAGCAGTCAACATGAAACAATGTTTGAAACTCACTGTATTTCAATAATGTAATTTTGTAAACTGGACTTGAAGTTATGTATCGGACATTGAAAAAAAAAAGTACACTCTAAAAAAATAAAGGTTGCAAAAGGTTTTTTTGTAGAAATGCACAGACGAACCATTTTGGGTTCCCTTAGGAACCTTTCTGTGAACAGTTTTAAAAGAACCATTTTCTTTCTTTGTGTGACAATTGTTTTAAGAATTTGAAGAACCTTTTTCATTATTTTTCATTATTTCATTGAACCTTGTGCAATGGAAAATGTTCAAAAGATGTTAAAGAAATACAGTTGAGGTCAAAAGTTTACATACACCTTGCAGAATCTGCAAAATGTTATTTATTATTACCTAAATAGGAGGAATCATACAAAATGCATGTTATTTTTTATCTAGTACTGACTTGAATAAAATATTTCACATTAAAAAAAATGTTTACACAGCTCACAAGAGAAAATAATACATTATTTTTACACTTAAGTTTTTTTTTTTTAAGTTTAAAAGTTTACATACACTTTGTTTAAAATACTTTTTGTTTGTTTGTTTTTTTAGTGATTTTTGTTCATGAGTCTCTTCTTTGTCCAGAACAGTTAAAATGCGTGCTGTTCTTCAGAAAAATCCTTTAGGTCCCACAAATTCTTTGGTTTTTCAGCATTGTTGTGTATTTGAACCTTTCACGACTGTATGATATTGAGATCCATATTTTCACACTGAGGACAACTGAGCAACTATTACAGAGGGTTCAAACGCTCACTGATGCTTCAACAACGCAATATTGAACAGAATGAAACTGTACATTTTTGTTATTTTGCCTAAATATCACATTTGTTTCATTTAGTGCTGCCCTTCAGAAGCTACAGAAGATACTTACATGTTCAAAAAGTTTTCACCCTCCAGCTCCTAATGCATTGTTTCCTTCTGGAGCATCAGTGAGCGTTTGAACCTTCTGTAATAGTTGCATACGAGTCCCTTAGCTGTCCTCAATGTGAAAAGATGGATCTCAAACTCATTGTTGGAAAGGGTTCAAATACACAAAAATGCTGAAAAATAAATAATTTGTTGGACCCAAAGGATGTTTCTGAAGAACAGCGGGCAGTTTAACTGTTGAAAACAAACAAGGGACTCATGAACAATTATCACTAAACAAAAAAACAGCTGTTGATCATTCAGGTAACAATGCAGTATTAAGAATCTTTCAACTTATTTTCTCTTGTGGGCTACTGTATATGTAAACGTCTTTTATGTAAAATATCTTATTCAGGTCAGTACTAAATAAAAAATAACATGCATTTTGTATAATTCCTCCTGTTTTGATAAAATAATTAACATTTTGCAGATTCTGCAAGGTGACTTTTACCTCAATTGTAGATGTCTATAGTCCACCCAAAAACAAAAATGGCTGAAAATTTGGTCATCATTAGGCCATCCAAGATGTAGTTTGTTTTTTCATCAGAACAGCTTTGGAGAAATTTAACGTTACAATGCTTGCTCACAATGGATCCTCTGTAGTGAATGGGTGCCCTCAGAATGAGAATCCAAACAGCTGACAAAAACATCACAATAATCCACAAGTAATTCACACGACTCTAGTCCATCAATTAACCACTTGTAAAGTGAAAAGCTGCATGTTTGTAATAAACAAATCCTCAATACATATACAAGTCCTCAATCCATAATATTTCTTTCTCCAGTGAAAAGTCGTGTTAAATCGAGTAGATTACATATTGTGATGTTTTATCAACTGTTCAAACGTTCATTCTGACAGCACCCATTCACTGCAGAGAATCCATTGGTGAGCAAGTGATGTAATGCAAAATTTCTCCAAATTTGTGCCAATAAAAGTAGACAGAATGAAGTTTGTTTTCCTGTTCATTTTTTTGGCTCCGCAGGTTATTTTCTGGAGTATGTCTAGAGTCCTGAGAAACTAGTTGAGAAAAAGAAAGAACAACCAGAGTTAAAATTCGCATTTACAAACACTTTCACTGCAGGGTGTACAACCTAATCATTACAAACCACACAACTCATCACTAGCGCATTGAACGCTTCTCAAAGCGATCAAACTCAGCATGCAGCTTCTCTTTTTTTTCTTTGAAGCAAACTCAAAAGCTCACAACTCTCAAAAATAAATGTTACTGCATTTCATTGATGTATTAACTCATTTTTTCCTCTCTTATCTGCAGTGAAAGCTACTCCATTTCTTTCTTCTCGAGTGTTCATTGCTCATGTAGTCCTGAGAGAGAGAGCCCAATGCCTGACAAGCGCTTGGAAAAAGGCAGCCAACTGTAAGCACTTCTTATATGACCACCTGTGTGTTCTCAAGGCATTTTTTAATTTGTTTTCCAGCACATTTACTAAGAGAGATTGCAGAAACCTGCTCAGCCAGGCTTCAGCTGTTCAGCTCGAACGGTTTCATAAACAAGCATCTTCTCCCTCTACTCATCTACAAGGGGAAGATCTTATTTAAAACCACACTGGAGACCCAACAAACGCTGTCGCTGCAAATTCACCCATAGCAGGCATGTGGCGCAATGAAACAAATAGGAGAAATATATTAGCGGGCTGGGGTGCCTGTGTTTTTGCTTATGCTTTTTACACATGATGTGGTTCGCCGATGAAGTCATAGGAGGAAACGCACAGTGAGCACGCAACTATGAATCATTCCACAATCTGCTTCCTCCAAGACAACCAACTAATGCAGTAGACCTGCTGAGCCCTGCGCTCTGAGCCAGTAAGTGGGGGAGCTGGTCATGCACTAAAACTCAAAACACTAAAAGCACGATTTAGTGGTTAAATAAATATAACAGATGAAAGTAATGCTTTCTATCCACCTTATTCTTTTACGCAGAAGTAAGCCTATGGGTGAGACTTCCGATTCATTATCTGCTAAAATAACAACGTGCAGTAAACATTAAAAACTGTTTACACTACAAACTAGTGTGCTCATAATACATTAAAGGGGGAATAAAACACAGAGTTTCACCATCTCATGTTAATCTTGAGTACCTATAGAGTAGTACTGTATCCATCATATATAAAAAAAAGCCTTGTTTTATCATATTTGCAAAAGAAAGATACAACTTTACGATTCTCTCCGAAAACAGCCGAGCCTCTAACATATACATTTGATGTCGTTTCACTTACCATCTGCAGTTCTGAGTCATGACCGAGATCTTTTATAGCTGCCTGGGACTGCTCCATCTTTCAGTATCAAACGATGTGTAAATCCAGCGTCGAACTGGGCCTTGTATATAAAACGTTTGACAACAAACACACTTGCAAAACTCCATTTCTGCCCCGGAAAAACAAGTAATGTTCAGTAACGCTGGGTTCTTCAGGAAGATGAGCAAGGTTATCTTTCCCTTACAACCAAAACCAAACTTTTTAGAGAAATTTTTCCCGAGTGAGTCCCGCACAGCAGTGCAGCCGAACGAAGCGCGTTGATGGGCGTGTTTTTGTGAGAAATGCCCATACAAGTTCCACCCTTCAGGACCTCATGAAGAGCCATGATCGAAAAAAACTTTCAGAAACTTGAAACCAAGTGTGTATTTGGTGCAGAAATACATTTAAAATCCTTTACAAATTGATTCAAATGTTGAAATACTAAATAATAAATACATTTATAAAAATAAAAATTATATAAATAATATTTATTTGTTTATTCCCAGATTTGAACATTTCAAATTAATAAGGTTGCATAATTTTGTAATTTGGCAGTTTTTTTGACACTGCTTGCTGTTAATATTTGCTGCGGTTGTTTAGGAACTTGCTTTGTGATTTTCTACCAGCTTGTGTTCAGTATCACTCCGCTTGTGATATTTCTCATAGTGAGTGTCATGGCGGGCGCCAAAATCCACTATACATTTATAAAAGACTGTCCTCAAAGAAGATACGACCTAATTTTACGTTATTTGTATTCACCTTATACAACCCATTTTTACGTTTTAAAGTTAAGCGCCCTCTAGCGGGCGTAAAAAGTAGTACCAACTGAGCTATACTTACTCCTGAGAGTGCATTGGATACCTGTTGCTGATAGGGGAGCAATTGTTGTATACTCTTTATGGAGATGTATTTTGAGGATTTGTGAAAATGACTAACGTCGGGCGTATAAGTTGGAGAACATGTTGATTTATAAATAATACTGTTTTTGTGTCACAGAATGTAGTTTTTTTAGGTGAGAATGCACTTGTTCAGACTAATATGCATTTTTTTTAATAAAGATAACATCTATTTGAAAACTTACCTCGATGTTTTCAGAGATTTCAGAGCTCCAGGGCGTCAGAGGCCGTTCAGCGCTCATGAACCCACCAAGGGCAGCCTTACTTTGGCCAGTTCTTCTGGAATTTGCCGCTGGCTCTGATGTCTCTACGGTGGTTAAACATGGAATATAGTTCATTTTGGGTAAATCTAACAGGCAGTCTTTGGGCTCATGAATCTATTATTTGTTCCAGAGCAAATATTTTTGGCTGAGGGCACAGTCTCATCACATTATATTTTATGTAACACTGGTGTTGTATTTCAGAGCGCTGCTTTGTACTTTTTGGCTTTTGTTAATTATTATGTATTTTTATTCAATAAATAATATTTTATATAAATAATAGTAGTATTTAATGGCAGCATGTATTATTGAAAAAAGGTGTGTGTGTATTCGTGAATTCAGTTACATAATTCCGCCTTTAGATGGCGACACTGTTTTTATGAATGAGTCAGCACTTTTTTTTTTGAGTCAGACTTTTATATTGAAAGAGACAATACTGTTGAAGGAAGTTATTTTTATTTTCAACAACAACTTGTAAGTTGCCAACAAATACACTGAACAGCTCTCCCATCGGAAAACACCCTTAGTATGACGAATATATGCCTTTCACAGCAGAAATTCAAACTAATGTTTTATTGTGAATGTGATTAAGCTGAAAAGTGAATCAGACTTTGTTCTTATTTCCGGTCAGGTAGGTGAAATATTAGGCTAATATCTTAATTAATACTGCTTGTACATATCTTTGCCATCTATTAACTTTAGTTTGTCAAAATATTGCACCCTTTCCTGCTTACTTAATCATTCTCTATATAATTTAGCTGTTTCCACACGTTTTTTTCCATAAAAACAGCATAAATTAGCAGAGCAATGTATTCAGTAGTACATTAACCATGCATTTCATGCTGTTGTTTAAACACACTATGTAGTTTTTTTATGTAGTTTTTTTAAATGGTAGTGTAAATATAAAAAATTCAAATCAATTTAATTAACATTCAGAAGATATTTTAAGTCCTGTTGTATTAACTTTCAGATTTAAATTACTCTTTAAGTTCACTATTTAAGTTCATGTTAAGTTTACTTTCGTTCTGTACAAGTGAAATTTCAAATCCAAAGAATGGTGATTCACTGATGGAATACTGACATTCTATGAAAATGTATTAAAAATAAATAAATAATAACATCACTGCTTTCCGCAGTAATGTGAAAAAAAACTGATAGTCCGGCCCTAAACTCATGCCATTGGCTGATTCATAAGTTGACACGTGGGAACACAGCAAACAAGCACAGCATGTTTTGAAAGCTCTGCAGAGTCACAGTGTTTACAGTCTTTGGGGAAATCAGCCTACCAAAGGCTTACTTAGACTTGTCTCTGCACATTAAGCTGTGATAGGAGAAGCTATTTAATAGGTGCTTTTCTTGAATACCATGCATAAAATGTTCCTTCTACCTGACAGATATCACTGAAATAGGTGTCCTGAGAATTCATCCCCCATCTCTGTGACAGCCATAGATTCTGTAAACAACAAAGTTTTGGGTGGCCAGCACATCTTTTTATTTATATTTTTTTCTGGCCAATTAAAAACAGAACACACTCTCTTCCTTTTCCGTCTTCAGGTTTGTATAAGGAGTTGGCTCCATAGCACAAAGAGAGAAGGGTTTAGTTGGTGGGGGTAACTACATCATTTGGTTGCAAAAAAATTTTTTATCCTTACTGTAGATGCTGTAGTTTCAGAAACATGCATGTAAACCCTATATAGATATAAATTACAAGTATTTTATTATGTCAAAGTAGATCATTTATTTATTTAAAAAATATTTATTTATATTGATAAAAAATATTGTTGATATAATAGACATTTTATTTTAAAAATATTCATTTATTTTGATTTATTTATATATATATATATATATATATATATATATAATCAAATTTTTATCAATATTCATTTATTTATTTAAAAAATATTTTGAATATATATATATATACACAAAAAGTTATTATATTATAGTAGTAGATTTTTTTTTTTTTTACTGAAAATGTTATTATATTATATTAAAAATGTTATTATATATTGTAGATATAATCAGTGTTTTTTTAAGTCATTTATTTGAAAAAATATTTCGTTATTTTAATAAAAATATTTATATAAATAATATAAAATAATATAAATAATAGTTTATTTAATAGATGTTTTAACAATCATCCTATTTATGCGTGTGTTTATATTATTTTGTTACATTTATATTTATATAAATAATATAAAATAATATAAATAATAGTTTATTTAATAGATGTTTTAACAATCATCCTATTTATGCGTGTGTTTATATTATTTTGTTACATTGTGTGTGTAAATATATATATATATATATATATATATATATATATATATATATTACCATAATTACATTACAGTAGGTATAATAGATGTTTTACCAATTATCAATCAATCATTTATTAGTTTGATTAAAAAAAAATATTTATATAAAAAAGTCAATCATCTCCACTGATGCTTATTCAGAAATATGTATGTTTACACTTTTTATTCTGTCTAGATACATTTTTAGATATAAATCACAAATATGTTATTATATCATAGTAGATATAATCAATATTTGACCATGTATTTATTTAGTGTTTGCAAATATTATGTTTTACCAATATTTAATCATTAATTTATTTATTAAAAATGATTTAATACATAGAATGAATATTAGTTCACACCAACTTTAAACCAAGGCTGCTCTGAAAAAACATCCTTGTAATAAGCTCACAAGGGACCAAAATGTCTGCTAAAATGCGATAACAGTGATTCATTAAACAAATTCTAAAAATTGTCACGTTAAGTCCTGTTGTGTATAAAACAAAGCAAGATAAATGCCTCTTCTTTTATCTTAACTCTGTCAGACGAGATATGTGTACTTATGATTGTGAATGTCTTCAGATAACTAGTGTCTCCATAACAGCATCTCTTTCATATTAAAGGGAGAGAGAGAAAAAAAACAAAACAAATTTGTTGTGTAGTCTGGCCTTGCAGGATAAAAGTAGAAGTTGTAAAATGTTAATGTTTTCACTCCCAGAGTTGTTAAACACCCAGAGGACACAAAAGGAGAGAGACAGCTTTCAATTTGCCCAAAGAGGACAGTTACAGGTTCACGCCTTTGACAAGGGCAGCCCCCCTCACAAAACACCAGAGTGGAAACTGATGTATGACTCACATTATCCGTTCCATTCTTTCCTCTGACACTCAGGATGGATGGTGGGACAGAGTAATGGGGAGCTTTGAAGAGGAAGGCAGGATGGGAATGAGAAGAAGTAGAGAAGCAGGTCACGAGGACACCTTCCCCTGAATACTTTCACTGAGGTACTGACTAGAAAAAAGTCAGATCAAGATAGAAAAGGACATTGCTGAACTAAAGGTTGTTGTTGTTGTTGTTTTTACATTTTTCTGTGTATTTCTCTATACTAAGTATACAGTGGGTTATTGCTAGGGCAGTGAAATGTGGTGTATGTCATCAAGAATAGTAAATACACATCACATGATCCTTCAGAAATCATTCCAGTATGCTGATTTGGTAGTTGATTATTGGTGCTAAATTATTAATTATGGTTCTAATATTTTTAATTTAAATGTAATTTTGGTGGAAACTTTTTTTCCCAGGATTTTTTGATGAATGTTTTGTAATATTAAAAATGTCTTTACTTTCGATTAATTTAATGTGCCCTTACTAAATAAAAGTATTAATAAGTAAACTGTAAAACTATGTTTATTGGCAAGAAATATTCAAAATATTCACAAATGTTAAAAACTCTCAATTATTCCAAACACTTGTCTGATAGTTTGTATTGATATTGTTTGATAGTATATAAATACAGTATATTTAATCACTAATGATGGATAGTTGGTTTAGTAAAGGTGGTGTTGTTGGAAATTACAGTCAAAAGCAATTGAGTGCAGTGTTTTTATATTTTATTTTATATTAATTTATTTTATTTTTATTTTATGTTTTCCTTCCTTTGTGTGTCAATGATTAGGCAATAATTATTTTATTTTATTTTATTTTATTTTATTTTATTTTATTTTATTTTATTTTTTCCTTCCTTTGTGTCTCAATGATTAGGAAATGATTAATTTATTTTTTTTTATTATTATTATTTGTATTATTTTTCCTTTCTTTGAGTCTCAATGAATTAGGCAATTTTTTTTTTTTTTTATTATTTTTTTTTTAAAATCTGAAAGTGTCTGAAAGTGTATGCGTTTATGTACAGTATATACATGCAGTATATTTATGAACTAATGATGGATAGTTGGTTTAATAAATTTTTTCTTCCTTTGTGTCTCAATGATTAGGCAATGATTCTTTTATTTTATTTTATTTTATTTTATTTTATTTTATTTTTTTCCTTTGTGTTTCAATAATTAGGCAATGATTATTTATTATTTTATTTATTTTCTATTTTTCACCCTTCCTTTGTGTCTCAATGATTAGGCAATGATTATTTATTTTATTATTTTATTTTTTCTTCCTTTGTGTCTTAATGATTAGGCAGTGATTATTTATTTTATTTTATTTTTCCTTCCTTTGTGCCTAATTGATTAGGCAATGATTATTTATCGTATTTATTTTATTTTTCCTTTCTTTGTGTCTTAATGATTAGGCAGTGATTATCTTATTTTTATTTATTTTTTTATTTTTTTATTTATTTATTTTGCACTGTATTAATATTGACATGTGAAATGTGGTATGTCATTAAGAATAAATTACATCACATAGTCCTTCAGAAATCATTCCAATATGCTGATTTGGTGGTAAAATATATTATTGGTGCTAAATTATCAATTATGGTTCTAATATTTTTAATTTAAATTTAATATTTTGGTGGAAACCATAACATTTTATTTCAGTTTTTTTTTTTTTTTTTTTTTTTTTTTTTTTTTGTAACATTAGAAATGACTTAACTTTTGATATATTTAATGTGTCCTTGCTATTTCTTAAACAAATGGGCAGTAAATTGTAATAATAATAATAATAATCATCATCATCATCATCATCATCATTATATCAGTAATGTAGAATGAAATTACAGTCAAGTGAATGCAGTGATTTTTAATTAGTTTATTTTAGTTTTGTTATTATTTTGCACTGTATTGTCATGGTATTCCTTAAAGCACCTGTCAATGTACATATGGCAATCATATAGTACCACTATCTATCAAAGTTAAATTTGTGGTATTATCATCTGAAATGGCTTTAGAGGCCTGATAATCCAATGGGAATAAAATAGAAGTGAGAAGATATTGCTATTGTTGGCTAAATAGGAAGTAAATCAAGAGTTATGTTGGCTGTAGGTACATAGTTGTCTCTCATTTGATGTGAATAATAAGACTAAATCCGAACAATAAAGGTGAGGATCTCGACTGAGCACTTTCAACATAATTTTAGACACTGTAGGTGGTCCACCACAACCGTTCTCAGATCAGTGAGCAAAGCCGTGTTATAATGATGAGCATGTGCGACAACTGCTGAGGCTGAACAGCTTGCAGAAACCGTAATGAGATCTCCAGAGGAGAGAGAGAAAGACGCCGCTCCAAGACACAATTAAAACTAGACCCTGCGTGACTGTATTTGTATGCAAATACACCTGAAGAAAAAAAAAAAACCTTGACAAATATAACAAAGTAGCGACAGCAATTATTTGTTTTTAAAGCTGTTGACTGCATAGAGAATCATACACTACCAGTCAAAAGTTGACAAACTGTACGATTTGTAATGTTTTTTTTAAGGAAGCCTCTTCTGCTCACCAAGCCTACATTTATTTGATACAAAAAAGCTGTAAAATGTTGGAATATTTTTTACTGTTTAAAATAACTGTTTTCTATTTGAATATGTTTTAAAATGTAATTTGTTCTTTTAATTTCAAAGCTGAAGTTTTAGCATCATTACTCCAGTCATCATTCAAATATTCAGATTTGTTGCTCAAAAAACATTTATTATGTTTAAACCGCTTTTATTTGATGAATGGAAAGTTAAGAAGAACAGCATTTATCTGAAATAGAAATCTTTTGTAACATTATAAATGTCTTATCATCAGTTTTGATCAATTTGAAGCATTCTTGATAAATAAAATTATCGATTTCTATAATTTCTTTCCCAAAAACATTACACTTAAAAAAAATTATACTAACTCCAAGCTTTTGAATGATGTAGTGTATAATGTTACAAAAGCTTTTTATTTCAGATAAATGATTATCTCTAGAGCTTTCTATTCATCAAAGAATCCCGAAAAAATATATGTTAACAAATATGTTAAAAATTAATGTTTCATGAACAGCACATCAGCATATTAGAATGATTTCTATAGGATCATGTGACATTGAAGACTGGAGTAATGATGCTGAACATTTAGGTATGATCACAGGAATAAATTACATTTCAAAACATATTCAAATAGATTTTTTTTATATATATTTCAAAATTGTACAGTTTTTTCTGTACTATAGAACAAATACATGCACGCTTGGTGAGCAGAAGAGACTTTAAAAAAAAAAAAAAAACATTACAAATCTTACTGTTTAAAAACTTTTGACTGGTAGTGTATGTTAGAGATTTATGAGGTACAATAAAATAAGTTATATAAAGTTCAGAATAATTATGATTTTTAACCCTTTAACTGTCACTCCCATTTTTTAACATAGACGTGAAAATGCAGTATTAAAACTTATTTTTTATAATTCATGAACGAAAACATTTTGTGATATGATTTTGGTGTACATTTTCCATTGTAATGCAATATCTGATTTAAAAATGTTTTTCAAAGGATGAATTTTGAGATTTTAAGTTTTCAAAAAAAAAAAAAAAGTCAATTTTGGCAGTTGTGTTTGGTGACATAAGGGGAATCATATGGTAAAAGATAAAAACGAAAGGCGAAAATCTATAACAGAAACATTTTCTATAACAGCTTTTTTCTATTTTACCCATTGACATTACAGTTTATTCAAGACTAAGATCCTTTTCATTCCAAGAAAATACCTCCACAATAGAAGTTTTATCTCAGGAAGGTCACATAGTCATCACCTGTACAAAGCAGACAGGTCAAGACAACCAACCGACCTTCACTGGTCACATTTCACTGCTAGCTCTCACAATGTAAAAACACAAATGCAAGTTTCTATAGTGTATCAAACTATGGCAACTTTTTGCAATCCTTTTGGACTGCATCAACATTGAGAACTGCTTGACATTGATGTATTTTCACACATCACGTCTTTGCTCAGGTCTCTGCATGGCTCCCCGCAGCTGCCAGGATTCATTTCAAGACACGTTTTGGTCTTCGGTGCAGCGAATGACCTGGTCATACAAACCGTACACTTCAGCTTGAACGCTTTGATCACATGTGACTGGTCACCAAGCACTGACTTTTCATTTACCTGTCGAAATCTGGAAAATTCATCCTCAGCTCACAGCCCACAGACACCTGTCAAAATGTGACTTACTGATACGTAAAAGTAAAAATGAATGTTAACCAAAACTATGAAATCCAGAAAAGTTGCTGCAGCTGAATGATGTTTCAGTTGATTCCTAGGATTCCACTGTAACTGACCACTCTGTTTAGCTTTTGATTTAGACGTGTGCAGAATATTCATTAGCAACAACCACTTGTGTGTCCATATCAGTGTGTCCTTACATCTGATTGGCTGATGCTGCCTCCTGCCTGCCGGTCACAGCAGGCCACTGGTCTCACATCTGCTTTTTTTTATATCAGGGACTCTCTTTGGCTGAGACGTCAAGGTCATTGACTGAGAGATTCGGGCTGAATTGCAGCATGGCTGGGTCATCTCTAAGTGGGGTGCGGTGTATTTAAGAGCCCTCGTATATGATTCTGAGCCTCTGCACTCCTCATTTTTCCAATAATTCTGTAGCACTTCTCTAAAGTGATCTTTGCAAGGTTTTATTTCAGGCTTTTAAATGGATGTCGTTGATTTTCTATTGATCTACACAGCGCTGCCTTAAGTGTATGTCATTGGAACAATTTCAAAAATTTAAAATTGGTCTTGGTTTTACTGTAATTCAAAGGCTTGTAGGTCTATATTGCTTTAAACTGTATCTGCTTGTCTTAGCTGGTTTCCCAATCCAATTAGGCTGGATTGTAAAGGGTTTCATGCACTTTTGAGACCAATTACACCCAAGGCCAAATGTAATCATCCTTTTATTTAAAGGAATTAAAGAAATATTCCTTTTAAAGTAATAGTTCACTGAAAAATGAAAATTACTCCATGATTTGCTCACACTCAAGCCATCCTAAGCGTATAAGACTTTCTTCTTTCAGACGAATACAATCAGAATTATATAAAACAATGTCTTGGCTCTTCCAAGATTTATAATGACAGTGAATGGCTGTTGAGATTTAGAAGCAAAATAAAGTGCATCCATCTATCATAAAAAGCACTCCACAAGGCTCTAGGGGGTTAATAAAGGCCTTCTGAAGTGAAAGAGGTATGTAGGACATAGATTAAATATTATAAAATGTTAAACGCTTACATTTAACCTCAAACTCTTTCACTCTTAAAACTGAAGCTTCTGTGAATGGTAAATCCCGGCTTTCTTTGATCAGATTGGCCATTTCAACCTTTTTTTTTTTTTTTTTTTGTCTTTTAGCAGGAAGTAGCATTTGTATGATGGTATACAATTTGTCTGGTATTGATGGTATACAGGTCTTGGTTTTACTGTAATTCAAAAGCTTGTAGACCTATATTGCTTTAAACTGTATCTGCTTGTCTTAGCTGGTTTCCCAATCCAATTAGGCTGGATTGTAAAGGGTTTCATGTACTTTTGAGACCAATTACACCCAAGGCCAAATGTAATCATCCTTTTATTTAAAGGAATTAAAGAAATATAAGTAATAGTTCACTGAAAAATGAAAATTACCCCATGATTTGCTCACACTCAAGCCATCCTATATAAAACAATGTCTTGGCTCTTCCAAGATTTATAATGACAGTGAATGGCTGTTGAGATTTAGAAGCAAAATAAAGTGCATCCATCTATCATAAAAAGCGCTCCATAAGGCTCTATGGGGTTAATAAAGGCCTTCTGAAGTGAAAGACGTATGTAGGACATAGATGAAATATTATAAAATGTTAAACGCTTACATTTAACCTCAAACTCTTTCACTCTTAAAACTGAAGCTTCTGTGAATGGTAAATCCCAAGGCCAAATGTAATCATCCTTTTATTTAAAGGAATTAAAGAAATATAAGTAATAGTTCACTGAAAAATGAAAATTACCCCATGATTTACTCACACTCAAGCCATCCTAAGTGTTTATGACTTTCTTCTTTCAGACGAATACAATCAGAGTTTTATTAAAAAATGTCTTGGCTCTTCCAAGCTTAATAATGGCAGTGAATGGCTGTTGAGATTTAGAAGCAAGATAAAGTGCATCCATCCATCATAAAAAGTACTCCATAAAGCTCCAGGGGGTTAATAAAGGCCTTTTGAAGTGAAGGACGTATGTAGGACGAAATATTATTAAATATTAAATGCTTACATTTAACCTCAAACTCTTTCGCTCTTAAAACTGAAGCTTCTGTGAATGGTAAGTCCTGGCTTTCTTTGATCAGATTGGTCTTTTACCAGGAAGTAGCATTTGTATGATGGTATACAATTTGTCTGTGTAGCATCTGATTTGCTTAATTCATACTCTACCCAATGTAAATTATAAAAGCTCTCATAAAATGCAGTTTTAGATGCTCAGTAAATTGCGTCACGCTTAAAACAATAGATTTAAAGATACATAAAATGCTACTAAACCCTTCTAAAATCTCCTAAACCCTTGCTGCTCACATATCAGATGCATTGAAATCAACAGCGACTGAAAAGTTTTCACTTAAAGCTTGAGAGAATGAAACATCTTCCCTTGTGCTAAAGCACCTCTGCCAGGCTCTCATGATAAAATGTCAATTTAAATGTAAATCTCTATTGTAGGAATGCAAGGATGTGATTGGACCAAGATTGAAAATGTAATTAAAAAGCCACTGCAATTACTTTAAAGAATGGACTATAACACCTATTCACCAAAAGTTAGAGATCCCTGTAAACGTGAGATTTATGTGAAAGTTAAGAACACCTCCCATATGAAATATTGATTTTTATCAGCTGATGCTAGAAATATATCACACTATATAACTAATAATCTATCAGTCCTATAAGTTTTGATATATCTTCGGTATGAAGATTAACATTGATCTGAGCAATGATGCACAGGTTTCATTTGAACATCAAAAAAGACACAGATCTGAGTCACAATCATTATTTTCAATTTATTTGTAAATTATATTTTTTCTCTTTTCAAAAAGCCTCCGATTTAATTATTCGGTAATGATGGTAAAAATCTAAATGCATATGCAATCATTTGTTTGTCTTCCTCTCTTTCTCTCTTCACATTAATTAGCTTGCATGAAGCTATGCGGCAACATAGACAATACTCAAATAATTACATTGCGACATCTCTTCTACTTTTAAAGACTAATAAAGGATGAATTCACTGCAGGAGATCAGCGAGCACTCTGCAAAGTCATAAGTATAGACTCTATTTACAACGAACCGCAGATCTTGTAATATCTGAAGCTCTCCAGCAAATGACTAACAGTGTCTGTGTCTTTTAATGTTTCTGTGTCTGAGAGGGGAAGAGGGTGTGGGTATTTTTTCAGAATGCAAGCTGCATTTTCATGCCTTAACTGAGAATGGCATACTGGCAGGGGTGGTGGGGTGCTGAGGGTTATGCAAATTAGTTCTGCCAAGGTCATCCAATCGGCTCAGAGTCCTTTATGCATCATGAGAAGTGACACTTATAATGGTTGCCTCTTAGAAGGCTGAAAAAACAGTAGAGCTCTCTGATGTAAGCCTGGAGAATGTGATTCCCATACTTTATTTGAAAGTGCATTTGAGGTCCTTCTCTAGAAGATATACCTTTTTTGGACCATGCTTGATATGCATACTGGCAGAAAGTCTGGTCTAAAAGTTGAAAATAAACTCTTAAAATGTAAGACACTAACGCTTATCTACAACCATATCATACTAAAATATTATGAAATATAACATTCTCGTTAAAAATGGGGAAAATGCTACAGTTCATCATGAAATAGAAAGAATAAAAGTCTCATCTTTCCTCGGTGTGAAATAACAGAGTCTTACTATTGGGAGATGAGAGGGTGTGTATTATTGAGTGTTTTCATGACACGTCACCGAACGTAAACAATGCCACTGAACCAAATGAAACTTGCATATTTCGCGCATTATTGTTGCTGAAAATTGTCATTTATTCTCATGTTTTGGGCTGTACTAATCGGTCCGACTGGGAAAAACATTTGGAGTACTATAGACTGCCAAAAGTTATAAAAAAAAAAAAAAGGAGAAGAGTGCAAAAAACTCCCTGAGGGCAGGTGAAATATTAGGCAAATGTCTTTATACTGCTCGTATGTATCTTAAACCACCTATTAACTTTAGTTTGTCAAAATATTGCACCACTTCCTGCTTACTAAATCCTTCTCTAAATGATTTAGCAGCTTCCACACGGTTTAGACAGCATAAATTAGCAGAATAACATATTCAGTAGAACATTAACTGTGTAATCAATGCTGTTGTTTACATCTGAGTATCGCCAATATGGCCGTGCATCCGGGTAACTGACAACATTGTGGAGGAAGTGTGAACCCTCTATTGGAGAAAGTGTAACAGTCAACTCGGATCACATGTGTCTTGATAACTAATCATAATATAGCCTTGATGTCATTGAATTTAAGTCAGAGTTGTGCGACACTTAATTGCTGTTTGCGGATACCATAGGAATGAGAAGTGTCGTATGCTAAATCCCACCTGTCTCAAACATCTGTGACTTCTCTTATAAAAAGACATTTGTTTCCACGTAAGCTCTAAAAATAGTAAAACCCAAAACATAAAGATTACCTGATAAGCTGTCGATTCATTAAATGATAGGCTGTTTCCTCTGTTTATTCAGCATAGTAAAGCCTTTCCTTCATTGACATCCATAAACAAATAAAACAACGTCTAGTCTGCTTCTCTGCGCCACAGCGTTAGCATTAGCCGTGACGCTTTTTGCCGTGACGCTTTTTGCCTCCCAAAAATAAAAAATAATTAATCAACAATTGCTTCCACGTTTAGCTAAGTTAATGTAATACTTGTTTGTGGGTGCTTTCGGGGCTTTAACACGGCGAAATTTAGATGATTATTGAAATAAAACCCTCGGACACGGACGAGCTCTTCTTAACTCACTCTTCTCCTTTATTCCGCTCTCTCCCTTCTCTCTCTCCGCCGTCATAATAAAAGTCCTCACAACAATAACCAACGGCAGAGAATGGATACTGCTGAATTAACATTGAATATTCAAATATAACATCAGCATTCATTATTCAACATAAACTCTGTAATTACACAACTCTATTAAACACTATTTAAGCTCTTACATTAACTTCCAAAGCAGCGCAGTATATGGACATTTGTGAAAATTCCCCATACAAAATCTTGAGAAACTATTACACGAAAGGACTAAGCAATATTGATACGATTCACTCTTCATACTACAGGTATTTCTGTCATGACAACTCTGGGAAAAGATTAGCATGGTGATGGATATGACAATGTTAATGTATCAACATATCTGCTATGTTGCTGCTGCTGTGGGTTATAGCAGTTGTTGTAGATTGGTGCTGCTGCTGCTGCTGCTGCTGCAGGCAAGTACAGGACTTTGCGGCAAAGCATATGGCGATACATTGCTGTGAGTATTTAAGACATACTGCTGCTGGACAAGTAGCATAAAAAATAACCCATAGCAGATCTATACAGGTGGAGCTGGGGAAGGAGGAGGGTTTCAGAGGAACTCTGAAAGTATGTTGCAAAAATGCCCAAGTGAATGCTACCAGCCATTTTAATGTAAAGCTGAAAGGTTGCGTGCCAAGTCGTATAACTCTGTGAATATCTAGTGTCATCTAGAGTTTCATGGCAGAACTAGTCATTTAAAACTTCTGGAACTTATTACAAAAACGTTATGGTTCAATATAATATACTAAAATGTTATGCTTTGGTATATGTTTTTTATTTATGTTTTATTTGGAAATGTATACTATATTATATTGGAATGTAATTATTTGTGATCAACAGTTATTATGAATATGACAGACAGAGTTTACTCAACCCAATCTCATGTCAATTCATAGATTTTTGACAAGGTGGCTAATTCGTACAAATCATTGATTAATCATTGAATTTAGTGACGCTATCATTCAGCTCAGTTCAATTAGTATACAGTATTGCTGGAAATTAAGTGTCCCCAACTGAGCAAGCCATATAGGCGACAGCGGCAAGCAACCAAAACTCCATCATTGACAGAAATGGAAAAAATGGAAAAAATGGAGAAATGGAGAAATGGAGAAAATGGAGAAAATGGAGTAAAGTACAAATGACTCAGCCGTGAGATAGCATTGGAATACTATACAGTAGTCAACATTTGAAGTGAATCAAAACCTTTCACCAAAGTTGTCCTAAAACCAAAACAAACCGTTCTTGTATTAAGACAACTCTGAATAACTTTTTTTGATCCACTTTAAATGCTAACTACTGTAGGTCTACCGGAAGCTCACATAACTGAGATCTTAGCATAAATACTTACCCGTGGGAACTTTTTCGCAAGACATAACATACATACCAATAAGTACATATCACTGCAGTTTCCAACAGAAATGAAATGTTTTCGTACACAGTTATGATTAATGCTTTATATGTTTTGCTTTTTAGACGTAACAAGCTTGCTCAGTAGCTCAGCCGGCACAGAATTGGACTTAGGATGTGGAATCCTTGGGTATGAATGTCGTAAAAAAAAAACATGTCTCACAATGAAAGAGCTGAAAGTTGATCAAAAAACAAGCTAAAACGGCATGTTTGTGATTGCGTTTTTACATCACATTCACTTTTGTTCATGCTATCAGGTAGGTTTAGGTGTACTGCAAATGGTACATTATTTTAAAACACCACGGAGCAAGTGACACGTACAATACCTGCGTCACATAAAACGTATCATATGTACATTCGTCTGTTCCAGGAAAAAATAAATTATTCGTTGAATAAATGTTTTAATGAACCACTCATAAACACAGTTGTTTAGATCCTGAACGAATTAATGTTTTGAAAGAATCATTTGAATGAATAGTTCAGTGACTCATTCAGAAAGACAGTCCCATGCTGACACCTACTGGTGTATGAATGTATGCAAAAAGAGTCAGTGGGAAATCTCCACTACTGTCTGGAAAGTTTGTGTGATAACTTCACACTTAGATGAAAAGCTCATGCAACAAACACAAATAGCTATTTAATACTTGATCTAGAATTATTTGTTGTAGCAAAACAAATGTTGGAAGTGTAACAAATGACACTAACAATGGTGAGAAGCACACCTGGGCACAGCTGCTGACAAAAAAAAAGCACAAAAGCACAGAGGCATCGCCATTCTGCCTCCAGCAACAGGAGAACAATTTGCTAATGAAGTCAGAAATACACTGGTAATTTAGCACTTGAGGCAAGTCCCTCTCTGCCTAGGACAATTAGCAGAAAAGCACCTCATTTCACAATTAAGCTGTACTGCACACGCTCCAGTGCCACGAATGCGCTTCCAAAAAGAACACTACGTTCTTTCTAGTCAAATTAAATGAGTACATCATACAATGCGTCTTATTTCATCGTACATATGGATTTCTTCTCAGCTCACTGCCTTCTATTAGTACCTTTCTAGTTAGTCTGATGAATAGCTGCTCGAGCTGCCTAAATGGATTTTAACTCTCTAACACTCAGGCAAATGACACCATCATTTTGTTGCAGCCTCAGTGCGGACAAGTGGGTCAGCTGGGCATGGTATGGCCGCTGGATGATTTAATTGAATTGTCAGAGCTGGCGTCCCCTCATTGGGCATCGTCCAAGCCCTGCGATGATACATTGCGCAGTGCTCCATCTTCCCTGACATCAGCGCCGGAATGAAATGCGTTTTGTGACGGACGCACTCGCTCAATGATAGACTCATAAACAAAAGTATGAAATTGGAGAGGACAATTTAGCTTTAATAAAGACTGGATAAATGTACTGGATTATTGACAGAAAGGATATCACACAATATAAATGAAAGTAAAGTACTCGGAGCGGATACTGTGACCTCAGTAAAATACATTTACGGTACACAAACAGTAGGCCTAGCTCGGTTGTTTTCAAACCTGTAGTTTAGGCCAGCGAACAAGTGGGCTGACGCGATTATTAAATGCAGTAAAATAAACTGTCCTCTGTCTTATACAGTGGCATGCGAAAGTTTAGGACCCCTTGCAGAATCTGTGAAAATGCGCATAATTTTAGCAAAAAGAGAGAGATCATACAAAATGCATGTTTTTTTTATTATTATTATTATTGTTTAATACTGTCCTGGGTAAGATATTTTACATAAATATTAAATATAGTCCACAAGACAAAAAAAAAAATTTAAATAAATAAATAGCTGAAATTATTTAAATAACCCCCTGCAAAAGTTTGATCTATGACTGTTTGTTTTGTAATGGTTGTTAATGAGTCCCTTGTTTGTTTTAAACAGTTAAACTGAGCACTGTTCTTCTGAAAAATCCTCCAGGTCCTGCAGATTCTTCAGTTTTTCAGCATCTTTTGTATATTTGCACCCTTTCCAGCAGTGACTGTGTGATTTTGAGATCCATTTTATCACACTGAGGACAATTGAGGGACTCAAACACAATTATTTAAAAAGGTTCAAACACTCCAGAAACACGATGCATTAAGGTGAAAACTTGGGGGGTGAAAACTTTTTGAATTTAAAGATAAATTGTACTTAATTTGTCTTCCAGGAAACATCCAAGTATCTTCTGTTGCTGCCGAAGGGCAGTACTAAATAGAAAAAAAATATATTTCAACAAAACACAAAAAAATTGGACATCCTGTTCAAAAGTTTACACCCTCCGGCTCGTAATGCATCATGATATACACTTGCAATTGCGATAAAAAAAAAGTCAGAATTTTGAGAGTCTGTATTTTTAACTCTATACTAAATAATAAATAAAGAATGTGTATCAGGTGTGTTTTATCTTATTTTGTATATGCAAATAGTGTTATTGTACATTAATGTTATCCATGTCAACAAATTTGGCATCAATACAGATGCTGTGTCCTACATATTTTCTCAGTGACACAATTTGCAAAAAAAAAAGTTTCCCTGTCATAATTGCAGCTTTGTCAAGGCATTCATGTGTGTTCAACTCTTTTTAACATGACTTCCCTAAATAACTACATCTGAATTTAAAATGATGCAAATATTCATTTCTATCAATTATTTATGCATGGCATCAGAACTAAATGGATTTGTTACATAAAGCAATTCATGGAGGTTGAGTGTATAACAATATTAGCTACAGACTGTCTTACAGATTGGCTGTATGAAGATATAAAGATATATAGATATGTAATATTATAATAGATATGTTTCTGCCATGTTTCAAATTGACATGTCCTTTCTAACATCACAACTTGGCAACTCATGTGTATCATCTAGAATTCCAAGTTTTCTACTTGTAAATGCGACTTTGCTTAGGTATTCATGTGCTCAAAACTTGTTTAAAATTACTATATACACACAGGAGTAGTACAGTTCTCCACCAGGAACTGAAGAACTGCACTAAACCTGATAAGATAGTAGAGCGCTTCATTATGAAGATGTGGCTTGAAGCAAAATTGCAAATTCCTATTTTGTCATCTAGTTAAAAAGCAATAAGATAATTTATTACACAAAATGCAGACCTTATCACCCCTGAAACGTAGGGGATATTGCTTTCAGATGGCTCGTTTTATCTGTCCTCAACTGATTTCAGGAATACAGGGATGTAAAATCTCATCTGCCGCTCCACTGATGGAAAATCAACATTTAATCACCATTTCCAGGCTTCTTGGAGAAGAAGATTATCATCAATATAAAAAGTGGTTCAACACAAGAAGGACTTCAGGCTAATGTGTGCAAATTCATTTTTTGCTAATATGGCAAGTAATAGTCAAGCACTCACAGAGAATATGCAATAAAATCAGTCACAGTCTACTGGATTACCAGAAATAGCTTTAGTCAAATATGAGCAAATGAGTTCGCCGAATGTTGCATTTCTAAAAAGAACTGAAGCACTGAAAATGGAAAGTGGAATGCTGATGTTCACATGAGTAAAAGACAGAAAAAAAGAAAGAAAAGCACATTCACTGTCCCAGAGTAAAAAGCTGAAATTATCTGTATTCTCTTTAACAAGGCCAATAGTGTAGTGAATGGCAGTACAATCTCTCTGTCTTCAATAGAGCCAGTTTTCCTTCATAAGAGAACCTTTGATGGTGAGGCCTTATTGCCATGGAAAGCGCTGCAAATTCATTCTTTTCGATTCATTCCATAAAGCCCTCTTGTCTCTAAAGATCAAGGCACATTTGTCCTCAGAACACATCAATAGGGAAAAGTTGTGGGCTCTTTTCCATCACACAGAAATGACTTTTCAACAAAAACCTGGAATATCTTCTGAAAACCATTTGTCAGACAAGTTAGTGTCCTGCACTCTTTTGTTATTGAAAATTGAAATGTCAGGATGAAACGTCTTAAGAAAATGTATTGTAAACCAACTCTTTGAGAACTTGGAGACTCTAGCATGATTAAAAGATTTCAGATTTTCAATGCGTTTCTCTATGGTGTTTCATGTTATTGAATATGACCCAAAGGGAACAACATTACTATTCTGAATAAACCAAATATATGGAAAGTACATGTCTACTTTCTGATGCAACAGAGAGGTTCAATGCTAAACCATAAATTAAATGCAGCAGCTATTTGCTCTGCGATAGATGTTATTTACACTAAGTGACAATAGCATATTTTCTTAGCGATAGATGCTATTTACACTAAGCGCAAATAGTTATGGAGTCTATTTACACTATGTTAAATATCAGAATTTTCTGATATTTATACTACTTATTGCAAATAGTGGCAATTATCTGCATCTTAGTATTGTAGTACATAGGGATGTAACAATATCAAAATCTCACAATACGATAATATTGCAATATAAAGAAAAAAAAAAGACAAATGAAGAATTGGGAAAAAAAAAAGAAAAAATTTTACATTTTAAAGTTACATTTTTCTATCTAATGCACTTTGAGAGTTCAAAATTAAGAGCTTCAGCCCATGTTCTTAACTAAGAAAAAAGTCAGTGAACTGACTTGTACCTGAACCTGAAGGGGGCTCAACCCTCTTTTTATTTGTGATATACTATTCTAAAGTACATTTACACTGGTTTTTGAAAGCCAAACTAATTAGAATACAATAATAATAATAATAATAATAACACTCTTAAAAATATTCTTATATCTTCTTTATAACTGAAACAGGGTTCTTTAGATGTTTTAAATGTTCTTCAAAATGGTTCTTTTAAGAACTGTTTACTAAAATGTGCTTTGGGGAACCAAAAATGGTTCCTGGCATCACTGCAAAAACACCCCTTTGGGGCCTTTATTTTTAACAGTGAATGGCCATATATTGTAAAACAATTGCACTGTAAAATAAATGAAAATGAATATTTCATAGGTATATTATTTTTGATTTACACCAGAGTAGGAAAATTACAATACGTCATTCCTAATTTCTACACTTGAGAGAAATTTAAACTGCATTAAACCACTGTGAATGGAGCTGTCAATGGAGCTGCTCTGAGGCACGGAAAACACTGGATCATGAGCTGATCTGCTGAAAGAAGTCCGTACTTTGCTTTGAAACACGCAGCGAAAATAGACTTGATGAAGAGATTAAGCCATATTGTGCTTTTGGTTTTAAATTCTTTTGATGGATACTTTGTCAAAGCATATTGGCCCAAAACACAACTTTAAAAAACTTTAATGTTACAATAAGAAGTTTAAATATATTTTATATTAATATATATATATATATATATATATATATATTAAATATAGTTTCAAAGTTCCACACTCAAGTTCACAGAGACCGAGGCATCAGAAAGCGCAGAAAGAGCTTTAATTATTTTACGAAAGTGCAACGTTTTGTTGTTATTGTGAGTGCACACAAATAAATGTAGAGTCTTTACAGATTTTAAAGATGTATTACTTTTATCTGTATGACCAGAAATTACAGATTACTTTAAAAACAGGTGACCACATCGGTGCCTCCATCTGTCATGCAGTGACCGTGCTACTGTTCAGCTTCCACACTCCACACAGACACTTGAATAGTACACATTTCTCTAGGTTAACACTAGATTGAGCAGCCATGTAAAGTTGCTACTACATACATCTTTCAGATGAAAAGCTAAATTTGAAGTCGTTGAATGATAGGAGAGTGTTTGGATGTCCTACTCGAACAGCCATTAACGATCTGTCTGTCACAGACTGTGACTTTGCCACTTCCTGTGGATTTTTTTTTTTCACGACTAAGCGACTAATACAATTTTGGTCGACCAAGCTTCTTCTCGTTGACTAATGGTTAGTCAGCTATTAGGGGGCAGACCTAGAAATTACTATTGTTTTTTATATTAGTTTTAAACAAATATGTTATTGCGATCTCTGCGACCCCCAAACAGAAAGATCAATGAAAACTCAATCTCAACGGAACATTAATTGTATCTGGCTTACAAAGGGGGGAAATCTCAGTTTTGAGTTTTCTTCAAAAGGTTATTTAGAGAAAGCGTCAGTCGTCTGCTTGACTAGTCATGTCTTCTGGAGGCGTCTGTGCTGAACGCCATGCAACATTCTCTATTGACAGGCATTAAATTGTTTTCTGAGTTTGATTGATGACATAGATAAAGTGTCCCTCCCTCCAGCTTTATAAGGTCATATTTCCTCTGTTAGAATAACAGCTTTGAGTGAACATCAAAATCTCTGAACTGTCTTCAGGGCTTTGCTTCACAGTTATTGTTTTTTCTCCATCTGAAGTTAAAAGTGAGGCTCTAAACTTGAATCTGATAAAATTTCACCTCCCATTTGTTGTCTCTTTGTTCTATACAAAAGTTCTGGTGAGCAGCTAACCTAGCATGGGTTATGTAAAGGGAAAATGGTTTGTTTAGAAATGATAAAAATTCTTAACTAAAATCTAATCTAATCTTTTGTCATGGATTTTCTCCACATTAAAAGCACATTTTGCTTATTAATTCAGCTTTCCGGTCATGCCGATGGCATTTTTATTAAATAGGCCTTTGTTGTAACCTACTTTTTTGAAACGTCCGTGCAGTGACAGCCTCACCGATGGCTGAATGACACAAGGGCAATTTTGTGTTTTCCAAGCCATTCTGTTTCCAAATGCAGCATCAACTTCATGCTTTTCCCCAGATGCAGAATAAGCAAAAGTCAAAACTCCTGAGGCCAGGGCCCATTAATCATAATCACACAATTTGCATTCAAAGATAAAAGCAATATTCTGTACCTGATGCCAGACTCTTGTAATCAATTACTGCTTGTCAAATGATTGTGTACTACAACAACTTTTAAAATGATATGCCAATGTACACTCATTAATCTTTCCTGCAACATTCCAACTGTACTACTACTTTGCATTTCTTTAACTCATTAACTACATTTTACTGTACTAAAACACTACATTTTGTTTATGTAAGCCAGCATGACTGGGCATTTTAAGGTGTTAGCTTTGTTGTACTGACAAATTTTCATCCCAAACATCCTAAAGAAGTTTGAGGAATCATATTTATGCAGGTTTTTTGTAAGAAGTGATGGTGAAATGCCAGCCTCCGTTTGAGGAACGAGCTAAAGGAGGCCTCCCGTTGTTCAAGAACAATATCACATCCCAAATCCTCAGAGGAAGTGAACTGAACCTCTAGTTCTTTTCACAGTCAAACAAAACAAACAAAACCTTGACTTCCCATCCGGGATGCCTTCATCCAATTTCTGTGCAAAGTGACCTTGATAGTCTGGAGAAACTGTTTGTTTAGTGATTCACTGTTGTACATATAGGGCCAGATTTACTAACAGCTTGTGCCAGCGCAAACCATCTTTTGGCATTAAAATAGTACTGTCAGGATTTACTAAAGATGTGAGCATTTGCGCTTGTCAAATTACTGGTATTAGCATTATTTAACGGCAAAAAAAAAAAAAGTCTTAAAGAAAGCAAGTTCTTTAATGTGCGTATTGTCAGTAAATCACGCGCAGAATTCAATTTCCCCTCCCATTTTGTAGTCTCGTTGGTCTAAATTCCTGTTCCAAATATTAAAGATTGAATATATTGTATTCAAAGTGCTTTTGGTTGTATGTAGATGTATAAAATGTTCATCTTTACATTGTTGTTTAAATACATTGCATTACATTTTATGATTAGTTTGGTTGTACTTCTTTATATTCAGACCTTGCTGACATGTTTTAGACCTTCTCAACAAAGTATGTTCTCAATCAAAACAGCTTCTATAGAATCATAGTCTGTGATAGCTGAAGTAGCAGGACAATTTATGTTTATTGTGGTGAGCAACTTGCTTACCCTCACCATGAACTCTGTGTTTGTAGTGCATCATAGCCCATAAATGTGACAGCTATCAGGATATATTATTCATCAGTCTGATACTGATATTCTCCCACTGAACCATAGCGTTGAGTGGGGATGTTACGTTGTTGCATAACCTTGTGCGAAGGAACATCGTAAGGGTAACTAAACCTCATTCTTTCCTGACAAAAAAGATATCAGAGAGTGCATACAGGAAGGAAGACTGAGAAGGTGGTCTGAGAAGAAAGAAAACGAGCAGAGGAGAAGATGAAATGTGGGATGCAGTTTTTCTGTAGCCACACAATCAACTCACAATCAACATAAATCACAGTTAATTTTGTTTCACATGAAGCAAGCCAGCTTATCTGAAATTGAACAGATTTGCGTAAAAATAATTGTAGCCATGATTAAGCAACACTATGAGCAAGAGTGTTCCGAATATCAGCGCAGGTAATCACAGTCATGCAAATTAAACAGTCGATTGCAAATGTGATTGATTTTATACAGCAGTTCAACAAGTAACTTCTATTTTATACACAATTGCCAGTTTTTTTTTTTTGTTTGTTTTTTTTTTTTGCCAGCAAAATTAGCCCCAAAACGAAGCCATATAATAATTTACAATTGCAAATCTAAGCAACGCACGTGTTGTTCATGAATGTTTACTTTTTTTCAAGTTGACTGAGTTAATAGACCTTACTCAGGGTAGCTGCATATTTAATTTCTGACTTTAATCTCTGTTTATTTGTTTAAGCACGTTTCAAGAAAAGTAGAAAAAGTAGACAAAACCATCATAACAGTTTTGAAAGTTGTGGTCATATGGATGTGCCCGAATAGTAAGTAGTGAATTTAACTTAAAGGGATAGTTCACCCAAAAATGAAAATTTTGTCATTAATCACTTACCCCCATGTCGTTCCAAACCCGTAAAAGGTTTGATCGTCTTCGGAATGCAATTTAAGATATTTTGGATGAAATCCGGTAGCTTTTTGACTGTCCCAGTGACTGTCAAGTACATTACACTGTCAAGGCCCAGAAACATATGAAATACGTTGTCAAAATAGTCCATCTGCCATCAGTGGTTCAACCACAATTTTACGAAGCTACGAGAATACTTTTTGTACACAAAGAAAACAAAAATGACGACTTTAGTCAACAATTCGTCTCCTCTATGTTGTGGCTCCTCTAGCCACAACACAAGGATGCGCTGTTTTCATTCGAATAATAGCGTAAATACACATAGAAAACGTATCCGTGTTTTGTGGCTGATACAAAACAGCATACGTTGTTTACGTCCAGTGGATACTTTCCAAAATGGCACTACGGTGACATAGAGGAGACGAATTGTTGACTAAAGTCGTCATTTTTGTTTTCTTTGCGTACAAAAAGTATTCTCGTAGCTTCGTAAAATTATGGTTGAACCACTGTTGGCAGATGGACTATTTTGACAACATATTTCATATGTTTCTGGGCCTTGACAGTGTAATGTACTTGGCAGTCAATGGGACAGTCAAAAAGCTACCGGATTTCATCCAAAATATCTTAAATTGTGTTCCAAAGATGATCGAACCTTTTACGGGTTTAGAACGACATGGGGGTAAGTGATTCATGACAAAATTTTAATTTTTGGGTGGAGTAACCCTTTAAGGAGAGATAACTGATAGGACGATGGTGAACTATTTGCAGATCTTGACAAACACCTAATTGTAAGTACCGTCACTCAGTAGTGTGCACAGAGTACGCGTGATCGCAAATCTCGAAAGTGAAAGTAAAAAGCAAGTTCACATTTAAAAGATGACCCGCATATTATTAGTGGCTCCCTGATGCCCGCAGTTTATATACAGTATAATTACCCAACTTTATAATTGCGAGAAAAAACATTGAAATATTTTTCCTTTTAGGGGTTTAATAGTACATGTAGGCTAATTTGCTTTCCAAACACGGTATTCTGATTCTTGTGGAAAATTATTAAACTAGGACCTTTTTATATATTGTGTGTCATTGTAAAGAATGTAAGTCTATCCCTTACAGCAGTGGTCCTCACTATTTTTTTTCATGAGAGCCGCACTTATAGAACAAAGTCAATAGGAGAGCCACATTTACGCAAAGTATGTTAAAAGTTACATCCAGTCATATAGCACGTCTGCTCATCAGTCTGTCATCCCTAAACATACAATAGCCTATGCAATTTAAAAAAAGGGGTTATTTTTTATAAGTTATTTTTAAAGTTAATTATTTAAATGTATTTGCTTCTACATTAGCCCATCATGTATCTAACCATCCAACAGCACATTCAGCTTTAAGAGCTGAAAAGTTAATGTCAATGCCAATGGATGAAGGACAGAGCAAGTTTAAATATCTTTCTAGTATATATTTTGATCTTGTATTTCCGCAGTTTTGGGTAATTATTTGTAATTATTATTTGTAATTGAGTTGATACTGACTGTTGATCATGAATTTATGTCCTACTTTAGTGAGACAGCAGACGCAGAAAACACTGTGAGCGTCATGTGCGCTTCAGTGAAGTAAACGAAACCACACGTCTGTGCCATTCATAAAAAGACACACAGGATTCATATTTAAATGGTATTTTTGCAGCTTAATATTTACAGATACTAGTCCATATCACGCTTTGATTTAAGTGTATTCCGCGTTATACAATATTCTGTTCTTATGACTGGATTTTGTGATCCTGTCTGTATTTTCGCATTGCGGAAATCATAATTATAATGGCCCTAATTATAATAGATTCTTGTCTTTTGTCACGTCGCACACTTGTGTCCGGTGTAGACATGGTGTAAGTTTTAAATGGGTTCTGTTATAGCCCTGCCCTGCTTGTTTTAAATGTTTTTATGAAATCCCTGTATTGATCATAGCCTATATTATTTACTGCCATGCGAGCCACAAATTAAAGCTTGGCGAGCCGCGCAATGAGTAACACTGCCTTACAGCCTCATTTTCATCAGTGTTAGATTTAATATGGTGTCTAAACTGACTAAGGTTTGTTATTTTGTGTTTTTTAAAAGAATAAGTGTCGTTGAATGACTCACAAAGATACCACATACTGGTGTGTCAATCTTGAGTTAAAAATTCTTAGCACTAATGCACAGATTATATAAATGTTAGGTTTTATGCTTATTCTTCACTTGGGAAATTACTTTGTTTTCCGAAAAGAGTCTAGGAAGAACAAGGGCAGGTGGGAAAGAAATTAATTCAGGAACGGGAGAGGAATGAGGCTGAGGTTTAGAAAGAGGAAGAGGGGTCAGAGCTGGGAGGATGAGGCTTTTGATGAGAGAGAGAAATGGAAAAATAGGGCAGTGTGAAAGTCTGGCAGAGAGAGATGAAAAAGTAGAGAAAAGACCTGCTGTTGCAAGGTGCACTTCCAGTCCCTCATTCATATCGGCAAATGTCTTCACAATATCTCTTTGAGCTACAATGCAGAAATCATTTCCATGGTATGCGCAAGTCTTGCATCAGAGCAGAAAGTTGCCATGGGCCTACAGGTCCTTCAGCGCATTTATTGTGAGACAGCAGTGGTGCCAGGAATTGATTCAAAAAAGTATATTAGCAGACCATCAAACACTTGAACACATCTGACCTCACTTGCTAGTTGTCACAGGGGCTATAAGGTTCAGTCAAAATTTCAAATTCACAAATGCATAAATTTATATAGATATTTTTTAGGTACAGTTTATGAATTCATTCATTTTGCAATTCAAGTTTTGCCAAAAACCCTCTAGGCAATATATTCGCTGGTTAGAAATATGACGTTAAAAGACTGAATATTTAGCATATTATTGACTTGACTGCTCTGACGCTATCAGATGAGAACTGAATTGAGCTGAATAATGATGCTGTTCTCTTCTTTAGAGCTGCTTTATAGCTGAATCGAACTCATTCCATAACTGAGAATCATGAAATATTGACACTGTTACTGAACTGAATTTGGATTAAACTGAGTTTGCATCATTGATTTTGGTATTTAAGGGGCCAAGCACCAAAGATGCTTAGGCACCGATTGTGTCCGTTTATTTTCTTCTTTTTCTGCTTCTTCTGCTTTGAGAGTTTATGGCAGCCCATAGAACAGCTTGTGGGAAAAATATGAAATTTGGCACACAGATAGAGGACAGTCTCATCATTAACCACAGCAAATTTGAAGTCTCTAACTCAAACTCTCTAGCACCTCCAATAGGCCAAATTTCCACTCATGTCTCTAAGAATAACTTTTGAACCGTGAGGTCTAGAAGCAAAATTTCTTCTGATTCCTCTAATAGAATGCATACCAAAATTGAATTTTCTACAGGTCCAGATCTACTTTTTCAAACTTGTCCCAGACGGTTTGTCTGATTTTCAACTAAATTGGGTCAGATCATCTTCAGACAGTGCTGGCAAAAAGTTATCAAAAGCTTTTTGATATACCACACCATTTTCATAAAGCATGCTCAGAGGTCTTCAACCCTGCTCCTGGGGACCCACTCTCCTGGAAAGTTTATTTCCAACTGCCTTCAGCACACCTGCCTGCAATTTTCAAGCAGTCTTGAGGAGCTTGATTGGCCGCTTCAGGTGTGTTTGATTAGGGTTGTAGCTAAACTCTTCAGGATAGTGGGTCCCCAGGAACAGGGTTGAAGACCTCTGTCATAAAGCATGCTAACGAATTTGATGAAATTTGCACAACAAAATGTACATGAGGCTATATCTTCACAAATGCTTTAGTGGATCCAGACCAAACTTGGTATGTGTTATACCAAGCATGTGCTGAGGACACATGAGTTTTGACCTAAGATTGATCTTGTTAGATTCAGAGCAGCATACCAAATCAAATTTTACTACATTTTCCATTTTCCTATGTCAGCCATTTTGAGCATGGACCATTTTGAATTTTGTAGTAATTACCTTTTTTTTTTTCAAATGCTTTAACGTATTGTTATGAATCTTACAGAATCTCTTGCAAGAAAGTTATGAAATTTGGCACATGGATAGAGGACAGTCTCAACATTAACGACAGCAAAATTAGAGTTTCTAACTCAAACTCTGTAGTGCTACCAGCAGGCCAAATTTGCACTTGTGTTTCTGCTAATAACTTTTGAACAGTAAGGCCTAAAAGCAAAATTCTAATTTCTTCGGATTCCTTGGCTCATACCGAGTTGAATGCTTTTTTATTTCTATGGTCAAGATTTTTTGCAAATGTAGATTTTTCCAAAATATCCTGTCTAATTTTCACCAAAACTGGTTCAGATCATCTTCAGAGCATTCTAGCAAAAAGTTATTTTTAAGCTTTTTAATGCACCAAAAAAAAAAATATCTATATCTTTACAACATATAAATGGTATGTGTTCTAACAGGCATAAAGTTTGCCACTACACCACCTACTTGTTAAAAGATATAAAATATTGACATTTCTGCTTATAACTTGACAACTTTGGTCAAAAATCATAACATTGGTCTTGTTAGATTGGTCTTGTAGAATCTAACAGTAGCCTATGTTGGCCTTTTTGGGTGTCGTCCATGTTGAGTTTAGTAGTATATTAAAACGGGTCTCTAACCCTGCTCCTAAGTTACCATACTGCTTTTCAGCTTTGTAGTTCAGCTTCAGCTCTAATCCAACACACCTCAATCCAAGACATCTCAATTCTCTAATTGAACCTCAAGGAGGTGAGGATCGAGGAGTGAGGAGGCTTCCTGAGGAGTCTTGAGCGAGGATACACAGGTGTATCCTATGCAGAAGTCTTTTTCAGCAAAAAAACTGACATACATGTAAATTCTCCTCCCCTTTCACATCTGTCATAATAATTGGCATTTATATTTTACCTTTACAGTTTAAATAAACCATACATGTCATATGTCATATTTCGAGAGGGCATCTTGGTTTGTTCATATTTTTTATGAATGTCTTATATGTAATGAACTTTAATAACATAAGGGCAGATCCCTTAAGCACAGCTGATGACGCTTTGAAGTTACACTTGAGTGGTCAAGAATATTCCAATGTTCGCCCTTTGATTCCTCAGTCCTCAATTCTTTCCTTGCATCCTTCCCTCACATCCTAAGGGGGTGGAGCTAAAACGTGAGGAAAGGTAGCAAGGAAAGGAAACAAGGATGCACAAATAAGAAATGAGAAGCACCCGAGGTGTACAGGCCTACTTAATCACAGACAGGTGTGTTGTAGCAGGGTTGGAAGGAAGCTAGCTCTCCAGGAGCAAGGTTGGAGAACCCTGGTTTTACTGAGTAGTTAAAGACAGCTCTGCTCTCCATTTTATCTCTGTTGTGCTTGGTTTTTTTGGCTTTTGTTGTGTATTCTTGCCTTAGTGTTTTGAATCAGTTATTATTGTCATTTTATGCATTATAGTTTAACTGGTATGTACACAACAAATAGAAAATGGGTGATAGTTCAAACTTCTTCCAAACTTGTTAATGATTATAACAAGCCAAGGTGTCATAGTATTTAGTATATAATCCATTTTATTCTTGTGAGGTCGGTAACAAAATCTATGTAATGAATTCAGACACTATATCTGTCATACTATGGCAGAATTGTGTCACTGAATTCCACTGCATGATTTAGAGCCCTGTTATCCTGTCCAACATAACTCAGAACCACAACGCTGGCTTTCATTTCTCACAGCAATATATAAAGTCACACTTCATAAAGCCAATTGTTTTTACTTTTCATTGTGCTCCATGTAATGCGGATCTGGTGTGTGGTTTTTACATCTGTGGTACCTGAGACATATGTATTGTTTTATCAAAAAAGCCAGCTTTTGTGAACCTTTGCTAAAATTTGTCACTTCGGGCCACCGTTCAATGAAAAGACTGGCTTCTTATCCAAACATCCATTCCGCGCTGTAAAGCTGTTCAATAGAGCGGGCCTGATGAGGGAATCATTCCTTGACAGCTCCATTTGACTCAAGCTGACAAGCACAGTGTTTCATAATGGATAGAAAATTGATATTTTTATAGACAAGGCAAGCACATACTGCCAAAAAAGGAGCGAAACTTTCTGACAGATTTTTTTAAAGAGCAGAAAAAGGAGACAGTGTTATTTATTGGACAAAAAAGGTTTTCCAGTTGCTGTGGAACTATGTTTGTTGAGTGGGCCTTAACAAGATGTTGTCATGTTTTGTTTTGTTTTTTGTTTCTTCATAATGACAGCTAGCAAAAAACAAACACAATATGTTATTTACAGCATGACGCCAGAAAACACAAAGTGATCATTAAGTACTTGTAGATGCATGTAGTTGCATTCAATGCTAATAACATGCCAAGAATGAGAAATGACATTTTATGTTGAATATCACCTACCAATTCATGCACAATAAATCTTTGTGATTTACATCTTCTGGGTGACCTTTTAATGGCTTGATTTAGCCTAGATTATAATACTGTGAAAATTTAATTAAAATGGTCAGTATAAAGTTCAATGTCAAGGAGCCATCTGAATGAATAAGATAATCTAAAGGGTGAGCTGTACAGACAGTTCTCATCATTGCATTCAGTAACTGGTTCAGTGCACACTCTGAAGAGCTGGACCGCAAATTTGAATCAGCCTCGCTGGGAAATGAACAATGCATTTGGGTGTAATACTGAGGACCTGCAGCAATGGTCTGGTGTCAATAGAAAGTCAATATTAATTTTCTCTGGGCCAAAAACCCATTTAAGAGCTTTGGAGAGGGACCGGCCATTGGAGATAAGAAAAGTAATAGAAACTCTACCCTGTTTCACAGTTCAGAGTCACTATGGGGACTCTAACAAGCACCCGTACCAAGTTATCCAGATATAAAGATCATTACTAGAGTAAAGCTATCTAAAACACTTATACTCTTTTTTTTTGTAATTAGTTGTGATTAGGCTAAATTGTCCTTTTAAATTTCCAGGTCTATTTTTAGGCAAAACTCATGAATAACAGTTCACTACGTGCGAAAACATACAGCACCATTATTGCTCTAGTCTGACTGCCCTACGAATTGGTTCTTTTTAGTGAATCAAATACAGGAGGATCAACGTAGTTCAGTGACTCTTATGAAGTAGTTCTTCTGAGTGAATCAAATGCACAAATCATCAAGTATCTAATTCCCAAACGATACATTCATTGACTCTTCTAACTTGGTTTTTTTTTAGTGAATCAAGACTATACAGTTGTGCCCAAAAGTTTACATACCCCTTGCAGAATCTGCAAAATGTAAATTTTATTAGCAAAATAAGAGGAATCATACAAAATGCATGTTATTTTTTATGTAGTACTTACCTGAATAAGATATTTTACATAAAAGACATTTACATATAGTCACAAGAAAACAGTAGTTGAATTTATAAAAATGACCCTGTTCAAAGGTTTACATACCCTTGATTCTTAATACTGTGTTGTTACCTGAATGACCCACGGCTGTGTTTTTTTGTTTAGTGATAGCTGTTCATGAGTCCCTAGAACAGTTCAACTGTCTGCTGTTCATCAGAAAAATCCTGCAGCTGCCCTTTAGGAGCTACAGAAGATATTTGCATGTTTCCAAGAAGACAAAATTAGTTACATTTACCATGATCTTCAAATTTCAAAAGTTTTCATCCCCTGGCTCTTAATGCATGTTTTTTCCTTCTGGAACATCAGTGAGCGTTTGAACTGTAATAGTTGCATATGTAATAGTTGCATATGAGGTCCTCAGTTGTCCTCAGCGTGAAAAGATGGATCTCAAAATCGTACAGTCATTGTTGGAAAGGGTTCAAATACACAAAAATGCTGGAAAACCAAAGAATTTGTGGGAGCTGAAGGATTTTTCTGATGAACAGCAGACAGTTTAACTGATCAGGACAAACAAGGGACTCATGAACAACTATCACTAAACAAAAAACACAGCTGTGGGTCATTCAGGTAACAACACAGTATTAAGAATCAAGGGTTTGTAAACTTTTGAACAGGTCATTTTTATAAATTCAACTATTTCTCTTGTGGACTATATGTAAATGTCTTTTATGTAAAATATCTTATTCAGGTCAGTACTAAATAAAAAAAATAACATGCATTTTGTATGTTCTCTCTTAATTTGCTAAAAGAATTAACATTTTGCAGATTCTGCAAGGGGTATGTAACTTTTGAGTACAACTGTATATAGCAAGGCCAGGCATTCAATTACTGAATGAATGACTCTTCTGAGACGGTTATTTTATAGTGAACCTAAAAACATACAGTGTGACCAGGAGTGCCTTTCCCAAAAGTAGTTAGTTAATTATGGACGCAAGTTCCTTTAAACGATTGAACTTGCAACCATAGTTGCTTTTAAAGGTGTCATCGGATTCAAAATTCACTTTTACAGCTAAGGACCAGCATAAACCAGAACATGCCCAAAAAATGCCTATTGTCAATAATGTAGACATTTATGAAACACTGTTCACGCAGAAGCAGCTTTCTGTTGTTTAGTATGAAGAATTTTTTTCGCCCCCCTTTTGCGAACTTCCAAATAGCACAGATTCTTATTGTAGTGATTGTATTTTACCTGTGAAATTTCAGCGAGCAACGGTTAATGTGACTGCACGTTTATTCTATCATCTGTTGACAAGTGGAAAGATTTGTACATTTTCTTCAGAAAGTCTAGCTGTCTTATAAAACTGACACCTAAAACATGGTTACCACTAATAGAAAGTAGGCTACTGAGAGTTTCTAGGAGTAGGAAAGTTTTCTCAGGAATGAAGCCATGATTGCCATAGGCATCTGAGTTATTTTGACATCTTTTAAATCCATTACAGATATTGTTGTCTTTCCGGACCTGAGAGACCTGAAGGTATGACAGTGATGTGTTGGGTTGCATTAGCAATGGTGCCTTGTGGGGGAACTAGGGACCTTTACTTTGATGGAATCTTCTTGTTTGAGACCCTTCCCCCTTCTCAAAGCCTCTGAAACATCGGTCTCCTGTGAAAAGAGAAATATGATGTGGAAAATAGCCATTGGGTGATGGAGATTGATTCAAAAGAAACATGAGCAGTGATCAATATGGCGGCTTGTTCGCGGGAGAGATACACTTATTGCTGTTAGTTCAGCCACCTGGTGGATTCTGGGAGGAAAGCGGTCGACAGGGAATGCCAGACGTGTTATTTATGATGGAAGTGTCAGTCCAAGAGTGATGCCATTCAAATGAAGGATGCAGTGAGATAACGAAAATAACTTTTTGTTGGACCAAGAAATGAAATAAATGTAGCATGACATGAAATTTAATTCAGGTGAGGAATTTTGAGGAATCAATTTGCAGATGCGTTTCACCTAGAAAACCTGTTCTCATCTGTTCATCAAGCGTGTTTAATACTTTCAATCTTATGGAGCAGAATGTGAATTTTCAGAAGTCACAGACTCACCTTCAGTGGTCTCACTAAATCAGACCACCAGCCAGTATGGACCAAAGATTCATTTTTCATTAGTATGTACAATGTTGATGTTGAGCAGTTCCCCTGTTTGCTATGAATATGTTAGTTCTATGGGTTACTATAGTAACAGAATTCTGGGTGGCACGGGGGGATGTAATAATCAATAAAACAATGGATGGAGGTCAGAGCTCAAGAGGCAAACCAGCACAGTGTGAAAAGGTATTTTTGGAAAGCCAGGAACTCAAAAATAAGTAATTCTTATTGCTTCAAGTTTTGATTAATGTGATAAGAAAACAGTTTTTAGTGTTTACAGTGTCAAAATCAATCATTGTCTGTCTTCAGAAATAAGAGTGTGATATTCTAGTGATAACTGCTCTGGTGATAACAGAAAAGAAGTATCATTCACAGAATGTAGATTTAAGAGTTTTTAAGTGAGAATGTACTTGTGTAGACTTCAAATATGCAGTTTGTTAATAAAGGTAATGTCTAGGGATGTGATGAGATCACGAGATCTCGTGGTGATAACAGAAAAGTGGTATCACTCACAGAATGTAGTTTTAAGAGTTTTCTTGTGAGATCTCGTGGCTGCTGATCCAGAAAGAGCAACACACCCTATTTACTTGTTCACAGACGTTTTTAGTGAAAACACAAATATACACAACTTTTTTATTTTATTTTACCCATTAAATGCACTTATATTTTTCTGTACTATTTCTACAGAAATTAATTTATGTTTTTTATGCTTTCATAACCATAACCTAACTACAACAATAGGCAAAATGCATGAAACAATGCAATAAAACAAAATACGGTATAGAAAAATTTACATTTTGATAAATGGAAACAAAAAAAAATAAAAGCAACAAACAAAAATCCCTAATATTCCATGACTTGGACAAAATAAATATAAAATTCCCTGACTTTCAATGTCTTTTAAAATTCCATGATATTTCACATATTCCATGACCAGTGGGAACCCTGACTGAATTGACTAGCAATTTCTATGATGGCTGTTGTTGTTGTTTATTAAACATTATTGTTCAATAAGTAGTAGTATTTAATAATAATATTTAGTATTGAAAAACTGTGTGTGTTCATAATGGTGATTTTATTTACATTATTTCACTATTAGATGATGACAAAAGACTGTTTTTATTAGTGAGTCAGCAGTAAAGACTTTTATATTAAAAGAGACTGAAACAGGGCTGTAAACAAGTAAGTTATTTTTACTTTCAACAACAGCTTGTAAAACACAGCCAACAAATGCACTGAGCAGTGCTGGCACCGGAAATCACCCTTAACAGATGAAAGGATAGCACGACAAAGATATTGTTTTCCTCTGCGGACATTCAAACTAATGTTTTATTTGTGTGAATATGAGATTGAGCTGAATAATGAATGCTGTACCAGATGCAGGTAATCACACTTGCTCAGTCAAACCATCAGTCATAATACTCTATTACACATAATACAGTGAGCTTTTAATACAGTAATACAATATGCTTTCAATTAAGCAACTCAACGTTCCTTCGTTACTAGTTCTAAAGTGACATTTTCAAATTAGTAACAGAGGCTTGGGCCACACATTTATGCCTTCAAACTGTTGTAGAAATGCAGTATCGCACTGCTACTTGTGTGATATTGCTAATATATTAAAAGCTTGGGTTTTTCAATAATGAAAATTTAATGTATCATCATTTATGGGGGTCCTTAGTTTTAAACCCCCTTTTTAATAGCCACTGTGTTGAAGTTGATGCATTGCTAAAGACAGTCCGCCAAACATGTCTGTCACCCTGGCGTCAGAGTTGTCTCCATGCGCCAGGAATAATCTGCAACCTAAATGTGTTCTCTCTATTTATCCATTCATTTCTAGCAGACAAGGACTGTCACACTGACGAATGAGAGCTGGAAAGAGCCAATTGTATTTGTTCAGTAAAGGGCCTTCATTCCCTTGAAACCCAAATGTCCCTCACAAAGAAAGTGATAACCCTCTCCCGGCATTACCATAAGTCGCTAAAGAAACTCATCTGGGAAATCAGATGTTTATTACCGGATTCTTGCATGAGGAGCCAAATCAGCTACACCATTATGTTCTTGATTGGGCTGCTCACTACTAGTTTGCTTTGTGCACATCTGTCTGGCAAGAACATTATTCTGCAAATTTGTTTCCAGTTGCACTAATAGACAATTCTATCTCTTCATCATACAGAAATGGGTTTTCATAAGATATCTGCATTAAAAAAGGCTGAGGCTGGTGGCTTGCTTATGAATATCAAGTATTGTCTGATTAATGCAGGTGACTAGAGTCATCACACTGGAGAAACTCCAGCAAAACTGAGATAAGAGTTTCTGGCTTAGTATATAAGAGGCAATTAAAAATCATAAATGAAAGCTTGATTTTGGTGATTTTCATATAGTATTGCTCTCACCTGCATTTAAAGGAATAGTTCACTCAAAAATTAGCAGAAAATGCACTCACGCTCAAGCCATCCAAGATGTAGATGAGTTTGTTTCTTCATCAGAACATATTTGGAGAAATTTGGCATTACATCACTTGCTCACCAATGGATCCTCTGCAGTAAATAGGTGCTGTCAGAATCCTTACATCTGATAAAAACATCACAATAATCCACAAGTAATCTACAAGGCTCCAATCCATTAATATATTGTGAAGTGAAAAACTATATAAATACAAAGGTCAAATATCCACAATATTATTTTCTCCAGTGACAAAAGCTACAACTTTTGTTTAAAAAATTGTAATGCAATGTGAAAGTTTCTAAAACAATAGGAAAAAAAAGAGAAAGAGACAACAATGTCCAGTTGTTATTAATACTTCTTTTTTACTTCCTTTCTGTCGCACAGCTGGGCCTCTGCACTCATTGTAACAGATATATTTCCTTTTTTCAGCTTGACTGAAAATTGAATTATATCACAGTGTGTTTATGCCACGGTCTGCAGCATATAGTAAAGTATAAGAGGTTGTCCTCCTTCTCTGTGAGTAATGACAGAACGAGCCAAATGCAGCCAGACACATGGTCAAGCCTTGAGACTTGCACTTGCATAAAGGGTATATTCTGAGAAAGAGATCTGCCAGCGTTGCATCATGTGAAGTGTTTGGTGAACAGGGTTGTCACTGACAACCAGGAACTTCATTTACACTAACAATAGAGATACAGCAGGCAGAAAGAACAAGTGGTTATAGAGTCTGCAGATATATATTTTACTTTTTTTGGTTCTCAGTTGCCACAGCCTATTTCCAGCTTTATTTATTTTATTGTAGTTGTCTGTTTTTTTGTTTGGTTTTGTTTTGTTTTTACCTAAAAACCTTTTGTATGGTTTAAACCAAATAGCTGAGAAGTATTTTATATTTATGTTTGAAATGCTTAATTTCGGATGAAGGTGGAATCATCTGCATCTCTGCACCACTTTTCTCAACATGCAGTTTGATTGGCTTTTTAATTACAGCAACATAAAAAAAGAAAAAGTTGGCCTCATTCCACAGCATAATAAAAGATTAGATTTTGGTGCTCTGGGAATCCAGTTCCCTCTAAAGTGTACACTGCTGTCATAGATTGTATTGCTATCAACAGAGGGGAGAGAGGTGACAGGAACAATCACCATAAAAATTTCCCAAAGGAACTACTTGATCCTTTTAAGTCACATACAATGCAATGGTGACTTGAAGTTGGGGAAGGGCAGAGACTTTTAGTCTCGGAGGAGCTCGGTGTTGAGCTAGGATAATAGAGGTTGCAGAGCATGTCTCTTGTTGCACTTTTAACAGTACTGCTCTTTACCATGAGACACATCATTATGGCGGTTGCTATGTTTCTGAATTTAAAAATTAAAAAACACAATTTCTCATTAAATATCCTTTTTCATTGGAAAATAATATATTCAATGAATTTTAAATGGGTGGAAAACACTGTTCCACGCTGTCTTAAAAATACATTTCAAACAATATATAATGTTTTTACATTCAGTCACTGCATTGCATATTTTACTGAGTATTGGTGCTGAAAATGGTCAATTATTGTAATGTTTTGGGCTGTACTAATTGGTCGGATCGGGACAAATTTGGAGTACTATAGACTGTCAAAAGTTAAAACAAATTAAGGAAAAGAGTGCAAAAAAATGTCTGAGGAACAAATGGTATTTGTGGTTGGCCAAACTGAACTAGGATTTCCAGGGCAAGAATTTGACAACATTCATGTTTGTTCTAATCATTTCCAGTCAGCTAGGTGAAATTGTAGGGTAATATCTTTCTTAATACTGCTCGTATGTATCTTTACCACCTATTAACTTTAGTTTGTCAAAATATTGCGTCCTTTCCTGCTTACTAAGTCCTAGTGGCTTACACACATTTTTTTTCTGCGGTTTAGACAGCATAAATTAGCAGAACACTGTATTCAGTACTACATTAACTGCAATCTATGCTGTTTACATTTGAGTACCACCAATATGGGCAACTGACAAAACTGTGACGTAAGTGCAAACCCTCTATTAAAAGAATAGAACAACTGCTGAAAATGTACGCACGCTCAGTCCATCCAATGTAGACTGTTTCTTCATCAGAACAAATTTGAAGAAATTCAGCATTACATCACTTGCTCACCAATAGATCCTCTGCAGTAAATGGGTGCCATCAGAATGACTAATAAAAACATCACAAGTAATCCACACGACTCCAGTCTATCAATCATAGTGAAAAGCTGTTTGTAATAAATCTATCATTAAGACGTTTTTAACTTCAACCCGCTGCTTATTCCGGCTAATAAATTTAGCAAGTTAGTAAACTTTCATTTTTTTTAGTTATCTATTTCTTTAATAAAGAATACTCTATTCTTTAGCCCATATATCACTGGAATAAAAGAGAATAATTTCAAACATAGCTTCACATTTCTAAATAGCAGCCAACAAGGCGCTATCAGGAATGTCTAAAAATATAAGACGAACAGATTAATAACTGAATTCTCTCTTGCCGCATTATCTAAGTGCACACTGTTTCCTTCGCTAATTGAAAGATTGAAGAAATTAGATGAATACATCTCCCAGTTTACATCCATCACAGGAAGATGCGAGCTCCATGGCAACTAATCAAACACAGCAATTCTTAGTTTAGTCACTGGCTTGCAGCCAAAACCAGTCCCTGTTCTTGTAGATAATGACTCCTTGATGCCAGCAAGCATCCATTCTCCAGTTTAATTAACCTTCAATATATTACATGCATCCATGTTTCTGGCTTATTATGGAGGCTGATACAATCTCAAGTGTTCGGGTTTTCTTTCTTGCACTGGTTTATTTGAATATGCCAAGTCTGCCCTCACGTGGTCTGTGAAGGAATTGAGGGCTGAATTTGGTAAATTAACAAAAAAATTATGTTAATTACTGTCCGTCAGAACTAATATGAGGGTACAGAACGTCAATAAAACAGCGTTAATATGGTATCGCTATCACTGATGATAAAGTAGCCTACTAAGGAAATTATATGTGCAGATCAACCTACGCTAGACTTTTTAGGTAGCTAAGTACGTTACATGTGAATAGTTCTGCCCTGCATAGTTTTTTTTTTTTTTTATTAACAGATGTGGGTTTTTAATAAAACCCTTGTGTGTTCCAAAGCAACATCTGTGGTTCTTTAATCGTTTGATGATTAAAAACTGCTAGATCAGCACCCTTGTTTGCCTAACACACTCAGGGCTTCTTGCTTTAATTTAATCAGTGTTAGAAGTTTAGAGCAAACACAACAACTTTAACTGACTAAATAGCTAAAATAAATACATTTTAAGTTTAGAAAATATACATAGCCTACAGACAACAATATCAAATCAAGGAGAATATTAGCCTAGTCTACAGCTGGTTTTAGCAGAGGTTTATCGGGTCTGACCAGTGTTTCTTCTGACCAGCAGCTTGGTCAGAGTGGGAGACCAGTTTAAACTAGTATGATAGTCATATTTTGCTATGTCGATATTTAATGTATTTTAAATGGGGGTTAAACTACATTTTGAGCAAGACAGCATCGCGTTCATTAATTCGTTTATTAAATAACTGTCCATGTTATTTATTTATCTAATATATCATTTATTTTGAATTTGTTTTGGTTCTAAAATGTTGAGTCTTCCATGTCTTTTTCGTATTGTAAATTGACTACACTATCAGTCAAAGATTTTTAATGTTTCTCTTCTTCTCAACAAGCCTGCTTGTATTTGATCCAATGTACAGCAAAAATTAAATAAGTATTTTTATTATTTAAAATAACTGTTTTCAATTTGAACATATTTTCAAATGTAATTTATTCCTGTGATTTCAGAGCTGAATTTTTAGCATCATTACTCCAGTCACATGATCCTTCAGAAATCGTTCTAATATTCAGATTTGTTCACGTTTCTTTAATGAATCGAAAGTTCAGAAGAACAGCATTTATCTGAAATAGAAACACTTCGTAACATTATAATGTCTTTATGATCACTTCTGATCAATTTAAAGCATCCTTGCTAAATAAAAGTATTAATCTCTATAACCCATATAAAAAAATATTAAGACTTCAAGCTGTGTGAAAATTTGTTTTAAATAATAAAATAATAATAATAATAATAATAATAATAATAATAATAATAACAACAACACCACCACCAACAACACCTGTTTCTTGAACAGCAAATCAGCATATTAGAATGATTTCTAATAGATCATGTGACACTAAAGACTGGTGTAATGATGCTGAAAATGTAGCTTCGATTACAGGAATAAATTACATTTTAAAATATATTCAAATAGAAAGCCGTTATTTTAAATAGTAAAAATATTCACAATATATTACTGTTTTTGCTGTATTTTGGATCAAATAAATGCAGGCTTAGCGAGCAGAAGAGAATTCTTTAAAAAAAAACATTTAAAAAAACATCTTACTGTTGAAACACTTTTGACTGGTAGTATATTTTGCCAACTTCATTTAATAAAATAATAATAAAAATAAAAAAATATTCTTATATTAATTTAAAAACAAACAAACAACTCAAGGCGAACGTAGGAACCTGTATTTGTACAGAATGTTTCCGGACGGTGCGTGTGGTGCGGTTACACAAGTCGATGTGTATGGGTTACAGTGATGCTGTAAAATGTGAGTGAATTTTATATGGATGTACTGTGTTTTGATGTTTATGACTTGTTTATGATACTGTGCATGGCACTCGCATGTGATTTCCGTGATTAGCGTCTCTGAAAAAAAAAAAATCAGTTAATCGCACAATTAAATTGTCCCTTATGTCCTTAGGAAGATATGTTTCTCTCTTATTATGCATTGCATAATATAGTAATATATATTTTTTTACTGGCGTCGTTATTATTTGGTTAACCGAATCTATTAATATGAATACTCTGTAGTACTACTGTTTTATTGTAAGTATCTTTCACACATAATTAAATATGAAGCCTGTAAATTGTTGTTAATGGTCAATCCACTTAAATTTTGATCTTTAAGTGTAAAACAAGAATACCTCAAGATATAGCTAGTGTCATACTATATGCAATGTGAATATTTCTACCTGCTCTATTGTAGATTGATACACCAAGTTTGTTTTTCTTGGCCAATGGGCTGACAGCGGGGGCGGGCCAAAATGTTGAGTGACATTCCTCGGGACGCCCTCCTCCGTCCTCTCACCCGGAATGAGGTGGTGGGGATGTTGGTGAGATTGACTGTTTTTGGAGCTGCAACATATTACAGCATCAAATGGGTGGTGGAGGCTTTGGACCCGACACAGAAACAAAAATCCCAAGCCAAGAAAAGGGTAAAGATATCTCTGCTACTGGATGTGTGCTGATAATAAGTGTGAAAGTAAATAGTAATAAGACATTTAATTTAAATATGACTTTTCATGTAAGCCTGTAGCTCAAAGCGCTACATGTATAGGAATATACAAATGTAAAAAAAAAAAAGGTTGATTCTTTAATGGCTTGAACGTTATTTATTGTGATCTATCTATCTATCTATCTATCTATCTATCTATCTATCTGTCATGTTCCTTCTTTCTCCTCAGGCTGAGAGGTTGATGAAGCAGATAGGTGTAGAGGGTGTCAGTCTAACGGAGTATGAAATGAACATCGCAACTCATCTTGTTGATCCTCGCAGCATCAAAGTAACCACGATACTGTTGTAATCAGTGCAAACCATTCATCAAATCACACTGTGCCTCTCATTACATCAGAATTCTGAAAAAAGACATACTCTTAGTAGTAAAGACAGTAGTAAAGATTTATTTATGTCATTGGTTGTCATTTTACCCTTTCTGTTCAACTGATTTTGAATTGTGTTGACAGATTGGAGGTCAGTGAAATCATTGTAACCACTGGCCTCCCACCAGCCTTGCAAGTCATTAGTAGCTTTAGTAGCTTATGTCTTCTTCCTTTCTTTCTAAGGTTACCTGGAGAGATGTTGCTGGACTAGATGAGATCATCTCAGAGATGCAAGACACTGTCATCCTGCCTTTCCAGAAACGTCACCTCTTTTGTGGTTCCAAACTCTTGCAACCTCCCAAAGGTGAGACATGGAGAAAGCATTTGACCCTTCTTTTGGAGTTTCTGTTTTCCATCCTGTTTTTATTGTACACTTTATTGTAAATCACTTTTTAGTCATGATCACAATCATTGCTTCTTTGTTAAATAGGCATAAGCATTTGCACTATTTATCCAGTGGTTTATTTGTTCATATTTTTTTCATTTGATATTTTGCATTGGTAACAAACCACCACAAGCATTCATGTTTGAAGTTGCCCGATATCAACTGTTTAAATCCCTTAATTAGAAAATTAATCTTTTTTTTTTTTTTTTATTCGAACCAATCTGTCAACCATGTGCACACTCTTGCTGCACTGAAAGAAAATGCACTAATAATAAAATGAATATGTCAGATAACACGTATGTTAGAGTTTAGTTATCTCTGTTGAGAAAATCTGCTTAAAGTGAGTCATTCCGTGTCAACTCAACTAGAGGACCCCAGCTCAAATTTTTGATTTGGCTGTTATTTATTCTGAAGAAAGATAGACATGTATAGTGATGAAAGCCAAAATATTAAATGTCATGGATAAATATTTACTGGGTAATCCACTGTTTTGTAGAGGGAGGTCAAAATGGCAATTTTCACCTTAGATTCAGTGTCAAGTTACAGGGGGTTAAAAATGACTTCAGAAAGATGGCAACATCATTATCTTATTTTTACACAGAGATTGGCAGTTCTATTAGTAAAATCTGTTGACTTTAGCAATCTCTGTTGCATTATGTGCCAATGGTGATCATTCAAAAACAGGGAAACAACACTTTTAAAGTTTTTCTCCAAAGTTTACATGCCTGTAACTCAAGAAGTATTAAATATATTTTAATGCCCTTTTAGATACTGGGTCTTAAAAAACTTTTCTTTTGGCCTCTTTATTTTTAATGCCGTATGAGATTTGGTTCCAGAGATATTGAAATTTCAGTATGGCTCGGGGAGTAAATCGTTAAAATTTACACATTTTCACTGAAAAAGAAAAGATAATGATGCATCTTTCTGAAGTTATTTTTACCCTCCCTGTAACTTGACTCTGAGTCTAAGGTGAAAATTGCCATTTTGACCTCACTCTACAAAATAGTGGATTACTCAGTTTAATATTTTAGCTTTCATCATTATACATGTCTATCTTTCCTCAGAAAAAATATTAGCAAAATCAAAAATTTAAGCCGGGTGAAGTTTTTGACACGGAATGATCCAAGTATAATAAAGCAAATCTGTGCATCCCTATTTTATATGTAGAAGCAATATATGAGAAATATCAAAGCTAAGACTGTTAGTCATATTTTTTTCCCCCGATTCCCAGGTGTACTATTGTATGGGCCACCAGGATGCGGAAAGACTTTAATTGCCAAAGCAACAGCGAAAGCATCTGGATGCCGCTTTATTAATCTCCAGGCCTCCACTTTGACTGACAAGTGGTATGGCGAATCACAGAAACTGACTGCTGCTGTATTCTCACTGGCTGTCAAGATTCAGCCCTGCATAATTTTCATTGATGAGATAGGTAACTACGGAATATGGTCTAAATATCTGCCAGATATATAAGGATTCCTAAATATTGTAGGAATAGGAAAATAGGAAAATATTGTAGATTTAAAATGTACATTTGTAAATACTATTACAATGGCATCTTGTTGAACGTACTGAATAATTTCAGTCAGCACTACTACAGTAATAATCTTGCCTGTAATCCCTATGCAGGTATTTTATATTCATGGGTTTTATGGAAAATGTGGTACATTTATATTTACATAATGACTGCAATGTTTTCAGTGCTCAGTCTGAGCACTGTATTTTCAGTGCTGATGACATTTGAATAATACTGTACTGTGACCCATCATCTGTGAAACTGAAGAATGTGGACGCTGCACACAGAGTCTCTCAGGCATTTTATCATATGTACTAGCTGAAATGGCAGTAAAAGTTGATTATTTTAATTAGTTACACTTCTTTTAAAGCCGGTACAACATTAAATTACAGATCATAAAAATGCAAAATTGCAGAAAAAAACAAGTGTGCAAAAAAGTTAAGTAGTTGCTTTAATTTCTTGTTTTAAAAAAAATAGTTTGAAATGTAACCGTAAAGTATGAATATTTTTGAATAATATTTTTAAATCTTTTATATAAACTGTTATATACAAGTTCAAAAGTCACTAAAGTTGGGGTGAGTACTAAAAAAAAAATCTATTTCAAATAAATTACTTTTTCAAAACTTTCTATTCATCAAAGAAGCCTGAAAAAAATGTTTCACAGTTTCCACAAATATATTAAGCAGAACTGTTTGCAACATTGATAATAAGAAGAATTTTTTCTTGCGTGCCAAATCATCATATTAACATGATTAAAATGACATTTTAAAATATATTGCAGTTATTTTAAATTGTAATAATATTTCATAATATTACTGGTTTTATTGTATTCGAGCATAAGATACTTTTTTTCAAAACCATAAATTACGCAATTATGACATGTATACCTACATAAAATATGTCTCTTTCATCAGATTCGTTCTTGAGAAATCGTTCCAGTATGGACCATGAGGCCACCGCTATGATGAAAGCTCAGTTTATGAGTCTGTGGGATGGACTAGACACTAGCGCAAGCAGCCTGGTAACACATATTTTTAGATTTCAGAGGTCATTGCATTTCCTCAAAAGTGATTGAAAGGAGGTAAAAATGTAATGAGATGTCATTGTCCAGGTAATGGTGATGGGGGCCACTAACAGACCACAGGATGTGGATGCAGCAATACTGCGCAGGATGCCTACGACCTTTCATGTGGGCCTGCCTGTGAGTCTACTGAACACACACACACTTTAATGCTCTGTTTTTATTAATTAATCAGCACAAGACATAATTATTTTTGGTCCGGTTTCAGAATGCATCTCAAAGAGAAGAAATCCTCAGACTCATTCTGTCTGGAGAAAATGTAAGACATTAAGCTCTTCTGCATCTGCACCACAGTTCATTCACAAAATGTTTTGTCTTTAAATATAATGCTTATATTTAAAGTGAAGTGGCAGAAAGTTCATATATTTACACAACCATTCAAAAGTTTGGGGTCAGTAAGATGAAATGGCTATATTTATATATGGCATTTATAGAACCAAAACAGTAAACACTGTAATATTGTGAAATAAGTTAAAATAAGTTTTCTGTTTGAATATGTTTTTAAGTTTCTTAATACTTTTGTGGAAACCAGATTCTTTGATGGATGTAAAGTTTAAATAGATGCAATTAAATGCATCTTTGCTGTATGAAAGCATCAATTAAACAAATTTTACTGACCTCAGACCTTTGAACATTTGTGTACACTACCTGTCAAAAGTTTTGAACAGTAAGATTTTTAATGTATTTTAATGTATTTGTAAGTCTCTTCTGCTCACCAAGAATGCATTTATTTAATCCAAAGGAGAGCAAAAACAGTTAAATTTTAAAATATTTTTATTATTTAAAATAACTGTTCTATTTGAATATATTTTAAAATGCAATTTATTCCTGTGATTTCAAAGCTGAATTTTCATTAATCATTAATCCAGTCACATGATCCTTCAGCAATCATTCTAATATTCTGATATGCGCCTCAAAAAACATTTATTATTATTATTATTATTATGTTGAAAACAGCTGAGTAGAGTTTTTTTCAGGTTTCTTTGATGAACAGAAAGTTCAGAAGAACAGAATTTATCTGAAATATAAATCTTTTGTAACATTATAAATGTCTTTATCATCACTTTTGATAAAGTTAAAGCATCCGTGCTAAATAAAAGTATTAATTTCTATACTTATACTAATATACTTTTCCAAAAAAACAAAACAAAAAAATATACAGACTCTTTTGAATGGTATAGTGTATAATGTTACAAAAGCTTTTTATTTCAGATAATTGCTGGTCTTTGGATCTTTCTATTCATCAAAGAATTCTGAAATAATGTACTGAACTGTTTTAAATATTGATAATAATAATAAAAATGTTTCTTGAACAGCAAATCAGCATTCATTAGAATGATTTCTGAAGAATTGGACACTGAAGACTGGAGTAATGATGCTGAAAATTTAGCTTTGATCACAGGAATAAATTAAATTGTAAAACATATTCAAACAGTTATTTTAAATAGTACAAATATGTAACAATATTACAGCTTTTGCTGTATTTTGGATGAAATAAATCCAGGCTTAGTGAGAATTCTTTAAAAAAATACTGGTGGTGTATATATAAATTATTTTATTGTAATATTTTTTTCATCAGTTAAGTAACGCGATAAACCTGAAGGAGATAGCAGATCAAACCGAGGGCTACTCTGGCAGTGATCTGAGAGAGCTGTGCAGGGACGCTGCCATGTACCGTGTTAGAGACTATGTCCGCAAACAGCAGATGAAACAGATCGCACAGCAGTTCCAGCTGGATGAAGATGAGTATGTCTAAGATAGTGTTTTATTTTATGTGCATAGCATGCAGCTGTCACACCATGTACTAAGAAGGTTCATAATATCTGGAGAAAATTGTCCCAATAATCACAAGTAGTTTCTTAGCTTATTCATTTTGTTAGAATAAAATTATTATTAAAAGAAGAAAAAAAATAAGAGAAGTATTAAGAGTGTTGAAATGCTGTGTAAATATGCAGTGGCGAATGTAAAAGTATAGTACTCCTCACTGATTTTGTCCTGCTGTCCTCTGGTGTGTCCTCAGGCATGTGGACAGCACGCAGCTGAGGCCCGTGACTCAACTGGACCTGCTGTTTGGCCTAGATAAGATGAGGGAGTCCAAACAGGCCACAGCTACAGCTGACCCAGCAAATCTGAGAGAGGTGCCTCTGGACTGAAAACCTCTCCTTTTACACGTTGATGCACTCATTTTCTCTTTCTCACTTCTTCTTTCTTTCTGTCTCATCTTTTTTTAAGTTATTTTTCTCTCTCTGTCATATTTCTGTTACATCCCAAACATTAAAAATTAGCACTGTAATTAATTTTACAGTCAGATATTCAAGACAGTAACTGTGCATATTTATGATAACAGTAATCAATAGTAATAGACACTAAATGGAGTTTCATTATACTTGAGTATTTTAACTCATTTTATTTCTATTGTGATCGTGATCAATATGATATATTGTGTAGAAACCACTTTTTTTGGATATGGGAGAGAGGAATATGAACTTTGCTATGTCTATAAATGTTTTAGTAATCAGGACCAGGTTTCCTGAAACACTGAGTGTTGTCTAACTGTCTTATTAGGATGCATGACTGTTACTCTGAAGTTAAACTGAATGGTGCATGTGTGATCTTCATTAACACCAATTTAGCCATGATAAAATGACAGTGTTAATATGTGTCAGGAGCATGTCTGGGTTATATTCAACCCAATATCAAAAGAAAAAAATATATATGATGCATAAAGAAATATTATATACAGTTCGTCAAAATTTTACATACACCTTGCAGAATCTACAAAATGGTAATTATTTTACCAAAATAAGAGGGATCATACAAAATGCATGTTATTTATTTATTTTTTTATGTAGTACTGACCTCAATAAGACATTTCACATATAACAAGTTTACATATTGTCCACAAGAGAAAATAATAGCTGAATTTATAAAAATGACCCTGTTCAAAAGTCTACACTTTATTCTTAATACTGTGTTGTTACCTTGATTAACAGCTTGATTAACAAACAAGTCCCTTGTTTGTCCTGAATAGTTAAACTCCCTGTTGTTCTCCCACAAAATATGAGTTTTTTTTAGCATTTTTGTGTATTTGAACCCTTTCCAACAATGGCTGTCTGATTATAAGATCCATCGTTTCACACAGAGGACAACTGAGGAACTTGTATGCAACTATTACAGAAAATTAAAACGCCCACTCATGCTTCAGAAGGAAACACAATGCATTAAGAGCCGTGGGTGAAAACTTTTGGAATTATACTTTTTTCTTCTGGGAAACAGGCAAGAATCTTCTGTAGCTCTCGAAGGGCAGTACTAAATGAAAAAAAAAAATAAAATAATAGGATATTTATCCAAAATAAATAAATAAATGTAGACATTTTCATTCTGTTCAAAAGTTTCTACCCTGGCTTTTAATACATTGCTTTTTCTTCTGGAGCATCAGTGAGCGTTTGAACCTTCTGTAATAGTTGCATATGAGTCCCTCAGTTGTCCTCAGTGTGAAAAGATGGATCTCAAAATAATACAATCATTGTTGAAAAAAGGGTTTAAATACACAAAAATGCTGGATTTTTAGCAGGCAATTTTAACTGTTCAGAACAAACAAGGGACTCACGAACAACTATCACTAAAAAAAAACAAAAAAACAACTGTGGATCATTCAGGTAACAACACAGTATTTAGAATCAGGTGTGTGTATTTATTTTTTTTTTTTTACAGGGTCATTTTTATAAATTCAACTTTTATTTTACTATTTACTATATTTAAATATCTTTGAGAAATATGTGACATGTGAAATGTCATGTGAAATTATTTAGTCAGTACTATATAAAAAATAACATGCATGTTGTATGATCCTTCTTATTTTGGTAGAATAATTAACATTTTGCAGACATTTTGTGTATGTAACATTTTGTGTATGTAAACTTCTGACTTCAACTGTATAGGATTTTTTGTGAAAGAGAATCATTTCTCTTTTTTTATTTTTTGGTTTTGGGCTAGAATATTTTTGTAAGATCCAGCTGACAAGACCTTTACATTTTGTCATGGTGAGCAACAACGTTTAGTAGTGGAAGTAAAATATCTATAAAGCATGTTTTACTCAGAACAAAATTGCTCTTAAGGTTCATATAGACAGTTTAATGACCACTTGAAGGAAGGTTTAGAGACAATGACAAATGGTGCTACATGTATCTCTATAAAGAAATCATGTTTTAAATTGCATACTGAAAGACATTAAGGATCTGCCATATATTGATGTTCAAATGAGTCTGAGTGTGTTAGAAAGGTTTAGCTTGGAACATAACTAATATATCACTCAAAGTGTCAAACCAGCATCATGATGCTGCACGGAGGCCAGCTTCTTTCTTGAAACTACCAGTTTTGTCCATCCTAACTGAAGTTTCTGGCCTTTCACCAGCTCTAAATGCAAAATTTTTGCTCTTGTCAAACTGCTCCAAAGATTTAAGCAAGTGTTTTTTTCTGTTTGCGCTGTTATAAGCCAGCTGAATGTCTCCATGTGTTACTATGATAATAGGAGGAAGGAAAATGTGTCTGGCACCTTGATTAATGTTCCATCAAACATTGCAAATAAATGTCTTAATTTATTCAGATTCCTGATTTTTTTTTTTTTTTTTTTGTCATGCATTTTTAATGACTTGCCAATATGACATATTTAACATGGAAATGTGCTTGTTTGGCAAACTGTGCCCACACTAATTCCATGCTTGTGTGGAGATTTGGCGTCCTTTTGCAATTTGGCACCAGATTACGTCTTTAATGTGCCTCCGTTCTGCTTTGAATGTTTGTTGTTCTGGTTTGGTAATCAGGTACTAGGTTGTTTTATAATGAGGAATCTGAAGAGAGAAGGGGAAATGGGCTCAAATCTTCTGCTTGCTGTTTGTTGTTAAAATCACCGTCTGTTATCGCATAAAATCTTGGTCATAAAGGAATAGTTCACCCAAAAATTAAAATTTGCTGGAAAATGTACACACCCTCAGGCCTTTCAAGATGTAGATGAGTTTTTTTACTGTAACAGATTTGGAGAAATTTTTCGTTTGATCACTTACTCACCAAAGGCAGTAAATGGGTGCCGTCACAATGACAGTGTAATCCACACAACTCCAATCTATCAATTAACATCTTGTGAAGCGAAAAGCTGCAAGGTAGTCAATCTCTTTTCATAATTTCAGTAATATTGCTTTTTCCAGTGAAAAAGTCATCTAATCTGAATCATGAGAGAAATATGCACATATCAAGCACCCTTTAAAAGTGAAAACAATACAAAAATGTTTTTATCAGCAGTCATTCTGCTGGCACCCATTCACTGCAGATGATCCATCGGTGAGCAAGTGATGCAAATCTGTAGAAGAAACAAACTCAACCACATCTTGGATGGCCTGAGACTAAGAGTGAGTACATTTTTAGTTTCCCTGTTAAATTCTATAATCTTTTCCTTATTTTTTGTCTTTGGGCCAGAAAGAAATCTTTCACTCATGCTGTCTGGCTAAATTTAGGATAAAAAGCTTCTCTCACACCAGTAACTCACCCCAGCGTGACAGTGTTACATAAACTGTTTCCCCAAATCATAATAAATCCTTCTGGAATGCATTAAATACTTGTCAGAATAATGTGCATCACTCAGTAAAAATGCAAACCCTCACAGTTCACTTTCACCATCTCCACATGTGAACAGAGCATTCTGTTCTTAAAATATGATTACAACAGGCAATTGTAAGAGAAGCTGTTGACATTGAGCTCTTTGCTGTACTTTGTGCCTCGTTTGCATCAAAATTGCATAACCTTTGTGTTATAGCTGTGAGTCATAATTTTCTTTGCATCATAAAGCACTTTCATCACTTTCTCTCCATTCCTCAGTAAACAGTCAAAAATAGAAGCTGAGAGAAAATAGTTCATAATTTGGCTTTGTTGAGGTTAGGCCTGTTCTTGCTAAAAACTCAATAACTGATCCATTTCTTCGAAGGTTTTCTGGTGTAAAATTTAACAGATAGTTACATTATAGCTTTCGATGCTTGAATTGTACAATAGGATTTTTAAACTGAATTCACTGAGGTTTTTTCACTGTGGTAGGTCTGTGGTAGGAGTCCACAAGAGGGCAGTATTTGTATTGGAATATTTCAGAGACAAAGATCTTTAAATTAGTGTTTAAAGGAGTAGTTGACCTAAAACATTTTTGAAATATTCAGAAAATTATGTTTTGTTTTCTAGCAGTTGCAACGAATGGGAATTGACGCTTTCAAGATTCTAAAAGAAGTCTATATTCTGTCTTTTGAAGTCATATGTGACCCTGGACCACTTTTTTTTTTTTTTTTTTTTTTTTTTTTTTAAACATTTATACATCATCTGAAAGCTGAATAAATAAGCTTTCCATTGATGCATGGTTAGGATAGAACAATATTTGGCTGAAATATAACTATTTGAAAATCTGAGGGTGCAAAAAAAAAAATGTAAAAAAAAAAAAATTTGAAATATTGAGAAAACCACCTTTAAAGTTGTCCAAATGAGGAATGCATAGTACTAAACAATGAATATATATATATATATATATATATATATATATATAATAACGGAGTCAGTTAACCCAGTTCAAAAACATTCTGAATTTTTCACAAAGATGAATTAGATGAATTTGCCATAATACTTTTACTTCCTCTTTTAAGCTTTGAAGTCCACATTCATTGTAATTGCATAGAAAAGAGCGACCAGTATAATTATTCAAAATTACTGCTTTTGTGTTCCACAGAAGAAAGTAAATCTTATTGGTTTGGAATGATTTGAGAGTGAGTAAATAATCAGAATTAGCATTTCTGGGCGAACTAATTCTTTAAATCCTCTCCTAAGGCAGTAAACCAAGATATACTGCTGGAAAACACTTCCTATAAAATCTAGATCTCTTGAGTTTTATGGATCTTCTCTAAAGCGTACTACTGTTAAAAAAAAAAATGAGCCATCTTCCAGCCAAATCTTGAATGCTTAAAAGTCTTATATACTTAACCATACTATTGTAAAAATATTATTACCGTATTATTATAAAACTGTCTTTCTTTTTTAGTATATTTTAAAATGTAATTTATTTCTGTGATGACAATGCTGAATTTTCAAGAAACATTCCTTATCAATGTTGAAAAGAGTTGTGCTGCCTAATACTTTTGTGGAAATTGTTATTCTTTGGTGAATAGAAAGTTCATAACAACAGTATTCTTTGTTGCCTAGTTGCTTCATATATGTGACACTGGATCACAAAACCAGTCATAATGGTCAATGTTTCGAAAATGAGATTTCCATTGAATAAATATAAATAAGTTTTCCACTGATGTATGATTTGGCTGAGAAAAACTATTTGAATTTATATATAATATATATATATGGTTGGAAATTTCCAAAATATCATAATGGAACACAATCTTTACTTAATATCCAAATGATTTTTGGCATAGAAGAAAAGTGTCATTTTTGACCCATACAATGTGTTTTTGGCTATTGCTACAAATATACCCATGCTATTTAAGACTATGTTTTGTGGTCCAGGTTCACATCTACAGTCATGGCCAAAAGTTTTGGCAGTGACATAAATTTTGTGTTTTGAAAGGTTTGCTGCTTAAGCTGTTGTGGTGTTCATTCACATTGTTTCTAGATTCTTGTGTAGAGTGGTCAGATGCATTTTTATATAATTGCTAAAAGCTTTATTGGTCAAAAAAATAATAATAACTTTGCACAAAAAAACTAATTTTACTGTTTTTTGATCCTGACACAAAATGATCTGCTAACACCAATTGACTAATATCAGCAGCACATGTGAAAGTGTGAATGAGTACAAGAGCACTAGTGAAATGCCAATTAGATTGTAACAGCAGACTGATTGCTATAAAAGAAGGAAAGAAGAGCTTCCAATCATTGTGCTTTAGTTAGCAATAGTTACCTCCAAAGAAGGCATCAAAATGGCCTCACATGCAAGGAAATTGCTACAAAGAATATTTCACCCGAAAGAACCATTTACCAGATCATCAAAAACTTTAAGGAAAGAGGTTCAATTGCAGTGAAGAAGTCTTCAGGACGTCCCAGAGTGTCCAGCAAGCGCCAGGACCCTCTCCTCCTGAGGAGTCAGCTACGGAATCGTGCCACAACCAGTGCAGAGAATGGCAACAGGTGGGTTTGAGAGCATCTGCATGCACAGTGAGGCAAAGACTTTTGGACAATGGACTGGTGTCAAGAAGGGCAGCAAAGAAGCCACGTCTCTCCAAGAAAAACATCAAGGACAGACTAAAATTCTGCAGGAAGTACAAGACTTGGACAGCAGAAGACTGGCACAAAGTCTGGAAATCTGGAAATCTGGAAAATCGATTGTCCGGAGAAGAAAAGGTGAACGCTACCATGAGTCCTGCGTCGTGCCAACAGTGAAACATTCTGAGACCATCCATGTGTGGGGTTGCTTTTCAACCAAGGGACTGGGCTTTCTCATAATTTTGCCAAAAAGCACTGCCATGAATAAAGAAGGTTTCAAAATGTCCTGCAAGAGCAACTTCTTCCAACGATCCATGAGCAATTTGGTGAGTGATAAAGAAGTGGCTCGAAGATCGTGACATTGAAATTTTGGACTTCCCGGATCTCAACCCCATTGAGAACCTGTGGTCATTCTTCAAAAGGCGAGTGGACAAGCAGAAGCCCACAAATTGTGGTCAACTCCGAGAACTAATATGGCAAGAATGGATCGCCATCAGTCAGGATTTGATCCAGAAGCTAATATCCAGCATGCCAGAGCGAATTACAAAAATTCTGAAGAACAAGGGTCAACACTGTAAATATTGACTCATTATAATTTTTTGCCAATAAAATCCTTTAAAACTTATAATAAGCTTATCATTGTTTTTCAGTATACCATAGAAACATGTGGAAAATAATCTACAAATGCTGAAGCACAAAATTTATGTCACTGCCAAAACTTTTGGCCATGACTGTACATTTACTATTACTATTTATACTATTATGTATAACTTCTCATGCTTATACGAAATATTTGATGACTGAACCTTTCTGAACCAAATGTGAAAGGAACATCTGAAACATTTTATTCACTTTTATTAGCATTAATGAGGTCTTTTAGTAGCCTATAGATTTGTTTTTGTTGTTGTTTTGATCAGGAAATGTAGTACTCCAGGGGGGTGTTCCATAAAACAAGTTTACCCAATAAGCCAGGCTTATTTCAGTAAGTCTGACTTATTTTGAGGCAAATCAAGTGACAATAATTCAGACTAACTAAAATAAGTCTGGCTTATTGGGTAAACTGGTTTTATGGAACACCCCCCAGGACTTATAGCGTGCAAAATCAATCCACTATAAGTATGCAGTAGGATAATATGAGTTATTGCATTTATTTGGGATAATTTTTCACAGGCAGATACTGCAGGTATGGTATGCACATATTTAATCTAACAATAATATACAGACCAAATGTAATCAATGTGTATTGTATTTAAATCATATCAAAGCTGGCTCATCATCTGTTGTTTGCATATTATGTTAAAAAACAGTTATTAAGATCTGTTGTGTTTTATGATTGAGAGGAGCAGGCTACATGCTGTTGTACTGATTACTGCATCTTTAAATGGTTAGTAAAATCAGGGCCTGATGTCTCAAAACAAAGTACACTGAGGAAAAAAGGGAAAACACAGATTGTCTGATTTACTCAGTCATATTACTTGTGATCTAATACAATAAAACTGCCTCTTCTAAATTTGATTTCTTTGCTTATTTTAATGTAATACTCAAAAATTTGTTGGGAGCAGTTGTGGCCTAATGGTTAGAGAGTCAGACTTGTAACCCGAAGTTTGCGGGTTTGAGTGAATGATCAGTGCTCTCTTCAATCTTCAATACCATGACTGAGGTGAGACCCTTGAGCAAGGCACTGCACCCACAACTGCTCTCCAGGCGCTGCAGTTTTCTAGATTAAATTGTGATCAAATTACTTTTGATGTTGGCATAAGTGAAACGGTATAGTTCCCAGTATGCTTTGTATGGGAATAAAAGGGAAGAGTAAAAATTTTAAATGAAGAATATTTGTGTGTGTGTGTGTGTGTTTGTTTGTTTGTTTTGTTTGAGCAAGATGATAAGAGGGGAATTGATCATGTTTAATGTTATATTATGTTGATTTACTGCCTTGGTAGAAATCGCATTTAATGTTATTTATTGTTATCAGAATAATTTGCGTTCTGGGGGAAATAGATTGTTTCCCATTGGTAAAAAGTGCAATAGTTTTCCCATAGATTGATTCCCTAACACGCCACTGGCAACAACAAATGCAGGTATACCACTATCTTCTGTAATTACGACAGTGACACAGTTGAAGTGAGAAGCTTACATACACCTTGCAGAATCTCCAAAATGTTAATTATTTTACCAAAATAAGAGGGATCATACAAAATGCATGTTATTTGTTATTTATTACTGACCTGAATAAGATATTTCACATAAAAACCATTTATATATAGTCCACAAAAGTGACTATATGTGGCTAATGACCCCGTTTACATATACTTGATTCTTAATGCTGTGTTGTTACCTGAATGATCCACAGCTGTTTTTTTGGGGGGTTTTTTTGGTGATAGTTGTTCATGGGTAAAATCCTTCAGGTCCCACAAATTCTGTTTGTTTTTATTTTTTCACAATTTTTGTGTGTAAGGGATTTAAAGGGAACATGAATAACTATCACTAAAAAAACATCTGTGGATCATTCAAGTAACAACAGTATATTAAGAATCAAGTGTATGTAATCGTTTAAAATGTTTATAAATTCAAACATTGTTTTCTCTTGTGGACAATTTGTAAATGTCTTTTATGTGAAATATCTTATTTAGGTCAGTACTAAATAAAAAATAAAACGCATTTTGTATGATCCCTCTTATTTTGGTTATTCTTCAGATTCTGTAAGGTGTATGTAAACTTCTGACTTCAACTGTATATTTGCAACAGTTAATTTTACTCAACTGTAGGGGGCTTCAAAGTGGGAAAAAAATGCATAAAACTACATTCAACTGCATAAGGGAGCAGACATAGCATTTCGCATCTGTTCTGTTATAACCTTACTACCTTTCTGGGCCTTGAACATGGTAGTACCATTGCTGTCTTTGCAGTGTCAGAAAGCTTTTGGACTTCATCAGAAATATCTTAATTTGTGTTCTGAAGATAAACAAAGGTTTTAGTGTTTGGAACTACATGTTGGTGAGTAATTAATGACTGTCCATTTATTTGTCACACTTAAAATCTGCTGTAAAAGAATACTGTCGCTCTTATTCAGATGAAAATTTTTTAGAACCTTTATTTGTTTTTCATCTCGGCCCTACTAAGTACTACAGTTATATGATCTTTATTTTCAGTGTTTTTAGCTAACAAGTTTTTCAAAATTAAATGAACTTGAAGTTTGCCTGCTTTGATTTATTATCAAAAGGCATTTGTGGTTGTGGATTTCTAGGGCAAGAATCTTGACAACATTCATGTTTGTGCTTATTATTTCTTGTCACGCAGGTGAAATATTAGGCTAATATCCTAAGTAATACTGCTCGTACTTATTAACTTTTGTTTGTCAAAATATTGCGCCCTTTCCTGCTTACTACGTCTTTCCCTATATGATTCGGCAGCACCACACATTTTTTTTTCTGTGGTTTAGACAGCGTAAATTAGCAGAACAACAAATTCAGTAGTACATTAACCATGCGATCCATGCTGTTGTTTACATCCGAGTATCGCCAATATGGCTGCACATCTGGGTAACTGACCAAAATTGTGAAGTAAGTGCAAAACCTCTATTCATTTTTTACTTTACTGCTGTTTGACCATTTTTGTGCATGGAGGAACTGGTGTGCATCTTTATCTGACTCTCTATGTCTTTTCTTTGGACCCCTGATCTGCATTAATAGAAAGTACAACAGAGCTGATGGGAAAACTGAATTGCACTTAAGGCTGTTTTCCAAGTATTATTTAGTGCCCCACTGTGATTTAAGTGATGTGTTCATGAGTTATTTTATTCATTTTAGGCGCCAGAGCGAACGCGTTGTCATCTCACTGAGCCCAAGTGCTAATGATACCTTCTGAATGGAGATGTCTGCTAGAGCGTCGGCACCTGCTGTCTACTACAGGGAGCAAGGAACAGAATAATGAAGCCGAGGGCAGAGAAGCACAGTCCTCAGGGAGTAAGCACAGCACTGGGGTCCTGGAGAGGAAACCATTCTAGTTGTCTTCAGGAAGTGCAAAAGTAATTAGAGGAATGTGCTAAGCCTTCACCGCACAGGTGGATAAACCATGACGGAAGGGGAATGTTACCACTTAAAGAGAACGTTAGTGATCTGAAAGGAATAGTCGAGTTTGTTTCTTCAACAAAACAGATTTGGAGAAATTTATAGTATTATATCACTTGCTCATCAATGGATCAATGAATGGGTGCCGTCAGAATGAGAGTCCAAACAGCTCATAAAAACATCACAAGTAATCCACATGAAGCATTGTGTTTGTAGTCAATTCATCATTGAGATTGATGATTTTATTGCTACTGGCTAAAATACAAGTCCTCCAGAACAACAGGGGATAGACTTTTTTTGATTAAAGAAAGCAATATTACAGATTATGGACTGGTATTTTGGCCAGAGGCAAAGGTTTCAAGTTAAAACACCTTAATGATGGATTTGTTTGATTAAGACACAGCTTTTCGTGTCACAAGATGTTATTTGATGAAATGGAATCATGTGGATTATTATGATGTTTTTATCAGCTGTTTGGACGCTTATTCTGATGGCACCCATTCACTGCAGAGATGTGCAAGTAATGTAATGCAAGTAATGTAAGGCTACATTTCTCCAAATCTGTTCAAACTCATCTATTCTCAAAATCGTCTTGGATCGCCTGAGGGTGAGTACATTTTCAGTAAATTTTCATTTTTTATTTTAGTTTCAAGTGGCAGAAATTATTACTCCTTCAGCATTTTAATGGAGGATTAAATGTTTTAAATGTCACTGCATCATTTATTCCCCTAGCGCATCGCTGTTTGATGTTTTTTTATGTGTTTGCACTATAAATAGTTGCGTTTTAGTTCTCTTGCTTCTTATAGAAAAAGATGTGCCCAAGATTTCAAGTTGCTGTGTGTTACTTTTAATGGAGTGTCATGTTTTGCCCTCCTACAGTTCTGAAGGGCATGTTTGAAATTTCTGTTTGTATAATGAAGTTTAGTATATTAATATTCCTTTGATATTTAGAAAAGAGAAGTCTTCTGCAGTGTGGAAGATCTTAGGAAAAAGCTCAGGGGCATTAGTGCTTAAAGCATTTGTTCAGTAGCATGTGGTTCAAATCCCTCATCAACCTTAATATTCCAAGGAGGCTTTGCTTCCTGAGACTTTTGCTTTCTTCCATCTCAGATAGAGATGAACCAAAATGTATGTGATGTGTTCAGCTGAGATTAAGCCCTTGTTGAGTATGTACACAAGAAACACCCCAAACATGTTATTCATGATGTTAGCCGTTTTACCGGCCCAAATTAAGAATTGTAATGTAGACTAAAAACCCTAGTCCTGACCTGAAAGAGAATTTTCAAATGGGTCTGTAGGGATTTTCCTGTCAGTTTGAAATCTTTTGAGCTACCTTTCAAAAGTTTATTTTTTATTTTTTTATTTTTGTATGGAAGCCCATTTCTGCCAATGAATAAAACAATTAAAAAAGGTAATTGAGACACATCTCACAACTCTGACTTTTGTTATTGCAATTGTGATTTTACATCTTGCAATTCAGACTTTTTCCTTAGAATTGTGTGATATAAACTCACAATTGTGAGGTATAAAGTTAGAATGAAAAAAAAATCACAAATGCAAGATTACAAGAACCTCACAATTCTGACTTTATTTCTCAGGGTTTCTCGATTTTATTTTCAATTTGGGGTTTTATATATTTATATCACACAATGTGACTTGTGATATGAAAAAGTCACTAACCTTTTTTAATTTTTTTATTCATACTTTTTTTTTATTATTATTTTTTTTTTTTATTATTATTATTATTCATTGGCGGAAATGGGCTTCCATACTTATGCTCAGTTCTTTTTTTAATTCAGAGTAAATAAAGTTATGAAGACAAACTCACATTATAAGAAATAAACTAGCAATACTGACTTTTTCTCTGAATTTTGAGATAAAAACTTGCTAGTTTTAGACAAATTCTGACTTTTTTCTCAGCATTGCAAGTTTATTTCTCTCAATTCTGACTTTATAACACACAATTGCGAGTTCAGTCAGAATTGTGAGATAAAACTTTCTTTTCCTGAGAACATATCATTTTTCCCCTCAAAATTAGGCCTTTATAACTCAAAGTTGTGTTATCTCAAAATTCTGAGGAAAAAAAAGTCAGAATTGCAAGATCCAAACTCACATTTGTGAGAAAAAAAAACAATCACGATTGTGAGAAATAAAGACAGATTTGCAACCGTTTTCTGTTTTAATACTTATTTTTAAAAATGAATTAATGTGATAACTTTGAGAAATCATTATAATATGCTGATTTTGTGTCCAAGAAACTTTATTATCAGTGTTCAAGTTTTCATCTTTTTGTTTTTTTTTCTTTATTTTTTAATATAATGTAAAGTATTTACTGTCACTTTAATACATTTGATGCATCCTTGCTGAATAAAATAGTTAATTCTGAATAAAATAGTTACATATAGTGCAGAGAACATGCTTTAAGCAAAATTAAGTAAACTTTTTTGTGGTTGTGTAGAGCTTAGATATGATTAATAAATCATGTGAATAATGGCTGCCTTGTAAAGACCATAAAGGGCTTCCCATGATACCATTTTTGCCATGAAAGGAGAATTCTCTGGAAGTGATGACCTTTCTCACTGACAGGATGTAGCTCTATATTTGTGTCTTGGTTATATCACAGCTCTAGATCTTAATATGAAAATGATTAGGATGTTCACTGCTCTCTCACTCTCTCTCTCTCTGTCTTTCTCTCTCTTCTTCTGAGCAGAGCTGGAGTCAGGATATAAAGGCTGCCGTTCCATTACCACTGCTGATTGAGTCTAGGGGCGTTTTGAGAGGTTTTCAGATGAAAGTAGTTTAAAGGTTGTGTGTGTGAGAGAGAGGGATTTGAGAGACCCTTTCAGACATCAGATAAAGGTGGGTATTGGAGACTTTATAGAATTGTGTGTGTGGGTCTTTGGGTGTGTGTTTGTTTCAGTACCTGAAGCGCCATTTTGTATGTTTGTGCGTGTGTGTGTGTGTGTGTGTGTGTGTGTGTGTGTGTGTGTGTGTGTGTGTATGTGAGAGAGAGAGAGAGAGCTCTCCGTGATCTAAAACCTCTTTAATCCGTCAAATCAAAGTAAAAGAGCCATGGATCATTAACTCTGAACCCAGCTTCCTGTGTGTATCTATGTGTGTAAGAAAGTGAAAGCCGAGAGTCAAATACTGATCCAACAAATCAATCCTTTTCTAGTGTTAACATCTACTTTTAATTAAAAGTGTTTTTCCAATGTTAAAATAATTGATCATATCCCAGTTCAATGTACAAAGATAACGATAAGTAAGCCGTTCATATAAACACTGATTCGGTGGCACAGATATCGGTCCAATAAGTAAGGAACAGCTCACCCAAAAATGAAAATTCTGTAATAATTTACTCACCCTCCAGTTATTTGAAACCTGTATGAGTTTCTTCCTTCTGTGGAACACAAAAGAATATATTTTGAAGTGTGTAGGTAACCAAACAGCCAATAATTTGGCTTAACAACAATCGTACGTAAATATATACAAATAAATGTAAACAGTGTTGTTTTGACTTAGGCCAGTGAGTCAATAAATAAATAAATAAAGTAATAAATAAATAAATAAAGTAAATAAGTTATGTAAAATCAATTAATCGTGATTCATATGTATGTGTATATATATATATATATATATATATATATACATATGTATATATATATATGTATAAACATCACTTTTTGAATTCGTATCAAGAGCATGTGCTACTTCATTTAGGTTATTATTGAGAAATAATGGCTGTATCCAAAATAGCCCCTATACCCTCATTCACGATTCCCTACATTAGTCCACTCATACAGTTCGCGTGAAGGAGTGAATGAAAACAAATGAGTGAATTTGGACGCTGAGTGCACTAGAAGGACTGCCGCTTTTGCATAGTTTGCTTGCTGTTTAATCATCATTTGAAACTGCCAGTTCCAGAAGTAAGATTAAATTATCTATCTTGAACCCTGTCACAGAAATTATGTATAAACTGATTAATTAAACCTAGTTTAGCCTAGTTAAACTATTTAATAATTTGTACCTGTGTTGTATTATGCTGTATGACACCGTGGACGAGCGCGTTGTAAAATTAATGAATGGATGATTAAGCTGCGGGCGCCCTCTTTTGGCGAGACGCGAGAATTCATTGTCTGTTAAGCTTTTGTAATTAATTTTCAAATGAAATATTCATGAAAAAATCAGTCGTTTGCCATGTTTGTTTCTTCTTAGATGTGGTTCGTTAATGTACTCTACGGTTAGCTCAGTGAATAAACAAACAAAAAAAAATATATAGACCCGGCTAGAACAAGCAGAGTGATGCAAATTGTGATAGGGCATTCCTGTAGCGATACCAGTAGAATACATCACGGTTCTCAACCAATCAAATTTGAGAACCAGAAAGAACTGTTGTATAAATATATATATATATATGCAAACTGCTGTCCCACAACCAAACAGCACTGAAGAATTCAAATCTTAGATGTTTACTAAGATCCTTCCCACAATATTAACCCACAATATTTTAATTATTAGTAAACTTAATATATTTATTTAAAATCATCATTTATTGGTGCTTTCAATTGGAAGGCGTCTTTTTTCTGCAATTAAGCTCACTTTTTTGGGAGTTATTCAGAACATTTCATTTTTATATGTGTACTACTGTTCAGAACTCTGCTAGCTAACCATGTGCTGATTAGCATCTTTGAGCTAGGTTCAAAAGTATCTAAAATTGTCACTACCGAAACACTCACTACTGAAACATTTGATGGAGTTTCAGTTTCTTTGTGTTTTTTGGGTGTTATCCCATAAAATTGTCACTACCAAAAAGGTCACGACCAAAACGTGTCATCATTCTTTCAGTAGTCACAAAAGGGAACACAATTCGGAGGAAATAAACAAAATTTTAGTACAGTTATACTTTTTTTTTTTTTTTTGGTATTTTAGTATGTTTTAGTATTTTGCAGTATTTTGCAAGTTAAAATTCGCTACCAAAGCATTATGTCACTACCAAAAATGTGCAGTCACTACTGAAACAGGTTGTTTTGTCAAAAATAAAGTATACTGAATTATCAGCGAAGATGTTATGATAGTGTTTGGTTCAATGTATATTCAAACTAATGAATCCTTAAGTTTGAAATAAGTATAATCAACAGTTTGCTTTTTTGTATTTAAAATACAAATCCTATAAATTACACTTAAAATATTGTTAAAATGTAAATGTTATTGATTTACCTCTGAAAAAAAAAAAAAAAAATAGCAAAAAAAAATATTTACAATGTAGATGTAAGCAAAATCTTAATAGGTCAATAGCGCTCTAACTAAATTCTTATTCAGTTATTATTACTGTGTTTCAGTAGTGACAAATTTGGGGAGAGAACAACTATTCCAAAAGTTTGTGAAAATACAATATGAGAATTAACAGCACAATTACTAGAAATGTGTATGCTGGATATTATACTAATTTGCATACATAACATTTATTTAGAAAAAGTAAATAAAGAAAAGACTAAAAAAGATTTGTTTCCAACTCTGTCTTTGGACCAATTCTGTAGAATGGCCAATAATTTTTGTGTGTATTTATATATACATATAAATATAGTACACACACCTATATTATGCAAACACAAACTTTTATTTTGGATGCGATTAATGGCAATTAATCGTTTTGACAGCACAGATTTGACCGTTGTTTTTGCACTTCCAGTTAGTGCTTTTAGATAGTTGCTTGCAAAAAAAAATAATAATTACACACTTCACCTCCAAAATACCATGCAGCTCTAATTATATTGAGTTTATACTGTGATAATCGCTTCTGACGTCCTGTTTCAGATCTGGGTACGGATGACATCCCAACGCCATTCGTGCACATAACGCGGGGCAGTGCGGACCGGGCCATGTGTCAGTTTGATGGGCATGAGTCACGGTGACAGCTCTATTAGAGATGTTAATAGAACAGGACAAAGGCACAGCACCCACTCAGGAAGCAGGAGATGGGGTAATGATGGTTAATTAACTCACGGGTCCCTCTCCTCTTTCTCCTTTTACAGGAAATAAAATATGACTCACAACACAGTTGACCACCTGCTCACAGTAATCCCAAGTAAAGCTCAACAATTCCTCTTTGCAAATTTAAAACTCAGTTTAATCTGAGTTCTGAGCAAATGACTCACCGGCAGTACACATTTGCACACAGCCAGTGTTGACTTAAAAAAATGTAGGCTACCTGAATGGTGGGTGTATTTGAACTCTGATTCTTGCAAGAATTTGAAGTGTGGAGGTTGTTCTTTCCTTGATATAGCGTTTGATGCCTGCCTGTTGTTGGTCCTCACTATTGTATTGCTAAATAAGGACTTAATGGAATTTCTTCTACAAAGCTGCTTTGAAACACTGACGTTTAATAAGCTTGACTTACAAGCCACAATAAAACTTTACTGAAATGAAAAAATCCTTACCTAGCGAACAAGATTGTATGAATAATTTTCTCTCACAGTATTTCATCAATCGGCCATATTGGTGGCACTGACAGCAAACAATGCCACTGAACCAAAGCAAACTTGCATATTTTGCTGATTATTGCTGCTGAAAATAGTCATTTATTGTCATGTTTTGGGCTGTACTAATCGGTCGGACCGTGTTTGGTGGTTGTGTTTGTGTTTGTTCTTATAATTTCCGATCAGGTAGGTGAAATATTAGACAAATATCTTAATTAATATTGCTTGTACGTATCTATACCACCTATTAACGTCAGTTTGAAATATTACGCCCTTTCTTGTCCTTCTCTGTTTAGCAGCTTCCACACGTTTTTTCATGGTTTAGACCAGTGGTTTTCAATCCTGGTCCTGGGGACCCACTGCTCTGCACATTTTGTATGTCTCCCTTATCTGACACACTCAGTTCAGTTCATGGATCTCTCTCCTAATGAGCTGATGATCTGAATCAGGTGTGTTCAGGGACGGACTGGCCATCTGGCAGACCGGGCATTTTCCCAGTGGGCCGATGTACTTTTTGGGCCGGCCGAAATCTTCTCTGTCTGATCAGCTCATAAAACTCTTAGCAGCCTATATTTTTTCTGCCTAATTAGCTGGCGGCGCTGTGTTCTTTGCGGCTGTGTAATGAATTTGTCAAAAAAAAAAAAAAGTCAGTGTAGGATTTTTTTTTACAGACAGACCGGCCCATGTGACATTTAATCTGCAGCCCATTGGTTCTTTTTTTAACTGACATTGGGCTGACCCAATCACATCTTTAGACAACTCCCATTTTGGGCTATGTGTGTGCGTGCAGCGTCGGGGTGTGTGTATCTGTCAAAATAGTGAAGAGAGAGAGGAAGAAACGAAAGGTAGGCGCAGAGAAATTGTGGGAAAAAAGGAAGGCTCTTCAAACGGACGCTGCAAAGTGTTGCAAAATAACACATACTGTATTTTTTCTGCCGCAGCAGGACCTTCATCAGCTGCCGTGGCTGATGAGAGTGGTGATGATGCCGGTGGCACTGAAAGCGCCGGTGAGGTCGAAGAGGATAGAGAAAGGGAGAGAGCGGAAGTGAGTGTAGAGCCTGCATTGCAATAAGCAGAACTGCTTTCAGAACACTTTGGCTATGTAATAAGTGTACATACCCCTTGATAAAATTGAGCCAAAAACACAAAATAATGGTGATTAGCACTGTAATAAATTAATTGCATCTGCGACTACATGTTTGGCTTGTTGCATTTATGTCCGCGGGAGTAGCAAGCAACGCTATAACGTCTCAGTGTTATAAGGTGGTCAGAACGACTAGTTTACACTGTCACAGTTTATTTAATGCTATACTATGGGAAACAGTCTGATCAACAATTTATCATGTCTCTTTCTCCCTCAAACACACAGGCACACATGATTCATTAGTGTGGATTATAGTTTTATTATATTAATAAATTACACTTTTCAGAAGTTTTTAATTTGTCTTTCACTCTTTCCTATATATGGCTTTAGTGCTTTTATGGAATAGGAGTTAGTATACGTATTCAAAGGCGTGCAAAGATGGGTAGCATTTTGATCGTATGTGGGCCGGTCTGGGCCAAAATGCCAGGGCCGATTTTTTGTCCCAGTCCAGCCCTGGGTGTGTTAAATAAAGGAGACACAAAAAATGTGCAGAGCAGTGGGTCCCCAGGACCAGGATTGAAAACCACTGGTTTAGACAACATAAATTAGCAGAACAACATATTCAGTGGTATCCACCTTTTTCTAAATGCGAATGTCTCGCCTGACTGGAGCAGTGCTTTACATTTCTGGTTCCTGGTGTTTCTAGTTAAATTAACATATTAACATATCCTAGCTGATAATATAACATTAAACCTGTGCACATTTTTAAATTTAGTTATATTGAAACAGTTTCAGTTCAGTCTCTCTTTTTTACCTGTTTTAACATGGATTTCTATGGAGACCAGAACACGAAAGCACCCTAATAGAAGTTTATCCATCATGGCGCCGTTCCTCGGTTACTCAGGAAAAAGGTGGATATTAACCATAAAATCCATGCTGTTGTTTACATTCTGACCAAGGCTGTGTCCAAAAGCTCTAAATTGAGTTCACACAAAGAGTTCACACCAGGACTATAACAATAACGATACAGGGAAACAATATCGTTGGGATCACCTTTAGAATTTTTTTTTTTTGACAGCTAAAGAACGATAAAACACTGACAGCTAATCAGACTTCATTTAAATTTAAAGGGCTTGCACATTTGAAATAGCAGGCAACACTGTAGAGAAGCAAACAGGTATTGCACAGCAAACAGAGTAACAAAAAACATAAAATTACCTTAGGAATTCAGCGCTACTTTGGACAACATTTTATTCCACTACATTGACTATGTTTGAGATTGGATAGTTTATGCTAGATTCACTCTTTAGGCTGCTTTTACACAAGTGAGTATTAGTTTAAAATGCATAACTTTTTCTACGGTTACGCCTGTCGTTTACACTACTCCGGTGTTTTTGACCCTCGAAAACTGAGACTTTTGAAAATGATGGCGTAGCTGCCCACATTATCTCTGCGTATCCTTGACGACCGTGTAAACAATAACATTATGCTCATTGTTGTACCCATAGATCTATAATAGGTAGATCCATTGTTTGACCACTTCAGGCACGTAGACGTCCTCAATATAAATAATAGGGCTTCTAACTATACATATCTATGGTTGTACCTGCATGAATGGCATGATATGACATGTGTTTTTGGTTGTGTAGTGTAGATGGAGATTGTTTCTGAAATGCAGTGAAAACACCAGTGTAGACGAGGATGTTTTTTTATTTTAAAACATGTACTGATTGAAGTTGTGTAAGTGCAGGCCTAGCGCTGGGGGGGGGGATAAAGTTATGTTCGCATTTGCGCAGATCAATTAGCATCTAACTTGAAGCAGTGCAGCTAGCCTATGCCATCAAAGTAGACATGGATTGAGAAACAACTTTAAAAGGTACTATGAAGAACCATGATTCATCAGTTATTATTCATTCATTCTAAATTTAGAACAACACATAGAACCAAACAATACTTCTGTAGCTTTAACGGAAGTAGCCTTGCCGATTTGCGAATGAATCACTCTTTTGAGTTGGAATCAGTTTGTGAGTCATTTGGATGGCACTCACAAATTGAATCGTTTGAAGTTGTTCACTCCGTAAATTAACAAGATATTTAAAATGCATAGGCTAACAACAGAACTGAATTAAGTAAATGTTTTCTACAGTCAAAGCAACCGGAAACAACTTAACAGCGACAAAAAAAGTCTTTCAACTCCTGCAGCAACTTAACAATAGAGGTAAATAAAGGCATTTTAGATCAAAATACAGGGTATGTGAATATGATAGTCATTCAATAGGCCTACATCATGTTTTCTACAGTCCATTGGTCTTCATGTTTACCTGTCCACCTGCAGTGCTTATCTGTAATGTTTTAGATGGAACAATTCAAAAATTATTTTGACACAAAACATGTTTTATTAAATACATCACCAAAAAAAAAAAAAAGTATGGCATACAGTAGTGAGATGTAGTGATGGGAAGTTCAGATCATTTGACTGACTCGAATCTTTGAATCTCGTTCATCAACAAATCTTTTTTCAAGTCATTTTGTTAATTAAAATGAATGTAATAGCCAAATTCCACAATGCAACGTTGTAGACCTTTCAAACAAAACTGTAATACAGCCAAATTATGAGAAACAGAAATTATTCATTCATTGTTTCAGGTCTGTTAGTTTCCCTCACCTCCCGATCTGTGCATTACATGTATCGTTCTTCTTTTGTTAAGTCATATCCCTAATGCATTCTGTACTGGAAACAGAATTGATTACTTTACCTCTTGAGTCTTCTGGTTCGAGTCGTTCATTCATCCATCCCCATAAGCTATAACGCTACTAGTCCCGGAAACAGTAATAATTAGTTCATCTCTCGAGTCCTCGGGTTCAAGTTGTTCGTTCCCAGTGCCATAACGCTGCTAGTCTCAGAAACGACTTCACTACTACTTCAAGAGTCATTAATTCAGGGAATCAAACTAAACTGGTTGCGCTGTTTGTTTGTGTGTTCGTTTTGGCATTTGGCACAATGATTCAATAGGTAGACGTTTAGTTTTCTGACGTTTAAAGGAACATTTTCCAACTCCCCTAGAGTTAAACAGATGAGTTTTACCATTTTAGAATCCATTCAGCCGATCTCCAGGTCTGACGGTAGCACTTTTAGCATAGCTTAGCATAAATCATTGAATCTGAGTAGACCGTTAGCATCTTGCTCAAAAATGACTAGAGAGTTTTGATATTTTTCCTTTAAAAAAAAACTTGACTCTTCTGTAGTTACATCATGTACTAAGACCAACAGAAAATGAAAAGTTGCGATTTTCTAGGCTGATATGGATATGCCGGAATGAGAGTATAGTTCCTATTCATATCAGCCTAGAAAATCACAACTTTTAATTTTCTGTTGGTCTAAGTAGACAATGTAGCTACAGAAGAGTCAAGTTTTAAATAGGAAAAATATTGAAACTCTTTGGTCATTTTTGAGCGAGATGTTAATGGTCTAATCAGATTCAATGATTTATGCTAAGCTATGCTAAAAGTGCTACCGGCAGACCCAGAGATCGACTGGATGGATTCGAAAACGGTAAAACTCTAGGGGACTTGGAAAATTAGCCTAGTTTTAACCCTTTAAGTTACCATGTATTAGCCTAAATCACATTCAATAAAGACTTCAGTGTAAACTCAATTGAACAGAAGATTCACCAGCGGCAGCACTAAGAAGCGGAAGAGCGGTACAGTAAACACTGGTAGACTACCATATTATTATCTGTTACCACAGTGAGCTACTTTTTGAAAGTTAATTTTGAGAAGCTCCTGTGACTTCAGATGCTTCGCTCATAGTTGCGTGCTAGAAACCTGTGGACTTACAATTTCCACCCAAAGCTGATCTGCTTTCGCAGCGAAGTGCTCTGTTTGTGGTGTGATTTATGGGGCTTGAATTGGATTAGGCACTGTTTTGTAACAGGGTCAAGCTGCAGACACACAATTATTCCACCCTCGTGCTAGTTTGTGTACCTTTCGTCATTTTTGTTTGTGGTTGGAGTGAGGAACTAATCTAGTGTGTGTATCCCGCAGATAATATATGAATACGTCCCTTTTATGTTTGAATTAGGATAATTCTAAAATTGCAATGGCCTACACAAATACACCTATCTCCATATTGTCATTTTACTGTACTGCTAAATACAAAGTGCAGATTAGTATAAACAAGCGCTGAACTGCTATTGAGAAATTGAAATGTGCTGATAGACAGAATGTAATTTCAGTATTTTCTGGCCCAAGGGCACAAATGGTATGCAAATCCTCACCCTTCCTTAAATATATTCCAGAGCCAAGAAAACTAACTCCCTGCACTCTGAAAACTCCATCCAGTATTCCTATTCTCTGTCTCTCTCTCTCTCTTTTTCTCTGACTGCAGAGACTGGTCTGTTGACTGTTTGAATGGTCTGATGGATTGATGAATTCTGGGACCTTCTGATCTCTCCCTCTTATTATGGAAAACATCCAATTTTGTGCTAACATCAACTCATTATTGCAAGAGTTTATGTTTGAAAGATTCACTCTTGGTAGACATTTTCCCTTAGATATTAACTGAAAAGCAATAATGCAGTGAGTATTTAATTTATGTGAGTTTTTTGGCAACCCTTCAGTGCAATTTGGATCATTCATTCTGTATTGTCTTAAGCCCAATTTAATTTGAATAACCACACACTTATCAAATAAGGCTTTAATTAACATAAGGCATTGTTTTTTTTGTTTTTTTTTTCATTTAGAACCAACTAGATGCATTTACTTAATGTTATATCTTGAACTGGGTCATGTAGGCTATAGTCTAGGCTTACAAACTGTGTAACTGGTTTTGAAATGGCTTCACTCAGATCTTGAGTGCTCTAAAATGAGAGCAGATCTTTATATGATTGCAGAGAGTGATGACTGGCTGTAGAGGAGAGCATGTGTGGAAAGCCCTTATGGAGATGCTTTGGGCGTATATTATGCTACAATACACACTCTGTTAGTAATTCATCAACATGAAGATGTGCATTTATGTGCACACCTGTTGTGAATCTGGTGGAAATCTTCTTCATTCATAAGGATACTTAAGTATGCCATTATTAGTGAGTATGATGCATTTTGTCTTGCACCAGACACCCAGAATGTCTTTCAAAGCCTGATTTTTTATTTATTTTTTTTATTCCAGTACTAGAGTGAAAAATTAAGGTAATTTAAGGCAGAAAAAAAGGTGCAGCGACAGAGAATTCTTCTCCAGCTTGTTATGACTCACATACACACTTATTTTCTCTTATACTTACAGTCTTTCATCCCAGGAGTCTTGAGAAGCAAGCAGGTTAAACCTCCTGCGGGACTATTAAATGTAATCTCATTTTCGTCTTTTTGGCAGTTTGTGAGACTGATGCGCTTATTCAGGAGCACAGAGCAATTTGTGAGTACAGACCATCTCTGCAATGAGAAATGTGTCAAATTAACTACAAAGCACACTGAAGAAAAAGAAGGCAGTCAATGGAAACAAAAAATGTATGTTAGTTTGTTTTTCATTTTTCTAATAGAAATGTGAGTAGTGCTTTCTCTTTTTTTTTTTTTTTTTTTTTTGCAAATTGTGATTATAGTAGTAGTTAATTTATAATATAATAATAGCTAATAATACTTAATAATTGCAGTGTTGTATTTTTAGTAAATTATATTTAAAATTATTTACAATTTTAGTTTAAAACGTATCAAAATGTAATTTTAGATTGATTGACTTTTTTAAAGCAATATGTGAAGGCTTCAAAAAGGACATTTATAGTACAGTTGAAGTCAAAAGTTGACTTGCACCTTGCAGAATCTGATTATTATTATTATTTTACTAAAATAAGAGTAGTAAGTGATAGTTGTTCATGAGTCCCTTGTTTGTCCTGAAAAGTTAAACTGCCTGCTGTTCTTCAGAAAAGTCCTATAGGACTTTAGGACCCACAATTTCTTTGTTTTTGTTTTTTTATGATTATATGATTTTGAGACCCATCTTTTCACACTGAGGACAACTGAGGGACTCTTACGCCACTATTACAGAAGGATCAAATGCTCACTGATGCTTCAGAAGGAAACACAATGCTTTAAGAGTGTAAGAGTTTTTTTTTCTTATTTTGCCCAAATATCTTTTTTTTTTTCTTCATTTAGTGCTGTCCTTCAGAAGCTACAGAAGATGCTTATATGTTTCCCAGAATGCAAAATAAGTTAAATTTACCTTGATATTCAAATTCAATAAACAACATTTCTGTAATATATACACTACCAGTCAAAAGTTTTTTTTTTTTTGCATCCTAAAGCAAGGATAAATTAGAATGTCATGGAAAAGTTCATTTTTTTTTAAGCCAAAATCATTTAAATTTGAGTTGAATTACTAAAATAAATTAACTTTTCCACAACATTCTAATGTATTGAGATGCACCTGTATTTTGGCATATAAGGTTTAGATGACAAACAGTTTTGGAATGCCTGCATGAAATGTAAATAAGAAATAATGTAAATGTAACGTAAATAAAAACTATTTTTATTGAGTTGGAAAGACAAAAGCCTTCCAAATACATAATAATACATGGTTAAAACCCTTTTGAAATGAATGTGTTCACCAGTATTGCTGCAATGTTAAAACCCTTCTTAAACCTGAAAAGATTTTTGTAAATCTAATGGTCAAATGCTGTCACCACCTGTGGTGTGAATGTCCACAAAACTGGACTTTCTAAATGTATAGGCCTATAATTGGTAGACTGTTTTGAAATGAAAAGATAAAAAAAGAGAAATTAGGGGGAATCAATGAATTATGAATAATTTATTGCTATTGTGTGAATAATATGTAATCATGTAATCCGTGAAAAAGTAACTGTACTCTGATTACGAGTACTTTAAAATGTAACTTACTCTGATTACAAGTACTTCATGTTTGGAATCTGATTACGTCAGTTACTACCCAGCTCTGATTGTTCGTAAATAACATCGGGGTGACAGAATTTTCTTCATTGGTGAACTATTCCTTTAAATATGATAAATAGCAATGCTTGCCTATTCAAAAAAGGGAACTATATTTTTTTCTGTTCATGCGAATCTATTGTGGTTTATCCTTGATATCGGACAGGATGACAGGTCATCGATCAGATGACAGATTATAGCAGTGCTGGCCTAACTGAAGATGTTGACAAAGATAAACTGATATCATCTTGGTAGCAAAAAAAAATAAAAACTGTTCAAAAGAGATGTGACATTCTAGGGAGCTAGTAAACGAAGAAGCCATCATAAGTTACGTGTGACTGCACTCTTCTGCCATGTTCCTTGTCTTGAATCAATGATAAACTGCATGCAGTCACCTCGTGCTGTGACATTACTCTCGCCCGGCGTGACTCAGATTCTGCCCCATCGGCTCAGTAGCTTGACATTCTGTGGAGGAGCCCATTGAGCGCCGGCGGAAAAGCTTGCTACGGTACCTCGTCAGACAAGACGTTTTAGCTCGCTTCTACCATTATTGGGCTTTACTGTGTGGCCGGCTCCAGGCTCTCTGGGGGTCGGCGCAGGAAATGGGAGCAGATTTGTGGCAAATTACAAATCTTGCTGTGGACCAGCACGACTGAAGGAGGAATCCAAGACTGAGAGTACCAATATATGAGCTCAGAGTTTTAAGAAGTAGGGGTTAGAAAGGATTGGTTAGAATGCCGAGTTTGGGCTTGTTGGAATTAGAATCAATCCTAGATTTTTATCCAGTGATTTCTGAATATTTATGGACTTCAGAGACACTTTCTGGATGCACTGTAGATAAATTCTTTGAAAAACATGCCACAAGAGGAAATAAAAACTATTTAATTGATCAAAATATATGAAATTTACAGCCTTAGATATTAAGGAGAAGTAATGAATTAAAATTGAAAATTCTGTCATTAATTACTCATGTAAGACCTTACAATTTCCAAACACAAATGAAGATATTTTTGATGAAAAGAGCAAAGAATTGTTGAATAAAGTCATTATTTTTGTTGTCTTTGTGCACAAAAAGTATTCTTGCATCTTTGTAAAATTAGTTGAACTACACGTCGCATGGACCATTTTAACAATGTCCTTATACCTTTCTGGGTCTGGGAACAATTCATTTACTGTCTATGAAGGATCAGAAAGCTCTTGGATTTCATCAAAAATCTCATTTGTGCTCCGAAGATGAAGGTCTTACAGGTTTGGAACAACATGAGTAATTAATACTGAATTTTCTTTTTTGGGTGAACTGTCCCTTTAACAATATTTTCAAACAAACTGTTAGACTGTTTCTCAGGACTAACCTTTTTAACGTTCCATTCAGACCTGGTTTTATTATCAATTTTATGACCCATTTAATCATCTAAAGCAAAACCATTAAAACTAGTACTCCTAGTGTTGTAATTTGGTAAAGGCTAATGAAAAACTAGGCCCCCCTGAGTCATTCTGCCCTGGTACTTGTACCAGCACATGCTCTCTGACAAACTCGTTCTGTCTACATCCACCTCCCACCTTCTTTTCCTGAAGGGCAGAACATGTAAATCTCAGTGGGATGGTGGGAGGTATCGTCTGGCCCATTTTGAGATACGTGTCCACTTATAAACAACATGCAAAGCACCTGGATTCACTGTGCTTTCTCAAGTGATCTTTACCTCTAAATCCTTTGAAATGCCTCACGCTGGTTTTGCCCGCACTTCATTTGTTGTTATTTGACATGGTTTTGTTTGTTTTGCCCCTTGCATGATTTGACTCTATCACCACCGTAAATAATGCTTATTCAAGCACACATAACATTTCAGAAAAGGTAAACTTTAAGTGTAGATATGTTTTGCCCAGTCTGATCTCATGCCGAAACCTGTGGGAGCTTGTTTGAAAGACACTGTTTCGTGACATTTGTTTGTTTTTTTCCCCTGGAGTGGATGAACATACAGTACATACGGTAGCCTAAATTTTTTTTGACATTGGTTTTGTACTTGTCACCGCAGTTCTGACTTGTACTGTCCATTGAGTGGTGCTATAACTCTAATGCTTCATGATGTTTTAAAATTACATACCATCTGCACTACACCTAAACCTACCCAATAATATGATCAAAAGCAAATGTGATGTGAATATGCAATCACATGCCGTTTTAGCTTGTTTTTAGATCTCTCATCTTTCAACTCTTTTATCATGAGTCATGTTTTTAACAGGATTCGTACCCAAGGATTATGCATCCTAAATCTAATTCCATGCCGGCTAAGCTACCAAGCAAGCATGCTATATCCAGAAAGCAAAACATATGGAGCTGTAATCATAACTGTCTACGAAAACGATTACAAGTGCTCGCTGTTTTACCACCTCTAGTGCAGGGGTTCTCAAACTTTTTTACTCCGAAGCCCTTCTTCTCCGGTCAATTTTGAAAGACTCCCCCATGCCTGACATTTCCTCTTATTTTTAAACCTTTTTTAAAAACCAAAACATTTGTTTGCCTTATTCTTCTTGTACTGCATGTTGTTAAAAAACTCCAAATTCAAACATTTAAATTAAAGCTATACTTTACAACTTAAAATAAAACTCTCTGCTCAATTCTAACTTTTTAAAATAATATATACATATACAGATGTAAAGCTCCTGAATTCTTTTCAGACATTCTTCATACACCTTCAGAGTATTTTTTCCGTAAATAAATGAACCTGCCATACCAAACAGGACAACAGGGAGATGCCAGAAAGACCACATGCTGTTTCTATCCATTAAAAAAAATAAACATACAAATAAAAAAAATACATATATTTTAAATCTGTTGAAACGCATCGATTTAGGCAGTTCGGCAAAGACGGCATCAGTTCCTCCGTCAGAGCACATCTGATGATCATAAAGTCATAAAATCTCTATCGGTGAGCATCCATTATAAAACACTCACAGTACATTAATTTGGACAGCTATGCAATATATATTGAAATTCCACGCAAAAAATACGGGTATAGGGATCAGAGCACGCATAGTTTGTGAATCAATAGCGGACCTGCGTGCCTACGATTCTGATATACAAGAGTGTCATACATTAGACACGACCAAGTTCGTTATTATTACACTAATCTCTTTACCTTTATATTAGCGCAATGGTTTGCTTTATGCAGCAGAGAGATGTAGTGGGTCGCGACCCCCCGGTTGAGAACCTCTGCTCTAGTGTTCATTTCTGTTAGAAACTACAGTGATATGTACAGGTCCTTCTCAAAAAATTAGCATATTGTGATAAAGTTCATTATTTTCTGTAATGTACTGATAAACATTAGACTTTCATATATTTTAGATTCATTACACACAACTGAAGTAGTTCAAGCCTTTTTTTTGTTTTAATATTGATGATTTTGGCATACAGCTCATGAAAACCCAAAATTCCTATCTCAAAAAATTAGCATATTTCATCCGACCAATAAAAGAAAAGTGTTTTTAATACAAAAAAAGTCAACCTTCAAATAATTATGTTCAGTTATGCACTCAATACTTGGTCGGGAATCCTTTTGCAGAAATGACTGCTTCAATGCGGCGTGGCATGGAGGCAATCAGCCTGTGGCACTGCTGAGGTGTTATGGAGGCCCAGGATGCTTCGATAGCGGCCTTAAGCTCATCCAGAGTGTTGGGTCTTGCGTCTCTCAACTTTCTCTTCACAATATCCCACAGATTCTCTATGGGGTTCAGGTCAGGAGAGTTGGCAGGCCAATTGAGCACAGTAATACCATGGTCAGTAAACCATTTACCAGTGGTTTTGGCACTGTGAGCAGGTGCCAGGTCGTGCTGAAAAATGAAATCTTCATCTCCATAAAGCTTTTCAGCAGATGGAAGCATGAAGTGCTCCAAAATCTCCTGATAGCTAGCTGCATTGACCCTGCCCTTGATAAAACACAGTGGACCAACACCAGCAGCTGACATGGCACCCCAGACCGTCACTGACTGTGGGTACTTGACACTGGACTTCAGGCATTTTGGCATTTCCCTCTCCCCAGTCTTCCTCCAGACTCTGGCACCTTGATTTCCTGAATGACATGCAAAATTTGCTTTCATCCGAAAAAAGTACTTTGGACCACTGAGCAACAGTCCAGTGCTGCTTCTCTGTAGCCCAGGTCAGGCGCTTCTGCCGCTGTTTCTGGTTCAAAAGTGGCTTGACCTGGGGAATGCGGCACCTGTAGCCCATTTCCTGCACACGCCTGTACACGGTGGCTCTGGATGTTTCTACTCCAGACTCAGTCCACTGCTTCCACAGGTCCCCCTCTCGTTGTGCAGCGTTTTCTGCCACACTTTTTCCTTCCCACAGACTTCCCACTGAGGTGCCTTGATACAGCACTCTGGGAACAGCCTATTCGTTCAGAAATTTCTTTCTGTGTCTTACCCTCTTGCTTGAGGGTGTCAATGATGGCCTTCTGGACAGCAGTCAGGTCGGCAGTCTTACCCATGATTGCGGTTTTGAGTAATGAACCAGGCTGGGAGTTTTTAAAAGCCTCAGGAATCTTTTGCAGGTATTTAGAGTTAATTAGTTGATTCAGATGATTAGGTTAATAGCTCGTTTAGAGAACCTTTTCATGATATGCTAATTTTTTGAGATAGGAATTTTGGGTTTTCATGAGCTGTATGCCAAAATCATCAATATTAAAACAAAAAAAAGGCTTGAACTACTTCAGTTGTGTGTAATGAATCTAAAATATATGAAAGTCTAATGTTTATCAGTACATTACAGAAAATAATGAACTTTATCACAATATGCTAATTTTTTGAGAAGGACCTGTACTTATTGGTACATGTTTCACGTCTTGCAGAAAAGTTCCCACAGGTACGTTTTTATCATGAGATCGGGTAGGTTTTTCCAGGCTGATTTGACTTTTAAGGCGTTCGTCTTATAATGAGTGACAATCTGGTATATTATATTGTATTAACATCGAAACATTTGTGGTCAGTAAGATTGAAAGAAATTTGCATTTTTATTTAGCAAGGATGCATCAGATTGATCAGAAGTGTTCTTCTCTTCCGTGTCAGTCTTTGACGCAGGGTTATTAATTTAGTTTTCTTTGAGCACAAAAAGTATTCTTGTAGCTTCAAAAAAATAAGGTTGAACCACTGATGTCTCATGGACTATTTTAATGATGTTCTTACTACTTTTCTGGGCCTTGAACATGTTAGTTGCGTTGCTCTCTATGCAGGGTCAGAAAGCTCTCAGATTTCATCAAAAATATCATAAGATTAACGAAGGTCTTATGGGTTTGGAACAACATAAGGGTGAGCAACTATTTACAGAATTAAAATTTTTGGGTGAACTATCCCTTTAAACCTTCCTTTTCACTCATGTCACTTAGGCCGCACAGTTGATTGGATAACTTTAGGTTACATAGCATCCACTTCTCACCATCCACTCCTTTCCTGATGGATAAAATCCAGTCCTGTCTTATGTTTTTTTTTTACTTATTAACAATACATTAGTCATATAGGTTGCAAAGGGCAGTTGAGTGAACCTCACGCACTGTTCTTTCTTTTTGCTTGCTCTCACTTTCCTAAGGCAAAGCTGTTTCTGGAAAAAAAAAATTCTAAGAAATCAGCAGGTGTAAAATAATTTTCTCACGTCCCCTGTAATTTCATATTGTATACCGCATGCATTTTTGGACTACCGTACTCAATGGTGTTCATGAACGATCATGTCCCACAGTCTCATTTTTGCCTCTTTCCGTTCTTGCTGTTTCTTTCTCACCGGTGAGCCCAAGCACACGTTCGTTCGGGTTGGTGTTAAGAAAGCCAGGTGTCAGCAGGAATCCAGTCAATTCGATGCAGCTTTGTCTCTGCACCAGACGTAATTACAGCTGTACCTCTGTGCTCACAATAAGCAGAGAGCTGAAAACAGGAATGAGCAGCAGTTCGTGGTCGACCTTTTACACAAAAGCCAGAATATGACCAAAGGAAGCTGCATTATAAAATGAGGCTGACATGCAGACGTGACCCATGCTAGTCGCATTATGTCTGGAGAAATCTTGCATGGCTGATTGTGTGCACCAACACGTGACAGTTTTAAAAGGATGTCGGTGTCTGTAATGATTCTTCTCTCCTGCTGAGCCATAGTGCAGGTGTACGTTGGGAAAAACAAGCTAAAAGCCTTTGCTATTAAAGTAGCAGTGACAGTTTTTGTACCTTTTGCAATGCGTTATCTTTGTATGTTTTTTTTTTTTTGTGCAGCTGTCAACAATCGGCTTCACAATAGGTTCAGTTTTGAAAATGCACTCAAATCTATTATGACTTTGTCATTTCATACTTTGTAATCATCTCCACCTTGAACAAAGATTTATGCAAGAGAGGAAAATTTAATATCATGAGCTCATTGTCATAATTTCCGATTGGATTGAAGAGAATTAAAAACATCATCAACCATATTCCATCTGATGTTTAATTTATTCCCTTTTTTGTCTTCCTGTCTTTGTTCAAGTCTTGCTAGTCTCTCTTTCAAATGATTTTTCTTCAACGCTTCAGTGCTTTTGGCTGCCTATCTAAGTGAATGACCTTTATTGTGATTCTCCACATTTATTCTCTTCATCCAAATCAAGTTTATTTTCTACAACAGGCAAGAAAAAAAACACTTTTCCACACAAATGAATAATGCCCCCCTCCCTAAACATCCCATCCTTTCCAGTTGCCTCATTATTCAAATGTGAAAAATCAATATGCAGATCAATATTAGCATAAACTGGTTTCCGTATTTGAATTCCTCATAATGTACCTCTTGTTATTTCTCAAATGGCTGATGCAGCGCAGCGGGGTTCCTGTCAGAGATCAGCTCTCTGGATTTATGTCAGAGCCCCAGGAGCGGGGTGAACACTGAGAGCTGTGACCGGAATGAAAAAAGGAGGATACGTGGTGGGTGAATGTTCTTGGATGAAAGAAAGGCTTCTCAGGATCATGATATTAGCTTGTTTTCTTCTTCCCACAGAAAGTAAAAGTGTCGGCAGTGCTTTGTGAGATGGACTTACGGTTGGAATAAAACTCTATATTATATAGCTAATGGTTCTGGCACTGAACTCTAATTGGTCGGGCCACTCTTTAGAACAGATTCAATGACTCCCATATCCACCTTATTTTTCAAGGTGGAAGTAAGTTGTTTTTTCGGGTAATGTGTTAGACTTCCGGTTCCTAAGCTGCTGTAGGGAAATAACGAGAAGAATAACAAAGTGCACTAAATGGTAAAACTGTTTGCGCTACAAACCAATTAAGACACATACATTTGAACAGCTAAAAACAGATGGAAGTGTGATTGAAAAGACTGTTTGTGAAACTGATTTATACCTAAATATAATAACCTTACTCTCTTTCTTCCATTAAGACTTTGTCAAGGAATCGTTGGCATTACAAAAGAGATTGTGTTTGAGTGTTTGAATCGAAAATGTGATCTTTTAATGACTAATCAGCTAATCAGCAGCTCTAAATCTCCTATAGGACCCCTTCAACAATTTAATAGGCTCTTTTGGTCTCTATTTAGTGCCTAATTATACAAAGTGTTAAAGTAAGTCATTGTGACTATTAGTGTATTTTTTTAAATAGTAAATCTCTATTACATTATGTCATTTTATATAAACATAAGTCCTTTTTTCTACATTAATATATTACATTCACTACGGTTCAAAAGTTAAGAGGGTTGGTCATTCCAGGCAATCTGCAGGCAATCTGCTGATTATTCCAGAAGTGGAATAATTTCAGAATATAATGCATTTTAATAAGCACCAAATATGGAATCTTGAGACCTTTCCGATAAAACGTATTTTGTCAAGATCATAAAAAGTTTTGATTCTGAAAGACCACAATACATTTTGTAATAGGACACTTGACACTGGCCACTAAAGGGCAGGGCACCGCAAAAATATTTTTCAAATGATATATATTTTATGATGATTATTACAATATGTGATAGAAAAAAAGACAACAAAAAAAGAGCACCAACCGGCCCACAGTGAAAAACTGTTATGTTTTGAAATATATTATTACAATAAAAAAATAATTGTTTAACATTATAATATAATATAATCGTCTTTTATTCCTGTGATGCAAAGCTGAATTTTTTTGCAGCATTAGGACAGAACGCGTCTGTCCGTCTAAAAATGCGAGACGCAGCGCTCTGGAATGGTTTAAAAAAAAGCGCAGCATAGAACACAAGGGTCTCGAGACGTAATGCAATAACGACAAAAAGGGGCATTTTCAGTATATATATTAAGTCACAGATATTTCTCTCCAAATGCCTTTTTAAGGAACAAGTTGTGATAATCGCTTGAAGAAATGTTATATAATTCAGGGTATCCAGACACAGCCACTCCGCCATATTGCTTTCAAATAAAACAGCTGTCATGTCAACTTGCTATTTTAAACAGAAGCTCGCAACGCTTGCCCCGCCGAGTTCTTCTGATTGGTCCACTGCTTTGGAACTGACATTGATGCGCAGCACTGTGCTTAAAAGTTGAAATTATTTTGGCCCTAATCAGACAGAACGCATTTTGTGAAGTGCGAGGCATCTTTTTTGAATTGTTTTTTGTTAACCGCCTGGTGCGCCTCGTGTTTTTGCAGGAGCGCTCTAAGTGCCTGAAATTGAAAAAAAAAAAGCAACGATGTCATCGCGTTTTTTTCCATTGTCCAACTGAATGTTTTGATGGTTTCCTAGCAACATAAAAAAACGCATTCCACTGCTCTTTTTTCAAAAGTCACCAAAAAAAGGCAGTGCTGCTGTGCGCCTCGTGTTTTCAGACATAAAAAGCGCATTTGGTGTGATCGGGGCCTTAAACTTAAAAACGCGCCACTCCTGCGTGAGGCGCTGCAAAAGAAACGAGACCGTGAGCGATTATAACAACTTGTTCCTTAAAAAAAGGAGCTTGGAGAGAAATATCTCTGTCATTGAATATATATATATATATATATATATATATATATATATAGCCTACTGAAAATGCCCCTTATTGCATAACATCTCAAAAAAGCGCTTCGAGATCCTTGCGTTATGCTGTACTTTTTTTTTTTTTTCCCGGCCTGTCAGTAACACAGATAACACATAACAGTGTGTATGTGTAGCTATGCCATCATCATTCACAGCCCTTTTTTTTTTTTTATTAATTTTTATATTTTATTTATTTAACCATATGACCGACAAGACCGGGGGATAGAGAAAACAGGAGAGGAGAAAGAAAGAAGAAAAGAAAAGAAAAAAAAAAGAGAGAAAGAGGATAGAGAAAGAGAGAGAGAACAAAAACAGATAATCTGCTTCCATACCTGCTGACAAAGCTGCACTTTTTTTAAAACAATTCCTGAGCTTTGCGTCTCGTGTTTTTAGACATGTTCTGTGTGAATGGCCCCATAAAAAGTTCATTTACTTTCAGTGTTACTTTTGACCAGTTTATTGTCTTTGCAAAACGAAAGTATTAATTTCTTTTAAAAATGTCACTGACCCCAATAATATATTTCTTGTTCATGGTGGTTAGTTAACTTGCATTTGGCAAGCATACCCATTATATATACCTAGCAATCAACATTTTCTTTTTTCGTAAAAAAAAGCATGTCATTATGTACAAATATACAATTTTTACAATTTTAATCAGGACTTATGAATGGCAACTTCATTTTCAATCTTCATTTCATCCTCATTTTCAATGTAAATGACATTGTATAAGGGGAACAAACTTTACAACATTGCCATCGCAAAAAAAGCAATTAACCACATGGCGTCTCATATCTTATGGCTTTATTATTTCTTTAATTATCCTCTTAACACAATATTGCTTCAGATAGTAAGCTTTTGTCAATCATATTATACAGTAAATCATTCATTTGTTTGTGTTTCATTGTTTATCCATCAGTTTTAATTTCCTAATTAGGTTTTTTGTGTGTGCCGCTCCCGCGTGCATGTGTACAGTAGACTGACAGCTGGATTGACAGCTGTGTTAAATATCCATTAGGTAGGCAGCAGCTGGCGCAGAACCTCCTCTTTAACCATTAACATTGCTTTGACTCATCCATGTCCCCTCATTTCCATATAATATAATTAGTATTAATCAAAACAGGGTAGGAGGAGAGAACCCAAAGCCAGAGCTGAAAAATGCAACACCTCTGAGGATACTGCGAAATATGAATGATCCACTGTGAGCTATGTATTTTTGGACCAAACTCGGTTGCAAAGGTGTGAAAAAAGTAGGCGGATTCACGTCATGTTGCTCACACTAAGTAACAGTTGCTCGAATCTCACGCCAGCCTTAAAATGGTCACGTAATTAAGATATTCCTTGGACAGTTCTTGCTTTCTCTATAAGGTGATGACTAATGTTTGACTTAGGTTCATATTTAAACTGTATGTTGAGTAAACAAATGATAAGCTAAGGGTCTGAGCTGACTTTTTTAACATTTAGAAGTAGCACTTGTTTGAGGTATCATTTGTGTATTAGCAGTTGGTCTATGCGTCAGCAGTGGCTGAGTAATCTCAGCATTCAGACCTGGCAAGTGCAGTAATATTTTGCTTTGTCAGTTTTTTTGTAATTCATAAATCAGCAGAAGTATTCAGTGTTATTTTCAAATCATATCCAAACGCTGCCTTCTTACAAATACAGTGCTACAGAGTTAATATCAAAAGACTTTGGTGTCTTGGTAAAATTCATCACGCTTGTGACATTGTTGACATTTCTTTTAAAACTCTGTAAAAGACACAAGTAAGATCTCTTTTTAGGAGAAAAATCTCAGTAAGATTTTTCTTTTTTAAGAAATTAATTTATTCAGAAAGGATTACGTTTATTAAAAATAAACGTAATCCTTTCGTTTAAAAAAACAGTGACTCAAATAAATGCTGTTCATTTCAACCTTCTATTCATCAAAGAATCTTTGCAAAAAAGCTGGTGGTAGAAAAAAATGGTGAGTAAAAAAAATGAATTATAACGATTTTAAAATTACTGAATTTTACATTATTGCTTCGTTCTGTTTTATAAAGACTGTTCTGAAGTTGTATGAATATTGAGTAAATTGCCTTTAAAATTGTCCAAATGAAACTCTTAGCAGTGCATATCAAAAATTAAGTTTTGATATATTCACTATAGGAAATTTACAAAATAACTTCATGGAACATGATCTTTACTTAATAACCTAATGATTTTTGCCATAAAAGTAAAATCGATTGTTTTGACACATACAATGTATTTTTGGCTGTTGCTACAAATATACCCATGCTACTTAAGACTGGTTTTGTGGTCCAGGGCCACATTTTATTCTGCAGCTATTGTTTTGTTTCTTCCAGTTTTGTACATCTGACACTATTTTAATGATATAATCCATCAAATAGAAACTGAATATTTTCCAGAAAGTGTTTTTGCATATGTGTTTTTTAGACATGACATTTATTTCAGTCTTTATATTTTAGTAAGAGTGTCCCTCATGTGGAAATAGTCATGTTTGGAGGCCTGTGGCCTGGTTTGGAAAGTATCAAGTCTTTATTTATATAGTGCTTTATACAGTTGTGTCAAAGCAGCTTTACAATGTCAAACAGGAAAATAGTGTGTCAATGATGCAAGAGGTCAGTAACAATGAGTCAATATTTCAGTTAGGGATGGGCGATATATATCGATCGATAAATTCATGCGCATCTCGTCAGTAAAGCCAGTTCTTTGATTAGCGGTAAATCTCCATCACCTGTTTTCAAATGGAGCGCCGGTTTATTCACAGAACCGTAGATCACTGAAAAGCTACCCCAATGAATCACCCCGCGAAACTGAACCCGATATTGCGTAGCTTGTCAGTGATCTATGGCTCTGTGAATAAACGGGTGCTCTATTTGAAAACAGGTGAAGGAGATTTACCGCTAATCAAAGAACCGGCATTACTGATGAGATAAGTGGCAAAAAGTGGCAAAAAGACAAAACCCACTGGTGACAGAAATAGAGGGGGGAAAAAAACAACAACTTGCAAGAAATCAGGCTCAGTCAGGGGGCCAGTTTTCCTCTGGCCAGATGAAACCAGTCAGATTGTGCAGAAGAAACGTCTGGTTCTCATGGTTTTGTGTCGATGGCCATCTAGGTGACAAGGTCTTCACTGGGGATGTCTCTAGGGCTCATCTAGTTGACATTATCTCTGCTGACATTCAGGGCTGTATCATGCTGATCCACCATCTGGACTGGGTCCGGGTGACTGCAGTGACAATCCGATCTGGATTACGGATTGGATGAGGGGTCGCAATGGTGACTTCAGAGTAAGAATGAAACAGATTAATATTAGCATAAAACCATTTTTTTCTTACGATGTTACAAGTACATCAGGGAGAAGTGTTCCCGGTTCTGGTTGACCTAATTAATGCAGCCTAAAATTTCTTTAATGGATTTGAATTATACAAATGTAATAGTATGTAATGTGTATGCCAGATTAAAGAGATGGGTCTGTAATCTAGATTTAAACTGATAGAGTATGTCGGCCTCCCAAACAATGCTAGGTAGATTGTTCCACAGTTTGAGTGCTAAATCCACCTTTATCTTTCTGTAAGAATGGTTGCGGCCATTTGTAAATTTTATGGGCCTGATATCCACATCTAGCTATTCTTCGCTGTACAAAACAGCTTGTTTTTCTTCTTGGTATTGCAAAATGGTGTGTCTTACCATGTTATTTGAATGTATTATCTTAATTATTAGCACACTGGTTTGTACCGTAGTGCAAACAATGGTAACACTTTAGGATAGATAACACTTACTCACTACTAACTATGACTTTTCCCCCAGTAAATTTCTAATTTACTATTAATAGTTAGTAAGGTAGATGTTAAGTTTAGGTATTGGGTTAAATTTAGGATTAGGGATGTAGAATAAGGTCATGCAGAATAAGGAATTAATATGTGGCTAAATGGCTAAAATTCTAGCAATATGCATGCTAATAAGTAACTAGTTAGTAGTAATAAGTGTTACCTATTTTTAAAGTGTTACCCAAACAAGTTTTACCGTTACTACACGTTGTTATTCTTCTCGTTATTTTTCTATAGCGGCTAATGAATCACAAGTCTCACCCATAGGTTTAATTCTGTGTTAAAGAAAAAGGTGGGTAGGAAAAGGATCTACCGTCTGCAGTTGATTTTGATGTTACCAAATGGCCTGAGTTTTGAGATCGCAGCGAATGTAAAGGACTATAATGCGATATGAGCTCGCTCACTGAGGAGCTAAACAATTAATGGCTTTATAAGTAATTACCAAGATTTTACAATCTATACAATGTTTAACAGGGAGCCAGTGTAGGGTAAAAATAACAGCTGATATGGTCGTACTTCCTGGTTCTAGCTGGTGGAGCAGCATTACAATAATCTAACCTTGAGGTCATGAATGCATGAATTAACATTTCTGCATTTGACACTGAGAGCATAGGTCATAATTTAGATATATTTTTAAGATGGAAAAATGAGGTTTTACAAATGCTACTGTAGAAATAAGCAATATTAAAGGATTAGTTCTCTTTTACAAGAAAAATGTACAGATAATTTACTCACCCCTTTGTCATCCAAGATGTTCATGTCTTTCTTTCTTCGGTCGTAAAGAAATTATGTTTTTTGAGGAAAACATTTCAAGAATTTTCTCCATATAGTGGACTACTATGGTGCACAAGTTCGAACTTCCAAAATGCAGTTTAAATGCAGCTTCAAAAGGATTTAAATGCTCCCAGCCAAGGAAGAAGGGTCCTATCTAGCGAAACGTTCTGTTGTTTTCTAAAAAAAAACATACAATTTATATACTTTTTAACCTCAAATGCTCATCTTGTCTAGCTCTGCGATGTGCATGCATACTGTGTGCACTCTGGTTTAATATGGTTTGGGTATGATAGAAAAATCCCATCTCATCTTCTCCTCCAACTTCACAATCATCATACATCGCTGTTTTACCTTTTTTTGTAAAGGGCGTTTTACCTTCTTTGCACGTTCACTTTGTAAACACTGGATTGGTACTTCTGCAGCGGTGTAGGACGATTTTGAAGCTGGAGAAGAAAATGAGATGGGAGTTTTTCGACATACCCTAACTGTCTTGAACTGAAGTGCACAGAGTGCGCATCGCAGAGCTAGACAAGATGAGCATTTGTGGTTAAAAAGTGTATAAATTGTACATTTTCTTTTAGAAAATAACAGATTTGACTCAGATGGGGTCATTTAGAGCCCTTTGAAGCTGCATTTAAACTGCATTTTGGAAGTTCAAACCCACGGGCACCATAGAAGTCCGCTACATGGAAAACTTTTCTGAAATGTTTTCCTCAAAGACATAATTTCTTTATGACTGGAGAAAGAAAGACATGAACATCTTGGATGACAAGGGGGTGAGTAAAGTATCGGTACATTTTTTCTTCTAGAAATGAACTAATCCTTTAATGATGGTTCTTTCTTTAGAAGAATATCATGGCTGTGTTGGAGAACCAGTTGAAATATGAAACATGTTTCCTTCCTGTGGATTTTACTGTAATGAGTGGAAGGTAGTGGCTGAAATGGGGACTAAAACCTCCATCTGCCTTCATGCATTTTAGCACAGTCCTTTCACTAATGCTTCCTCATGACCTCAATGAATAAAAGCCCCTCTCAAGCTCCGTTCTGATTGGTTGAGAACTCGATTATGCATCGCGCCATTGTGCTGAAAGTCATCTTTCCTCTCAAAGATCTGTTTTGATGCATCAGCTGCAGAGGATGTGGGAATAAGTGAGGCTGAAATGCACTGCATTTGCGGGTGTGGGTATAAATGTGTGGTTTTGTGAGGTTCTCTAACAAGCCAAGTCACTGCGCATTGCGATATTGAATATCGAAGGGAGGTTGCCCTTGGAAAGCAGATAAAGAAGCATGCCTTTTAAACCATCCATATAACTTCTGCTGTCCTTGGGATTAGAGTTGTATTTATCTAAGAGCTGGTCAGATTTCCAATCTAGCTAGTTACGTAAGGTGCATAAATCTTGAGACCGGTAATATCGTTAATGTCAGATAACTGCAAAATGCAAGAATGAAATAAAATATTTATCACTTTTATACTACAACTTAATATTAGATAAGGCCACAGTCTCATTTTGAGAAAAAAAGGAACACGCTTCAGATTTATATATGCATCATGTTGAAAGCAGCTTGACTTTACTAAATAGAGGTCTGAGTTTCATCTTCAGCGGTCTAGGGAGGGATTACACTATCAGCAGAACAGATCAAGCCTTCCTAAATCTATCCCATGTTTCCCTGAGCTGCATACAGACAAGGCCACAAATGGAAACGACTCCATCCGGAATATATTCAGCCAGTCTCTCACGTTAAGACTCCTAATAACCTTGGCGGAAATAGCAGCAACTGTCGCGGGTTGAGAAAAACCCTATTTCTTCCCATTTTCGGATTCCCAGATGTGTCTTCGCAGCCCACTCTGGCAAATGAAACCGAATGAACGCATAAACACGTGAACGGCGCAAGAGTAACAGGCCAGAATAAAAAGACACAATTCATTACCCAAAAGAGTACACTTCATATTCGGCAAGTGATGCCGTGGTGGCCGCCGTATTTTTGAATCTGGTTCCCCAGTGACGAGGCGTGAGAATTCACACTGTTGCCTGCAAATGAAAATGACACTTCGATTAGCAGCGGAGATGTTCGTTTAATGCCTCAGGACAATTTCCCTCCCTCCACAGATGGTTGGTATAATGATAGCGCTTTTATTGTATAAAGCGGCAGAATCCGGCGCTGTGCCCTTTTACAGTGAATCCATCTGTCTCGAGTGGGACAGGCTGAATCCCTCACCGTTTCATTTCTTCCCACCTCTGTTGTTTCACCTCTAAGGACCTTTTTAATCCATTGACCCGGTGCATTAAAATGACACATGCTGTAAAGCTAGAGTTGTATGTCAGTGTCTGCATAAAGAGAGGTTTAGTTTACTAGGTAGTTATACATATAGTTGTTGATGTGTGCGAGGGTTTGGAGGGAGTTGGCCTGGTGTCCTTTGCCGAGGAGGAACTTTATAATTGTTTGTCTGTCTCGAGAGGGAAACTTGCCTCAGATAAGTCACCTTGATAGAACGCCTGCTTGTTCATTTTAAATCAATTTATTAAAACAATTCGCATAAGCCCCTGTCAGCATACTTATATATATCACCCTGGGGGTTGGATGCCCTCCACGCCAAACCAACCAATCATCCTCTGTTCAGGTCTGGCGAGACTGCACGTGCATGTTGATTGTTGAAGGTTGCATATTTGCATGCACATTGAAAGAATTGAATAGCAGGTTTTATTATGATTTCTGCTTTTGCCTTATTGAAGATTCTAAAATGGATCTCAAAAGCTGATTGGTCAATACTAGGCATGTACAATATATTGGTACACTCTTAGAAAAAAGAAATGTTAAGTTGTTAAAATGAAAGCTGTTACTGGAGCAGTACCCTTTCAAATGGTACTAATATGCACCCTTAAAGGATTAGGGCCATTTTTGGTTCCTCAAAGAACCTTTCAGTGAACAGTTCTTAAAAAAAAAAAAAATAAATTAAAAAAAAAAAACATTTTGAAGAACATTTTACAAATCTAAAGAACTTTTTTTTTATCTGTAAAGACATAGTAATTGTTCAAGGTTCTTTATGAAACCATCAATGCCAATATAAAGCATTATTTTTAAAAGTGTATGTCATCCAAGATGTTCATGTCTTTCTTTCTTCAAACATTCCAGGTTTTTCTCTATATAGTGGACTTCAATAGGTTGAAGTTCAGCAGGTTGAAGTTTCCGTTTTAATGCGGCTTCAAAGGGTTCTAGATGATCCCAGCTGAGGAAGTGTCCTGTCTAGCAAAACAATCTGTCAACAACAAACAATTTCTTAAAAAAAAAAGTATATACTTTTTAACCACAAATGCTCATCTTGCACTAGCTTGACTTCACACATAATGTAGTCATGTTGAAAGAAAGGTCACATGTGACATAGGCTGAAGTACCGACCCAGTGTTTACAAAGCAAACGTGCAAAGAAGGTCAAACTAAAAAAAAAAGGTAAAACAACAATGTCAGACAATTTTGAAGTTGGAGGAGAAAATGAGATGGAGTTTTCGCTCTAACCTACCATTTTAAACAAGAGTACACAGATGAAGAAGTAACCGCACATTACCTTTCCAACGTGATTCCATGATTTATTTATTTTTGTTTTAGAATATGACCGATCGTTTCGTTAAATAAGACCCTTAGTTCTCAGCTGGGATCATGAAGAGCCCTTTGAACCTGAATTGAAACTGCAATTTGGGCACCATTTAAGTCCAATATAGGGACTAAAATCCTGTAATCTTTTCCTCAAAAAACTTTCTTTTTAAATCTATTAAATTCTATAAATAGTATAAAATATAAAATCTATACAATTATCAGGACTCTTCTGTCTGGTTTGTTTGTCAGACAAAATGGCAGATTTGTGTTATGTTTTGTAAGATTGCCTGTCAGTCAAACTCCCTGGGAAGGATCAATTGGCCCTTGTAAAACATATGTTTTTTAATTTTACGTTTATGCATGCTCATGTCCCATATTTTTGTAAGGTACATTACCATTGCTGTTAATAATACACATTTTGAGTTTGTCATTCCAGACAGACTGGATGATGATGAGATCAGATCTCTGTTAGACCTGTGCAAATTGAAAATCTCACTGGATTATTACAATTATTGACAAAATGAATGTTTGGAAATGTAAACTGACACACTACAGCACAAGAAATAAATAACTGTCTTAAAACCATTTTTTAGCTTTTGAAAAATTATTTTTTACAGTGTATGCTTTTTTCTCTCCTGCTTTTTTAAAATTTTGTGTTTGTGTTCCTCAGAAGAAAATAACGTCATACAGTTTTGGAATCACATGTTTTGTTGTTGTTGTTGTTGTTGTTGTTGTTGTTTTGTTTTTTCATTATTATTATTATTTGTTGACCTAACAGCATCCAGGACGAATACTACAAATTTTATGCTGAAATGGTAATGTGCTAACAAATATATTAGAAGCACATTCTTGTCGTAGTACCTGAACATACTCCACTTTATCATAGAAGCAGTAGAAATGATGCTAATGACCTCTATGAGGGCCTTACTAGACTCTTCCTCACCTTGCTTTACACACAGTTAATTTTTGAGGCAAGACCAGTTCTTTGAAGTGCGTGTGACAGCAGGGGCCAGTTGAAATGTTTTAGCTCTCTTTTAAACTTCAGAAGTTGTCACTTCCTCTGATGTGTACATTTCTTGAAGGTCAGCATGTAATGTTGAGAATGACCTGCCTACAGCATCTGACACTTAGCTCTCAAAACCACAAGGATGTTGAAGCCAGTCACGCAGAAATGCCACAGCGAATATCACCTCTGAAAGTTTTCAGAAGATGAAATGGTGGTGCCCTGCCACTTCCTTTCAAGCTCACTCTTTTCTCACCAGCACCAATCACACTCCAAAAAAACAACATCCGCATACGCACTGATGTGAACATGTGGTGTGAACATTTGCTTCAATTGCAGATCTTGACAGCTTTACTCACTGCTTCAGTGAATTGCATTGATTTGACAAGTATAGCACATCATTTCAAGTGTAATTATGATTATCTCAGATTGAATAGCGATTAGATGATCCACATGTGATGCAGTAGTAGCAGCTTTAAAGCTTTACAGCTTTACAAGGGTCATTTTTTTAAATAGAGATGTATATGCTGAATAAATGAGCTTTCCATCGATGTATGGTTTGTTATGATATGACAGTATTTAGCTGAGATACAACTATTAGAAAATCTGGAATCTGAGGGTGCAAAAAAATAAAGATATTGAGAAAATTGCCTTTAAAGTTGTCCAAATGAAATTCTTAGCAATGCATATTACTTTTCAAAAAGTAAGTTTTGACATATTAACGGTAGGATTTACGAAATAACGTCATAGAACATGATCTTTAATTAATATCCTAATGATTTTTGGCATAAAAGAAAAATCTATCATTTTGACCCATACAATGTATATTTAGTTATTGCTACAACTATACCCCAGCGACTTATGACTGGTTTTGTGGTCAAGGGGTACATATATTATAAGGTATCACAAGCACGCTACTCGGGTAAAACATTTTTAAAACAAGAATATATATTTTTTTAAAATACAATTTTTAAATAATAAAACAGTACCTGGACATATAACATTTACAACCCACAAGCACACATTTAAAGCAAAACACTGCACAAAACTGATAAAATATGTATAAAATGATTAAATAGTATCTGGACACTAACATTTACAAACCTCTAAATGTCAATGGTTTAATAAAATGTTGAACCAAGTGGCATTTGTTTTAATATAAAATGGTATAAATAATGTTATATTATATTATAACATTTAAAACACTTTTTTACATCCAACAAGAATATAACTGAATTTATTTGAAGAAAGAGCAACTTGTTCAGTAAACTACCGTTTAATAAAAAAAAGAAAAAAAAAGTTAGTAAACTATTTATTTTGAAATCTAATACTTAAATACACTCAACTTAAAAACAAATGTTTTGTTGACATCTTTCCTGAGAAAAAAAAAAAAAAAAAGCTGTATTTGTTCGGTATGAGTACCGAACCGAAAGACCCGTACCGAAAATTTATGGTACAAATAGCCCTGCGTTACACCCCTATCATAACGTTTGCATGCGCATCATTTTTCCAATGAATCTTTATTCTGTTTGTGGTGTTTCCAGATGACACTTGGTTTTATAGTCTATTATTTAATGCTGTTTCCTTCATGCATTTCTGGCTTAAGTATCCACATACTTTTCGGGCCCGCTGTATACACAAAATAAATAGTCCATGAGATGTTTATGCATTCAGTTACCCATTGTGTGACCTCACGTCCAATCCACGGCTTCAGCTTTGATTACACAGAGATGAGGAGGCTGGCTCAGCATCAGGGTAGTCAGACCTATGTCCGGTTTTCTTTAGTGATGTGAACCAATGCACCCTGACATCAGCGCAGCCTAGAGTGACTGCGTCCCTGAAGGTTTCTGACACTGAACGTTCTACTCACAGCAACTGCGCCAGCACACTTCATCAACTGCACGAAATCACATTCACTGTCACATTCCTACTTCAGCACTACCTACTGTGCTAAGTGCGTGCGATACTGTACATTATCTTCTTCTCAAAGACCTTTATCTCAGTCATTGGGAGTGGATTGGGTTGTCTCCAGACAGATGGAATAGAAAATCTTGATTTATGTGTCTGAAGTAGCAGCCAGTGTCGCCTTTGTTACAGTTATTTTTGTAAAATCTAAAAAAGTAGGAATATCTGATTACTATTTTATTTTTATTATTTTTATTATTTGTATGTTGATGTATTTTTTTATTCTTATTATATATATATATATATATATATATATATATAATGGGGTGTACACATATTTGCATTGAACCGTTCGGTTTAATGCATTACAGACTGAACGATTCGATTCGTTGGACTAAAAATATTTAATTTGGAAAATAAAAGAACTTACAGTGTGTGAAATATAATGTTCTCAGTACCACAAGGCAGCTCAAACGAAGTAACAACAAGTTGTTGTCGGCCCCTCCCACTCCCAAAGAAAAACACAATACTCCAGGAGGGTTGTAATGGTGAAATAGTTCATTAGAATTTACTTCTTTTCCTTGTGTTTATTCGCTTTTAAACAGCTTGTAAATAGCTTGAAAATGCCTCTGCGCCTTTTAGTTTCGCTTTTGAATTAGCGCCAAATTCGACGTCAAATGATATCATTTGACAACAACAAAACAGTACGGCAAACTCACCTACATAGAATGATTAATGTTTTAACAAAACAAATACAAATATAGGCTATAGGGCTAATATAAAATAACAAATACTGGAGATCAGCAAACGGTGGAAGCTTCCAAAATCATCTTAGATAAACAGCAAAAGTCTGAAATATTTTTAAAGCAGGCACTTTTTGTTTTTTCGTTTTGAAATTTAAATATATAATAGAGGGTATGCACGTGACGTCACCGTCAGCTGGAGTGAGTGCGGCTCCGCCCACTGAGTGGCAAAAAGAATGAGTGGCAGCATTGGTTTCAGCAAATGCTGCGACAGAACACACAAAACACCTCAAAAACCAGACGGAGCTTTATGATTGACCGTACAAAAAGATTTGACAAGAAACCTGAGGTATATTTTTACAAGCTGCCGAAAGCTGCAAAAAAGAAAAGCAAATTGGATCGCTGCAATTCAAAGAAACAATGGACTCCAGGCGGTGAAACACGGATTTGCAGTTATCACTTCATGTTATGTTCAATTTTGCGGTAAAAGCATGCCCTATATATTGTATTGTCATTTCATATTGACAATCCATCAATTAAATATTAACCATCTTAAATTATGCACACCTGGATGTTTTTAAATAAACACGGACAGAAAACTATTTAAGATTTTAGGCTGGACGATTTAACCATATATATAACATTGAAATAAGTGATCACCGGGGTTTAGACCAAACTATTTTGCATTTACATATGTGTTCACGGGCAAATCTGCTTTGTTTATTTCCCCGGCGTTGAAATCAGGCACATATAAATATAAGGAAACATGATTCCTGGCTGCATATCAATATCCATGGACCACTGGATATTTGGTAAGTAAGGAACATTATATCAGGTCCAGCAAAAGAGATTATCATTTTGTTTTACTCGCGTTTTCGCAGCGTCCCTATTTAAATCCATTCACGCAGCTGCTTCTTTTGCCACTCAGTCCGGCCTGAGGGGGCGTGTTTCGGCGGGAAAATTACGTCAATGCATACCCTCTATTAATGAAATCTGACTTCTGCCACTGATCTGAGATGCATAGTACTTTATTATGTTAATTTTAATAAATAAAAAATGTTTAAAAATCAAGGAAATTTTCGGCCAAATTTTTACCACTGTCATATCGAACCGAACCGTGAATTTTGTGAACCGTTACACCCCTAACTGTCAGTTTAACGCGTTAACTTAATTAATTAGTTATGAAAAAAATAACGCAATTAAAATATTTTAATGCAGTTAACGCACTGGCCCCACCCCCAGACCTGTACGTCATCTTGTATTTAATACAGTTTTCTGCTGACAAATATGATGCAAGGCAACAACTCCATCAATGCAGTTATGCCCTAAAATAATATAACAAGTGCAAATGTGATTTTATACAACAGTTCAGTGAATAAGAAGTTAATATTGTTAATATAAGTTAATATACTGTCTGTTTTTGCTCAGTTTTTCCAACAAGAATATTACCTTTAAAGCCAGCCACAGTAGAATTGTTGTGCTTTTCCAAGCAACACAGCGGTGTTTAGTTTCTGAATGAATTTATACTGAATTCCTGAATGATTCAACCGTTTGAACGAATTGAATGCATGACTATATGCATAAAGACATTTACCGCCACCTGCTGGCAGTTTTAATTGCTTATTTAGAGTACTATTTAATTTAAAACATATGGGGAGAAAACTTAAACTTAACTAAATAATAGTACACCCAAAAATATAACTGTCATCATTTACTCAAACCTGAATGAAAAAAGAAAAGTTTTTTAAATTTGTCTTCTTTTAAAAATGCAATTTGCGATTAATTAATTGACACAGAGAGATGCTATTTTTCCCTCTACTTTCATATTAACCATATATTTAATTATTTATCTATATATGACTATATTTTGATTATCTGTAGATTAAATGACATATTGTAAAATAATCATAAATGTGTGTGTATATATTATATATGCTGGATGGATGGATAGATTAATAGATTTAAATCTGAAATAGAGTTTAATAAATAAATATTAATTCAAAAAGATAAACAATGAGAAATCCTCATATTTAGAATTTCATTTTTTATAGATTATATTTTAACTAGACTATATTTTGGTTATCTATAGATTAAATTATATATTGTAAAATAAGCATGAATGTGTATATACATATATATATATATATATATATATATATATAGTATAAATATGTTTAATAATTTATTAAGCATAATACATGTTTTATATAATAATTATTTTTTGTAATATTTATATATTTAATTGTTACATTAATTTACAGGCTTTATATACATTCATATTTTTGTTACTTTGATTAGTTATATCATGTATTTTATTAGAAGTTTACATTTTTTCACTTTTCTGTATCATTTTGAAATTAAATGAAATTATATAATGAGATAGATAGATAGATAGATAGATAGATAGATAGATAGATTTTGATTTATTGATTTTTGATTAGTTATATAATTTATTAGATTTTTTTATAGCATTTTGAAATTAAATTAAATATATTTAATGATAGATAGATATAGATAGATAATAGATAGATTTTAATAATAAATAAATTATAAATAAAAAAATTAAATATGTGAGATCCCCACTTTTTATGTCTAACATAGTATAAATATATATTTGTATTTAATTTTATTAGAAGCTTTAATTTTTTTTTACATTTGTTGTATAATTTTGAAATAAAAATATATTTAATGATAGATAGATAGATAGATAGATAGATAGATAGATAGATAGATAGATAGATAGATAGATAGATAGATAATTTGATTAATTCATTTTATTACAAGTTAGAAAATTAGAAAGAAAAAAAAAAGCTAAAGCATCATCACCATCGATCTAACATTTGGATTCCATAGTGTTTGTTACATACAGTACTCTATTTAAATCATCCAAGGCAATATACCTGAACAGTTTTGTGCTTTGTGCCCTTGATTATACAGAGATATGAGATTTACGTGCGAGTAGCACTGGTGATTTATGTAGGCCATCTATGCCACCTTATAGTCACACACCAGAGAGAACATCATTCATTTTTCAAAGTTGTGATGGAGAATCTTGGCTTCATTCATTGCATTCTGGGAATATATATAACACAAAGTGAGAATGAAGCATGGCTAGCACATTGAAGAATATCATATATATTTTTGATCTCACCCACAGGATTGTGGTGATGCAGGATATGTCTTTGGGGTCACTTTGATATCAAAAACCTGATTTAACACTATGCGGAGCTTACAACAACTGAAATTACACCCTTACATGTGATGCTGTTATTTGGCCTATTCACCTCCTTTTTTGGTTTGTGTCATTACTATAGTTTGACGAGCAGTAAACGCAAGCAGTGACATATAACACTAACAGATATGTCAGAATCGAATGGCCTTCAAAAACACATTGAACCCATGGATTTTTAAATGATATGTTCTGCTGTGCAGCGCTTTGTAGTTGTTGTTGTTTTTTTACCACCATAAGCTGCTAAATATTTCCCACACTTATCTTAATGTCACAGGCGGCTGATGTCATTTATGCCTGTAGGTGCATTTATGCTTTAAAGTCACATGGATGTGTTTCCTGTTCCAATAAAAAACTCACCATCTGGAATATTACACACACGCCGAACGATGAGAAGAGCTGAATCCATCCTGCTCATAAAACTGATGTGAGAAAGAAAAGCGAGCACAGATAAAACAAAACATAGACTTTCATAAAGTAAATTTGTCTCTATACATGATGTAAATAATGCAAGGGAAGCATCTGTGACTCTTGAGCAGGAGTTTTCATTTAGTGTGTGTAATGAGCGGCTGCTGCTGGAATGTGTTATTTGTGTTGTTTTGCTGAGTAGTGGTTGCGGTTGTCATCGCTGACGGAGGGCGACGGCGACAGTGTTCTCTCATGCAGACAGCTCTGTCAGACGCGCTCCACTTCTCTATCGCTTTTCTGCAAACTTTCAGTGAAATTACAAAACCAAATACAAATGTGTTTCTGGTGCAGATATACATCTGCTAACATACAGTTGCAATTTTTGATTCATTGGAACAAAAACGTATTTTAGGGGGATTTGAATTGAAACCACTCATATTCAGACTGAAAATGGCTGATGGCAATGACTGCTCCCTCGGATCGCTGTGTAATGAGACCTTTTATGTCAAAAAATAGCCACTCTGTGTGCAATTGAAAAGGTTTAAATGATTTTGTGTAGTTTATTTGTATGATTTACATGAAAATTGCACAAGAAATGATTTGAGTTGTAGTTTTGACTTGGAAATGAACTGGGACACAATGGAAAGAATCAGAAAATAACCTATGTATATTATATTAAACTATTTATATGTTTGTTGAACAAAACAAAATATCACTATTTGAGCATAAACGTATTAATATTCTTGAGGTAAATGCCATCACATGTAACACTGAACACTCTTTTGTTTGGAGATTTTTTCATCGTTTTTGAAATAGTTTTTATGCTCACCAAGCTGCATTCATTTGATCAAAAATACAGTAAAAACAGTAATATTATGAAATGATATTAAAATTAAAATAACTGTTTTCTTTCATGTATTCATGTGATGGCAAAGCTGAATGTTTAGCATCAGTACTTTAAAGTGTCACATGCATATGCTGATTTGCCTCCAAAGAAACATTTTGTATTGTAACCAAAGTTAAAAACACTTGTGCTGCTTGGCATTTTTGTAAAAACCATCACAGAATATTAATATTTTACTAATATTTTGATGAATAAAAGTTTAAAGAAGAGCTTTTATTTGAAATAAAAAATTAGTGTCACATTTGTTAAATGTAATGTGAGCTTGCTGGATCAAAGTGTTAATTCCTAGTATCCACTGGATGCAAACAGCGTACGCTGTTGTCTGTCAGCTGCGTCATGCAGATACGCTGTTTTCGTTCGAACTGAAGCATACATAAACGTCGAAAATGTATCCGTGTGCTGCGGCTGAAAGAGAACAGCGTACTCTGTTTGCGTCCAGTGGATACTCTCCAAAATGTCGCTACATTGACGCGGAAGAGACGAATTGTTGAATAAAGTCGTTATTTTTTACCACTGATGGCAGATGGACTATTTTGGCGACATCTTTCATACTTTTCCGGGCCTTGACAGTGTTATTTACTTGGCAGTCAATGGGACAGCCACAAAGCTCCCGGTTTTCATCCAAAATATTTTAAATTGTGTTCTTGGGGGTAAGTGATTAATGACAAAATTTTCATTTTGGGATGGAGTAAAATTAGGCCTGTCACCAATCATTATCAGTAATTGAGTAATCGGTCGATTATTCTGGCGTTCATTTGAGTAATTTGATAATCATAGGGGTTTTTTTGTACTAATAAAAATTAGAGGTCAATCGATATTGTATTTTACCAGTACCGATAGCTAGGTTGTACCACACTGGCTGATACCGATTAATCAATCGATTAAAAACGTTTTTAAAATGGATACTGAATGTAAACTAAAATAGTTAAAAAAGGGGACTGAACCATACTTTGTAAAAGAATAAATGTATTATTATACATATTAATTATATATTGAGCATTAAAGTTAGTTCATAGTTCATTAATGTTAGCAAAGGCAACTTAAACATTTAAAAATATCAGTAAATGTTAAAATTAACACACTAACAAGGAACAATACTTATATTCTACAGCTACATCTTAGTTAATGTTACAAATGGACTGTTATTGTGAAGTGTTACCATTTCATATCAACAGTTAAGCTAAAGATGGCCATCTTTAACATCTACACAAAGGCCATAGTATTGAAATGACATCATTTGGATATTGTATGTATACTCTCAAATTTTAGCTGCTTCTATTCTAGAACATTTGATGAATATCTAATCAAAATAATAAAACTCTTTTAGCCGCACACTGGGCAAAAGCACAGCGCCAGGAGAACTCCTATCATACGTACAAATGGCGGTCTAAAACTGTTTATTTAATCACCAAACGGACATCAGTTTACTTTAAGAATGATCAAAACAGAGCAAACAGAAAGAGAAAGTACGATCTATAATATAGTTCTCTATATGAAACATGCAGACTTTATTAGAGCCACAGAAAGAAAACGTTTTGCTAAAAAATGCGCAATACACACAATTTTCCAGCCCAGGGTGAAGTCTTTATGTACATTTACATCGATTTGGGATGGATATGATGTATTTAATGTAAAATTGTGTGAATGGCGCTCTGTGATGCGCAGGATTTCTGTTAGCTGAATGAACAGTTTGCTTTCTCACATCAATAGCTTTAAATATGCAACTTGCTGGCTAACAAATGCATTAATGTGATCATCTGGAAATAAACAAATGCAAATAGATGGTAAGAATCGTGAAATTAATCATTTGGGTTGGACTTACGTGTTTTGGTCACATTGTTTTAATGTCTTGGGGTGCGGCTATATGTTTGTGTCCTCTCAGCCTGGATAGCAAACATATGCTGTCCTTTCTCTACTAATGTAGCATCTAGTCAACGAAGTATGAAGGCATGCACTATAGTTGGCTGTCGATGATTTAAATCCACATCTGAAGTGTCCCGCGCAGTATCGTGTGTAAACAAAAGGCATATGTTGTCAGTGATTTCGCCTTTAGAGGCCGATCTCATACTGTATATGCTGTATGAACACCAAACTTATGTAGTGTAAATATGTATATAAATTAGGGCTGTCACTAACAATTATTGTGGTAATTGACTAATCAGTCGATTATTCTCATAATTAATAGAATAATTATAATAATATTTTTTGTAATAAAAATAGACCTTAGCGAACAATTGCCTTTAAAATTACTTAAACATACACATATAATAGCTTTAAATGTAGTGTAAATGTATGTGTAAATTAGGGCTGTCACTAACGATTATTTTGGTAATGGAGTTGATTATTCTGATGATTAACCTATAATTTGATCATTATAATTGTTTCTTTTTGTAGTAATAAAAATAGACCTAAGTGAACAATAGCCTTTAATATTACTTAAACATACATATATAATAGCTTTAAACGTAGTGTAAATATCTGTGTAAATTAGGGCTGTCACTAACTACATTTTGGTAATTGAGTAATCAGTCGATTATTCTGATGATAAATCGAGTAATTTGATAATTACAATTAAATATTTTTATGTGGTAATAAAGCAAGGTAATAAAGACTTAAGCAAACAATAGCCGTTAAAATGACATATATATACTGTATATAGCTTTGCATGCAGTGTAAATGTCTGTAAATTTGCACTATTCAAAGTTAAATCTGAACAATATAATATGATTTTCATGTAGAATTTCCATGGTAATGCTATGTTTGATTTTAAAATGTTTTTCAAAGGATGAATTTTGAGATTACGTTTTATAAGTGATGTATAATTTCTTATGAAAAAAACGTGATATGGAAAAAGGCAATGAAGAAAGTCTTTTTGTGAAAAAGGTCTGAACCTCTGTTATGATGTAGATTTTTGAGGTGCACTCTTGTCATACATTTTTATCTATTACTTTTTCTACATAATTTATAACGCAAAAAAGTAGTAGGGAGTCTTAGACCTTCCCAACAATAGTTTGTCATGATTAGATTAGGATTTATTTGTAATATGGTAAAGTAAACGTAGGCGTCCCATACACGGGACGGTGACAGTTAAAGGGTTAAAATTCAAGTATTTGAATTGAATCAGCCTTAGTGTAAATACGTGAATATGTTAATCAGTCAGTATCATGGTGTGTATGTATATATTAATATTTGATACCACAGTACATTTTAAGGTTTGTCTTGTATTTGGTATCCATACCACCAAAAATACATACAAAAATACAGCTCCTTTAAAAATCTTCAAGTGAATATGAATTTATTTTGCACAAACGTGCCCTGAATCACGTCAGTGGCCATGATCGACTCCAAATTGCTAGAATTTAGTAGCACTTAGCTTGTGACTCACCAGCAGTGTCAATATCAGTCTCCAGTGTTTTTTTGCCAAAACAAGTGCTGGTGGGAGGACCTTGACATTTTAGGTCTCAGTGAGAAAATGGGATTATTCCATACTAATCAGTAGTTATATTTATAGAAGTGATCCTGGGTATGACTGAGTAGGATGCTTGCAATTAGAAAATGGCTGGATATATATTACGTGGGGAGATTTATTTATTTTTATCGACTGCAGTCAACATTTCAAATATGTCTATACAAACAGGATGATCATAAATCTTTTGGGCATGAATATTTATATGGACATTTACATTATAAAGTCATGTATGTACATCAGTTTCGTGACATGGTGTCATCAAATTGTACATGAGATATTAGAATCGCTATACATGTCATGTAGCTTATACATTTGCATTAATTTTGTGTTCACTTGACGAGATTGAACAGGAAGCCTGATGCCGCAGTGTATCATAATGTAGTGTAATGAAAATCACCCAGTAGCTGAGAGAAATATTCCAGGGTCAATTCAAGTTAAGCACTGTTGCCAAACATGGCATGCTGTTGATTACCTGTGACCTATTCATTAATTTATAAATTCAAAACAGTAATGCATTTACAGTAAATTGAAAGTCTATGGGGTAACTGTACCAAACGGTTAAGTCGCAAAGGTGCAGGCAAGTTTGTGTTATTTCATTCCAGAGCTGCATAATCAGCCCATAGACTTTATATTGTATGTGCTTTACTGTTCTAAAGTGGTTAGTCCAAATTATTTTCTGTGGTAACTGACAGATATTGTCATTTTAGCATCAGCTGTACTGAACCCAGAACATTCTTTAATACTGATTGTCTCCCACAAGAAAATGTACTAGATGATCTTTAATTAAAATATAGCTTTGTGCAAACTCTTTCATAACTGCACTATAAATGACCCTGGACTCAAATTACAGCATCACCGAGCAAGATATGGAAGTGTGATATGTAGTGTTCTTTTTCAGTAAACAAACGCATGGATCTCTCTATGCTTCAGCAAGCATACATGTGCCGGATAGACTCGTGGGCAGACACAGCCTGCAGGTCACATAGACGATCAATGGGCCGCAAGAGATCTCTTACAGTGAATAGTTAGTGCTGTGTGCCTGCTCTTGTTTAACAGTAGTTCATTTAATTGGTTTCATTAAACAGAATTCCAAAATATTATTTCCCCCAAGGTCTACAGTGAAACAAAATGGCAAGTTAACAATTCATTTCTTGAGTAGAAAAACGAAAAGTATTTTTCTTGTAGAGAATAGGTTTAAATGATTATTTTTACAGTGTATTAGAGGATTTAAATGCATAACTTCAGTTTTGAAATTGATAACTGGCAGCCGTTTTGGAGTACATTTTCACTCCCCTGCCTCATGTATTTAATCATGTTTCAAATATTTAATCAACACTGCTTATATCCGCTTATGTTATGCGCAGTTCATTTAATCATCAGGCTGCCAGTGGATTAATATTTTTAATGTAATCAAATATGTCAATTTATTAATCAAATGAATTGCATATTACTATTATTCTGTCATTTAAAATCATGTTTACTTTAACAATGCATCCTTATTATGGAATTTACATAACAGATCGAAGGGCATGTTCATTTATTTAAAAAAAATTATTTGATGATTTACCTGTCTTATGAAATTGTAGCTCTTTACACCTTGTTTCAGTAATATCAGTATACAGTATATATTTGCAACATTCCTTGTTTATATAATTCTTATGTGGGACATTCTACAGAATTGGTGCAAACTGCTGTCCCACAACCAAAAACACATTTAAAAGCATTATGAATTCAAATCTTAGATTTTTACTAAAATCCTTCTATTATTTATTGAAATTCAGAATAATATTTAAAATATCAGTAAGCTTAATATATATAAAATCATCATTTATTGGGTACTTTCGGTACTTTCAGTCTCGAATGCCTAAATTTCAACATATGAAAACATGTTTTTTTTTATTTTATTCCATTGTTGTTTTTAAAAATGTCTTCTTCTTTTTTAACTTAAGTTAAAACTTTATGTAAAAAAATCAAGGTGTGACTAGATAGGTCCCATCATTTTGAGATAAATTGTTTTCAAAAGTCTGAAAATCTGTGTACTGAAAATCTGTTTTATGCAATTAAGCACAATTTGTTGGGAGTTATTCTATAACATTTAGTTTTTGTATGTGTACAACTGTTTAGAACTGTGCTAGCTAGCCTTGTGCTGATCTCTGAGCTAGGTTCAAAAGTATCTAAAACATCCTTTTTTGGGGTGTGTTATTCCTTAAAAATTGTCACTACCGAAACACTCACAACCAAAACATGTCATTATTGTTTCAGTAGTGACGAAAGAGAACACATAGTCCTATAATTGGGGGAAATAAACACAATTTTAATACAGGTTTGCAAATTTTTTTGTACGTTCATTCTGTAATGTGATGTGGTCACTACCAAAACATTACTGTCATTACCGAAAATGTGCAGTCACGACCAAAACATGGTATGTTTTGTCAAAGATAAAGTATATTGAATTATCTGAAGTATCAGTATATTGAAGCTTTTATGATAGTGTTTTACACAGAAAGATTGGATTCAAAATACAACAAATCTCATAAATCACATTTGAAATATTGTTAAAAATGTAACTGTTATTGATTTACCCCTGAAAACTTTTTAATAAAATTGAAAAATCTATATTTACAAGGAAGATGTAAGCAAAATCTTAAAAAGGTCAATATAACCATTCTTATTCAATTATATATTACTGTGTTTCGATGGGAGAGGATAAACACAATGAGAATTAACTGCACAAATAATATGTACCTTGGATACTATACGATGTTGCATACATACACAATTTTTTTCCAACTCTGACTTGGAACCAGTTCTGTAGAATTAGCCCATGTAAGTTATTTTAACATTGCGAATGAGAAATAATTTTGCATCTTGTGCTTTTAATGTTTACAAAATACATAATGTCCATGTTAAATTGCATGCTGACACTGAGACAAACTGGGAATCCGTTTAAATATGATACAAATAGATTTCACCCTCTTTTGCACTTTTCCACTTTTATCTTTAAACACCAGTATATACACTGAATTCTTGTCCTGCTGTGACCCTCTTCAGCTCTCCTCCAGGCTGCGTGTGTGTGTCCTCTGCTTCTCTCCATTTCTCATTATAAGCACCCATCACACACTCAAGACTGCCCTGTCATTTAAAGGTGACACTACTTAAGTGGGTCAAAGAAAACTGCGCTTTTACACATTTTATCTCTTGCCCGTTGCTCTATATATCTGAGTGCATGCATTAAAGGCTTGAATACTTAAACCTAAAGCTCTGCATCATGCAAAAGCATGCTTTAGGAGTTTAACGGTTTCACCTGTAACAGCTCTTTACGCTCTTTTTATAGTTCAGTAATGCCATGTGCAGCACTCCTTGTTTATATAATTCTGTTTATGTAGGTTTATGTAAGAGATTGCCTTAATTTGTTATCTTTGCTTTAAAGTCTAGAAAATAGGTAATATATGAAATACAACAGTTTATGAAGTTTATTAATATATTATAGTGGGTTTTTTTTTTTTTTTTTTTTTTTACTATTTTTGATACCATCAGGCTACCTCTATTGTACTGAATCACTGACATTAACTTAAAAAAAAAAATCAATACTATGATAAATACCCACCAGGCAGGTTCTTCATTTCATTTTTAAAAACATGGTGGGTAATCAGAAAAATGTTCTCAAGAAAAACCCACCAGGGAATTTATTGATGAATTAAATCCAACAAATTCATATTTTTGTTTTTATACACTAGCTTTACTAAAGTAAAATCAAACTATTTCCAGGTATCCCTTGGAACCTGCTGGTTGGGAATCAATAGGTATGTTTACGTGCATTGCGGTCTTAATCTGTTTGACCAGGTATACAATTCATAATCAAATACTTAATATTTCAAGCATTAAATGCATGTTGTACTTCGCTTATGTATATCTGTCTTTTGAAGCAAACAGGCAATGCCAAAGCCAATTGGATGAAGTAGAGCTGGCATGAATAAATGGATTGGCATGATTTTGTCCGGACTAAATTTGGTTGCATTTTAAAAAGATAAAAGATTGTTTTTGTCAGACTAGAATCAGACTTAAAGTGCATGTAAAAAATTAACTCATACAGAAACTAATACAAAATACAGAATTAGATTATCTTAACTTGTTTAATATCAATATATCAATCACAAAGAGGACAAATTACGTTTCGCAACATAAAAATGGATGACAATGGGATTCTTTCGATCATCCAGACATCTATTGCTTCTTTGTTCATCTGTCCATATTTTAAGCTTGTGTTTTTCTTGTATACGCCAAGCCACATGGGCCAAAATCCATTCTAAATCCATTTTACAAAGAGAGGCTTTTATATTTATATATGTGACCCTGGACCACAAAACCAGTCATAAGGGTCAATTTTTTTAAATTGAGATTTATAAATAATCTAAAAGCCGAATAAATAAGCTTTCCATTGATGTACAGTATGATTTGTTAGGATAGGGCAATATGTGGCCGAGACAAATCTATTTGAAAATCTTGTAAAAAAAAATCTAAATACTGAGAAAATCACCTTTTAAGTTCTTAGCAAAGCATATTACCAATCAAAAATTAAGTTTTGATAGATTTACGGTAGGAAATTTACAAAATATCTTCATGGAACATGATCTTTATTTAATATCCCACTGATTTTTGGCATAAAAGTAAAACATATATCATTTTGACCCATACAATGTATTTTTGACTATTACTACAAATATATCTGTGGTTTTGTGGTCCAGGGTCACATATGTGCACTACAAACTTTTAGCATACCGATGACCTAATGTGGCTTTTTAAAGGGATAGTTCACCCAAAAATTACAATTCTCTCATTAATTACTCACTCTCATGTAATTCCAAACTTATAAGACCTTTGTTCATCTTCTAAACACAAATTAAGGCCATGTTTGAGGCCCAGAAAGGTAGTATGGATATCGATAAAATAGCCCATGTGAAATCAGTGGTTCAGTTTTAATTTTGATGTAGCTATGAGAATAAATTCTGTGTGCAAAGAAAACAAAAACAATGACTTTATCCAATAATTTCTTCTCTTCCCTGTTAGTCTTCGACAAGGGACAGGGGGGACATGTCCCCCCCACTTTTCAAAATCCCGTTTTTGTCCGCCCCACTTTTAAAATGAATTTGTTAAATTAATGTCTTGCAGGGGCAGTGCTAGGGGTGGGCTAAAGGGGCTGAAGCCCCGAATGTTTTCATTAAAGCCTTGAATGTTTTTATTACCATGTCTTTTGCGCAGCAAGAGATTTCATGTGCATTAAAATAATTTCTATTAAACCAGCACTTAAACAGCAAAATGCAGCTGCTTCAGGTATCTTACTGTATAACTTTTGATTGATAATATAATATCGATCTCATCATGTCTAAATTAGTTTACTGTATCAACAAATCGCAGACTTTCTAGGACACACGCACACATTTAGAGCGATTTCTCATGGTCAGTGGCTGAATTTGTCAGGGCAATAATTCAATAAAAAATAAGTTATTATTAAGTGATTTAAATCGTAGGGAAAATATTGTCTTTATGCTCTAGTTCAGTGGTTTTCAATCCTGGTCCTGGGGACCCACTGCTCTGCACATTTTGTGTGTCTCCCTTATTTAACACACCTGATTCAGATCATCAGCTCGTTAGGAGAGAGATCCATGAATTGAATTGAGTGTGTCAGATAAGGGAGACATACAAAATGTGCAGAGCAGTGGGTCCCCAGGACCAGGATTGAAAATCACTGCTCTAGTTGTAAGCAAAGCCATGTCTGATGAAAATGAATTTGCGTTTTTTTTTTTTTTTTTTTTGAATGCGTTGTTTAAGAAAGTGATCACTGACCCATTCTTAAAACCAGTTTCTTACTTCGTTTTTGAATTAATCTGCCGTTTTGAGTCGATTGAATAAATGACAGCACCTTATTAAGACAATGGCTTACTGCCACCTACTGGCAATTTTAGTCTCACATTTAAAAGTGTCATTCTATTTTTCTATCATTTTATATTTCTTTGTTCTAAATTTTATATTTAAAACATTAATCTGGACATCTGGGCTAAGCCCCGGATACCCACTCACCCTAGAACCGCCCCTGATGTCTTGTATTGTAGTATGCACGCTCAGCACCGCCAAGTTTCCCGCGACTGTTAAAACGAAACTGAAAGTAAAATGCGCACCCGCATTCAAAAGCAATTTTAATACCCAGCGTTTAGAGAGAGACTCCCTAATGCGCGCAAATTAGGCTACATAACATTTCTAGGCTGTTATTAGTATGTAGGCTATAATAGGTTGTGTAGTTATCTATAGCTCTGTATCATGCTTCTCAAACCCAAGTTACACCCTTGGACATGTGCTTACCATTCATGATGCTACGGCTTTCTGATTGCTTTTTTCTCTATGGCTTTGTGGTTGCTAAGTCAAAAGAGCTCCTATCCCTAATACAGCTCAGGTTATTTCTTCAGATTACTTTTTTACCATCTCCTAGCCAAAAATCAATTCACTTACAAAAGTAATACCAGACCTCCTCACAAACCGCACAATTTGAGCTATCATTCATCTCTGTACCACAATCCAAAAGTTAAATACTTGGGGTTAGGAGTTTGTTCAAATCCCTCAGCATAAGTATGGGGTGTAACAGTAGCGATGCTTGCCTTGGCAAGCCCCTCTAATAACACCTAATCTCTAATAACAGAGCAGCCGAAGAGTGCCGAGGTTTGCCCTCTGCAGATCGAGTTATAGAGGATGCGCGACTTGACACAAACATGCATTGTCTTTCTGATTGCTTTTCTCCCAGTATACATCAGCTGCACCTCCTTGTCTAAGTACCCATCAGAACTGCTGTATCGGGAGCACATCTGACACACAACCTCTGAATAAAATATTTCCCTGCAAGCTGGGAGAAGAATAAAGGGCCTTTTTAGGTCACAGTCCTCATTCTGTGTTTGTAAGAGCCAGAGATTTTTTTCCAGGCTCCCAAAAGCTCTCTATTCCTCCCAGCTTTGTTATTAGACTTAAAACCTCTCAACTCATGAATTATTAACCGAATGTGATGTTTATTTTGGAATCTTTTCCAGGAGGTCATTCAGCCGGCAGAATCCACTGAGAGCAAGTGTCTCGCTTTCTTTAAGAGTTTATGCCGTCCGGAACAATTGCGATGTTTGTTTCTAGACGGTTTTATGATGGCGATCTACTTCACAGCTCAGACTCAAGGGTGTGTGTGAATGAGTGTGTACACAGTATGCATTACGACTGAACGCAATAAAAAAGCGCCGTAATATTTACCAAGCTGGTGACATGCAGACATAACAGAAAAAATACTCACGGCTCGTAAACTTGTTCACAATTTTATATTCCATATATAAATATATAATCGAGGTAGAGAAAGCACATTTCAGGTGATCAAATGTGACACATTATATAACATGACTGTACAAAGCCAAATAAAAAAAAAAATCCTTCTAAACTTCGCCCACATCCTGTTAGCTTAAGTTAACAGGAAGTACTTCAAGTGTGTTTCCCCGGGTCAGTCTATAGGGTTATGATTTGGCTTGTTTGACAAAACACTTATTACAAGCAAGATAAATTTATTACAAGCAGTCATTAAGATATAACAGATGTAAAACTGCACTGCAGTTTTGTGTAACTTTATGCTGGGGAAAAAAAACAAAGCTCTTAGCAAACAAGGAAAATTTATGCTGTTTCTTTCTTTCTGAATATGTGGCGTAGTTCACAGGATGCTTGAAAAAGCACTGATGATGCCGAACGCGTACAAAAGCTGACACCTGTTTTCACAGACGTTGCCTCATCCTGTCACATCAGTTTCAGAAACTTTTAGCATCACATTTATGGATTCCCTAAACACTTTCTGCTTTCAGATCTCAGGTTGGCACCATCTGGCTGGCTTTCCATATTGTGTTTGAGCACTGAGATGTGCATGACATGCTTAAGCTGTCTTCAAACGCAGATCTGCCTTCCAAACATACGAGATCTAAACAGTTACCAGACAGCCACGATTACTGTACGTGCCATGTCAAACAAAGGCAAGTGATTAAGAGAACATATTGTTTTTTTTTCACTTGAGACTGAGAGAATGTAATTCATGTGGAAGATTCTGTGACCTTACTGAGCCAAATGAATTCATATTCCTGAATGGACCCAAACATATATAGGGCTCAGCAAGGATAGAGATCTCCCTAGGGTACTTTTCTAAACACCCGTTTGTCGCTAATGCGCTGCAAAACTTTCCTGTTTGGAAAATTGGCTTGTAATGAGGGACAGACATTACTTCATGGTAAACATTTGGGCTAAAGTTCAAGTCCAAATGGACCAAGAAATCATATCTTTGAGACTGGAATGGATTTGGTAGCTATGTATTCCATTCTAGAACCAAATTGTTCTAAAACCTAGGCTGGTTGGCTGGTTTTAGCTGGTCAACCAGGCTGGTTTAGCTGGTCATAGCTGGTCAGCAGGCCGGTTTTAGAGAGGTTTTGGCCACTTTCCCAGCCTGGCCTTTCCCAGGCCACCAGCTAAAACCAGCCTGACCAGCCTGGCCAGGCTTGGAGACCAGCTAAAAGAAGCTACTTCCAGCTAAGACCAGCCAACCAGCCTGTTTTTTTTGTTTTTTTTTCAGTAGGGAAGTTCTAAAGATCTTTTCACTTAAAAATAAAGGTTCTATATTTGCATTGACGGTTCCATGAAAAACCTCCATGTAACAATTTCACTGTACAAAATGTTCTTTATAATAACAATTGGTTTTTAGATAATAAAAAATACAGTAAGAAAACAATGGAACCCTAAAGGAATAGTTCACCTAAAAATTAAAATTCTGTCATTAATTACTCACCCTCATCTCGTTCCAAACCTGTAAGTCCTTCGTTCTTCTTCAGATCACAAATAAAGATATTTTTTGATCAAATCTGAGAGCTTTCTGACCCAATGCAACTACCACGTTTAAGGCCCCAAAAGGTAGTAAGTTAAGTTGTATTTTTTGTTTTCTTTGCACACAAAAAGTACTCTCATAGCTTCATAAAATTAGGGTTGAACCACTGATGTCACGTGAACTATTTTATCAATGTTCTTACTACCTTTCTGGGCCTGTCAGCTGCTTTGCTGTCTATTCAGAGTCAGTAAGCGCTCGCATTTCATCAGAAATATCTTCATTTGTCTAAATTTGGTCTTACAGGTTTGGAACATTATGAGGGTGAGTAATTAATGTCAGAATTTTCAATTTTGGGTGAAGAAAAACATTAAAGTCTACAAGACACCTTGATCCATAAATATAAATATACTCTGCACAGAAACAACCACTTTAACCGCTGGAATATAAAAATGATTTTGAAATTTATGTCTGATATAAAAAGCTGGTGCAATAACAATGTAAACAAGAAACACAGAAAAGACAGACCATTTATGGTAAAGTGATTATATCTGATGGTAATACTATGACACTTTTAGTGGGGTCTATGCGTTTCAAGCTAATTACTGTTCATGCCGATAATATCATTTCTATAATGTAAAAAATATACTACATATATTTTATATTACATATATTTTTTTTTTTTTTTGCTCACCAAAGCTATATGTATTTGATCAAAAGTACAGTACAAAGAGAGTTATATTGTGAAATATTCTTCAGTCACATGATCCTTCAGAAAACATTCCAATATGACTTGAAACCATTGATACGTTTTTTAAGATTGTAGGCTTCTTTGATGAATTAAAAAAAAGAATAATAATGAGAACAGCATTTATTTGATATATATATACGTATACGATTTATTATATATTACATTTAGGGTGTCATTGATTCCAAACTTTTTGAACGGTAGTGTGTGTATGTAAAATGCTCAGTGGTCTCTAGAGTTTTGGACCCCACTTGAAATCCATTGTATTACCATGCAAATTTTTTCCAACCTGATCTCATTACGAAAAAGTACTGTAGTAACTTTTTGTGAGACGCAAAATACGTATAATAAGTACATATCGCTGCAGTTTCCAACAAAAATGTCCGCTAAGTGGCGCTAAAAGACTTATATGATAGTATTAACAAAAGCAAATGTGACATAAAATCGCAAACATGCCGCTGTAGCTTGTTTTTCGATTTCTTATCGTTCAGCTCTTTCATCGTGAGTCATGTTTTCACAGGATTCATACCCAAGGATTCCACATTCTGAACTACTGAGCAAGCTAGTTATGTTCTGTGTTGTGTCCATGTTGGACCCCCTGCCAAATTATCTCTTTGGAAACTACAGTGATATGTACTTATTGGTGCATATTTTTTGTCTTGTGAAAGAGTTCCCGCAGGTACGTTTTTGTCATGAGATCACGTAGGTTTTTTTCTAAATCACAGACTGGTTGATATCAATGAGGCACCAGCACAAACTAATAAATTTCACAGATTTCTTGAGATAAATGGGAGCTACAACTTTTGGCAGGCACAAATGTTATCCATCCATTCGCCATCCAAGTTATGGCACCCTTCAATGAACAGCTTCTGTCACTACACAGATGATAGTGTTGTTGCATTTTGAAAAATGGATTTTACCCACCATACCTCACAAACTATTCTCCTGATCTGCTGTGGCTCTACCGCAGCATCAAAACACTGTTCAAAACCATTTATTTCCAGGCGACTGCACGTGGCTAATATAACCCTAAATACCAGCACTTTGCCTGATAATGACATGGTTTAGGCTGCTATACATCAGTCATGTTTCATCCTCCTCCATCTTCTGCTCAGAGCTACCGAATTGCACACCCTTGAATACCTCAGTGCTGCATATAATACAGTATAACGCTTTTACTGTATGCTGTATTTTATGATCTGGTGCATGAACACTAAGATGCTCTATTATCTGATTTTTTTTTTTTTCACACTTGGTTCTTATGTTTGCCCTGAACGCAAGCCCACACGTCTTTTTCTGTTGTAGTCTTTGGTCCTAATTGTGGTGTGTTTACACCATTAGTGTGGGTATAAATAACAGGGAGTACAAAAGGTTACTACTAGCTAGATAATGACTCTAGATAATTGATGCCAGTTTCACTTTAAGTAATTGTCTCTTTAGTTTTAACACTACAATTTTACATGTACAGAATGAAGTATATGGCACTTGAATTAGCTACAAATGTTTAGTCAGGGATACTCCAAATGCAAGCTGCTTTCCGACTGTAATTTATTCAGAAACATGCGGCAATTAGATATGCATTATTCTGTAGTAAGTGTGAGTGAACATGGAAGAGCACTTCATTTTCTTGGAATGCATTATGTTGAATTTCAATTCAGCAAATTTATCTTCCCGTCCTTTAACTTCCTGTGTGTTGTGGCCAATTCAAATTCCAACTAATGAACTGAAAGGAAGCCAATTTTTAGTTTCTGAAATTTGCAGTCCAACCAAACAAACCGAACTCTGAAGTCAAATGAAATTTGGGTCTGCATCAAAAGCTCTAGTGTGAAGCACCCTTAAAGGATTAGTTCACCCAAAAATGAACATTTTCTGAAAATTTACCCTCAGACCATCCAAGAGGAGATTGTTTCCAGTGGTGAGCAAGGGATGTAATGCTAAATTTCTCCAAATCTGTTCCGATGAAGAAAGAAACTCTTCTACAACTTGGATGGCCTGAGGGTGACTATATTTTCAGCAAATTTTCATTTTTGGGTGAACTATTCCTTTAAAGTGTTTCCAATATATAATCAGTTTATATTGTATTTTAAAATTGCATCAGCAACTGACAGCCTTTGGTTTCTGGCAATCATGCACAAATACATCTTTAAGTTAAAGGGTTATTTCACCCAAAAATGAAAATTCTTTCAATAATTACTTACCTTCATGTCGTTCCAAAGCTGTAAGACCTTTGTTCATCTTCAGAAGACAAATTAAGATATTTTTGATGAAATCCAAGAGCTTTCTGACCCTGCAACTAACACATTCAATTTCATTTTATAAAGCTACAAGAATACTTTTTGTGCACAAAGAAAACAAAAAATAACTTTATTTAACAATTTCTTTCCTGTCAGTCTTTGACACACGTTCATGAGAGTACCACGATGTGGGTTTAACGGATTTGGAACAACATGAGGGTGAGTAATTGTGAACACAATTTGCATTTTTGGATAAACTATCCCTTTAACATACACAAAGGTTGTTAGACATCCAGCCATTGTTGTTTTACCACAACTGAGTGCAAAAGATCATGTACAACCCACATTCTGTGGACACTTTAATCTGTCTACTTAGGATGAGAATCTCTTTATGAAAATGCCCCGAAGATGTCAAAATTGTCAAATAAGTGCCTTGTTTTCGTTTTTTCTAATTTATTTCATTTCTTAACTCTCTTCATTTTCCTTTTTGCTTTGTTTTACATCAACAATCTTGGCAAAACACTTAGTGTAGTCCTTATGGGAAAAGGTAATACACAAAAATGCACAGGCAATTTCGACATTTCTGGTGCAGGGTTAAAATCTGTGACAAGAAACACTTTGTAAGCTTCTCACAAAGATTTGGCAACATACATATAGAACTGTACATCAAGACCACTTCTCCTCCTGTGTGTAAACAACCATGTTGAGTTGCTCAGTCAATAATTTAATCTGTTAAGAGTCATTAACATAAGATTTCACAAGAATCAGTCCCCAGTTAATGCTGCTTACCGTCAGTTTTGTCATTCGTGGTTGAAGAGACACTTAAAGGCATTGAAAGTCTTTTTCAATTGCCACATCAGGTCAAAAAAGGGTACAAAATTGACAATGCCAAATCACGGCATATGCACAATGGCTCGCGGAGTCAGATGTTCCATCAAAGACAGCCGACTATTCCGTGTTCTTAAAGTTCTTAAAATAGACGGACTGAGTCATCGGAAAAGCAAGGTGAGTGTCCTGTCTCTTGTTGTCTCAAGGCAGGGATTCACGCTCACGCACACACACGCTCTGATGGATTTCCAATATCAGTCAAGCCTCATAGTGACAACTGCCCACAAGCCCTTATTTTTCCTCCTCTGGAGACTCGGTTGCCAGATATGTACAGAACATCTGCTTTAAGGTAGCTGCATACTTTTTCAGAACACTCACAGGTGGAGGGAAATCAACATAATCTCTGCTTAATGCCGATAAATGAACCAATGTCTAGCTAAACACGAAGGAGGCAAGTGTGAAGATTTACACTTTTGTTCCACATTGCAGAATCTATTGTTATGATGAGAAAATTAGCAGCTTTGAAAAGATAACAGCCAAGAGCATCCCTATAATCACACCCCATCACTTTATGACAGTAAAAATGAGCTAATTACTGTGAATTTATAGACTGAAATAGCAAACACGTACTGTTAATGTATAGAAAGATATTTTAGGATATCGCTATTTTAGTGCGAGCTGCACATTGATTAAATAGAGGGTTGATTAAGGTAATTGTTGGCCATCTTTAACCATTAAAAGTGTCCATGTTTACCTAAATTTACTCTGTATTTTAAAATAAAAACTGATTCTTCAGAGATATGGGCAAAACATGAACCATATTTCATTAGTTTTGAAAAGTATAACATTTATTAAAAGTAGTGAGTTCAATTATAACTCACTCAAATCTCATAAATCAATACTTAAGTAGATTAACATATATACACTACCATTCAAACGTTTGGGGATTTTTTTTATTTGGGAAATGTTATTACAACTTAAAACAATTGATTTCTTTTCATGTATTTTACTGTATTTTACATTTTCTTCTCTGTTTTGTGATTTAAAAGCTGATTACTCCAATTTCAGTGTCACATGATGAATGATAATATTGTTTTTTATTATAAAAATATTTTGCTTTTATATTTATAGAGGTTTTACATGGTTTTAGTGAATTTAGAGGATTAGTTCACTCCTGAATTCAAATTTCCTGACAATTAACTCACCCTCATGTCATCCGAGATGTTTATGTCTTTCTTTCTTTAATCATTTAAAAAAAAAAATGTATATACTTTTTAAAAACAAATGCTCGTCTTGCATTTGCGATGCACATTTACCAAAGGTAGGGTAGGGTGAAAAACTTCAGTTCATTTCTCCTCCAGCTTCAAAATCATCCAACATCGTTGTTTTACATTTTTTTTTTTGTAAATGGCGTTTTAAATTTGCCTTGTAAACACTAAGTCGTACTTGTTAGCGTACCGCCTACGATCTTTCCAGTGTGACTACGTAATGGGTGAAGTGACCGCAGAGCTAGTACAAGACGAGCACTTATGGTTAAAAAGTACATCAATTTATATTTTTTTAGAAAATGACACATTGTTTTGGCTAGGTAAGACCCTTTTCTTGGCTTGAATTGTGTAGAGCCCTTTGAAGCAGCATTAAAACTGCCATTCAGGCATTAAAACCCACCGATTCCTGAAGTCTACTATATGGAGAAAAATGCTGGAATGTTTTCCTCAAAAATGTATTTTCGACTAAAGAAAGAAAGGCATGAACATCTTGAATGACACAGGGGGTGAGTAAATCTTTTAACAATCTTTGTTAAACATGAAACAATGTCAGAGTTTCTCTCACTTGTCACGTCTTAAAAATCAAAGAATTTGTAGCCAAGTATTTTAGTAGGTCTAATGTACACTGAAATCAAACCTAATGCAGTATACCCATAAAAAAATGGAAAAATTACTGGCCAGATATCTTAATGGAACTGAAGTGTGAGTGTTCTGAATAAGTATGAGGCTGAGATTCTGTCTTTTGTTCACAAAAATCCAATAAGTGGATGTAGCAATGCACATTGTTTGGCTTCAAAGTCATACTTGATGAACGATTCAGTCCTGTCTGAATTGTGTGTAAACCACATTTAGGCCAAACCACAACCTTTATCACTCTAAATTTATACCTTCAGTGCTTCATGCACGCCCACAGCCGACAGTCGGCGGTTTATGTTCCGGTACCTGCATCGGAGCAAGTCTTTGTATGTGGAGCGCAGATCCCGGTTGAAGAAAGCATAAATGAAAGGGTTCATTAGCGAGTTGGCGTATCCAAACCACAGCAGCGTCCTCTCCAGCCATATTGGTATGCAACTACACTTGACACCACATATAAACGGTCTTGCTGTAGACAGAATGAAAAACGGCAGCCAACAAATACCAAAAACTCCAACTATCACGCCCAATGTCGTAGCTGCCTTCTGCTCTCGCTTAAAGATGGAGATATTCTGTCGCTCGCGGTTGAGCAAGCGAGAAAGAGCAGCACACTCCTCGGCTACCCCAGGCGTGTGTTGGGGCTTTAGACCTTGCATCCTCAGGGCCTCGCTGGCAACCGTCTCCAGGCGATCCCGACGTGAGAAGTCGGTAAAGCGATGTTTGGCCCCGCTTTTTCTGGCGGCCTTGAAGATCTTGTAGTACATGAAAAGCATGACGATCATGGGGATGTAGAAGGCCACGGCGGTGGAGTAGATGGTGTAGCTGAAGTCCTGGCTGATTAGACAAACGCCAGCCGTGTTTACGTTCTTCGCCCAGCCACAAAATGGCGGCAGTGTGATTGAGGCAGACACGAGCCACACACCGAAGATCATCTTTGCCATCAGTTGGCCGTTTTGTCGAGCAGGGTAGGTCAAAGGACGGGTGATGCCAAGATACCTGCAATCAAATGAATAGTTTAAGACATTATGATGAGATTGTTAATTTTGGTAAAGCTAAAGTTAAAGCTAAAGATGATTTCTACTCTATCATTTGCTCAACTTAGTTCACCCACAAATTAAGATATTTTTGATGAAATTCGAGAGCTTTCTGACCCTGCATAGACAGCAATGCAACTGACATGTTCAAGGCCCAGAAATGTAGTAAGGACATCGATAAAATAGTCCATGTGACATCAGTGGCTCAAACTTCATTTTATGGAGCTAGCTGAATATTTTTTGTGCACCAAGAAAACAAAAATAACGACTTTATTCAACATTTTCTTCTCTTCTGTGTCAGTCTTCGATGTGCATTTACAAGAGTACAACGACGCATGCATTTGCCATTGATGCAGAAGCCAGTGTTCTGATGTAGAACATCCATCTCTCTTACACTCTTAAAAATAAAGGTGCTTTGAAAGGTTCTTCACAGCGATTCCATAGAAGAACCATTTTTGGTTCCACAAAGAACCATTCAGTCAAAGGTTCTTTAAAGAACCATCTCTTTCTTACCTTTTTATAGTCTGAAGAACTTTTTGTTTCGTTACAAATACAGAAAGGTTCTTCAAAAAAGATACTTCTATGGCATTGTGAAGCATCTTTATTTTTAGGAGTGTAGTTCATCATCTGTAAAAAGATGCTGAAAAAAAATCGCAAGTCATCCTCTGTTGTAATTTTCAGACATGTTTACAAAGATTGTTTTACGCACAGTGCGCAGCAGATTTGGATTTTACATCAGATACAGATTAGCGCAAAACTTGTATGATATTTTATAAATGTCAATAAAAAACTATTGTGAAATGACAGTGTTTCCATTAACTGATGTTATGTGACTCAAATGTAATTGCGTTGTGGACGTGTGCACTGTAAAAAAAAAAAGTTATTCAAAAATTAATGTCAAGAAAAGCCTCTTATACTTGAGAGTGGCCACATATGAAGTGTTTATTGAAGGTTACAGTACATTCAAAAAAATTATCATGAGACTTTTATATATTCCAAGTGAGCTGTTTCCATTATAGTTTTACAAAAGATTCCTTTTTCGAATTGCCTGAAAAACCACCTCATATGAGTGTAAAAACTTTTTTGCGATATATATACATGTGTTTTCATTAGCCGTATTTTTAATTCATAATTTAAATTTGCGCTTTTTTAAAGGTAATGGAACATAGCTACTGACAAGGATGAGGAAATTGTTAATTCAAGTTATTTTTGCTTTCTTTGAGCACAAAAAATATTCTCCTAGCTTCGTAAAATTATGTTGAACCACTGATTTCACATGGTCTTTTGACAATATTCTTACTACCTTTCTGGGCCTAGAATGTGTCAGATGCGTTACTGTCTATGCAGGGTCAGAAAGTTCTCAGATTTCATCAAAAATATCTTATATCTTTTTTCTTAATAATGTCTAGTGTTCCAAAGATGAACAAAGGTTGGATTTGGAACGACATGAGGGTGAATAATTAATGCCAGAATTTTCATTTTTGTTTGAACTATCGTTTTAACGCTAAACTTACCTTCTATTTTTCCATGAAGCTCAAATTAAACATATTTTAGCCAAAATATTTTTAATACCATATCCTATGCACTATATTCCAATTCTTCATTTAAATTAAAATGTATTCACTGTTGATCTTTTTCTTCACCACAGCTCTCAAACCTCATTCTGTTTGCATGTATATTCAATATGGCACATCCAAATATGTCACAGCAGGTTTGACTTCAATGATGACAAATTACATTGAATCATGTGTCTTGTCACTGAATGTGATGCATCAAATTTAAATATGTGCAAATTTAAACCATACTAATGAAATTTGACAATCAAAGAGAAGGATTTTCATTGACTAACAACTTAAATTTCATTTGACATTGACCTCTTTCTGTGTTACACAGAAGAAAGCAGGTCTTACAGGTTTGGAACAACATGAGGGTGAGTAAATAATGACGTATTTTTCAACTTTAACAATTTTTGGGTTCCCAAAAGAACCTTTCATGAAACAGTTCTTAAAAGAACCTTTTTTCCTTAAAAGTACACTATTTTGCCAAAAGTATTGGGACGCCCCCTTCTAATGAACAGGTTTGACTACTTTAGTAATTTCCATGAGTACTAATCTGAATGTTTAAGCATATAATGATATTCTAGGGAATTGTGTCCTTCTAATTTTATAGCAAAAGTTTTTTATTCTAACATGACAATGCCTCTGTGTATAAGGCAAGGTTCATAGAGAAATGTTTGATTTAGTCAGTGTGGAAGAACTTGACTGGGCTGCATAAAGCCAAGTCCTAATTCCAGTTGAACACCTCTGGTGTGACTTTAAAAGCAGACCTTGAGCCAAAAACTCCAGACCAAACACCAATGACTTGTACATACACTATGGACAAAAGTATTGGGACACCCCCTTCTTTAGAACAGAAAAAGGCACTTCCAAAACTGTAGCAACAAAGATGGAAGCATAATTCATGTATTTAAAAATTGTAATTCCATCTCTGCCTCAGTTTTGGAAGTGTCTAAAATGACTGTAACCATATGCGCAAGTCATTGGTGTTTGGTCTGAGTTTTTGGCTCAAGGTCTGCATTTAAAGTCACAGCAGAGGTGTTCAGTTGGGATTAGGACTTGGCTTTATGCAGACCAGTTCTTCCACACTGACTGAATCAAACATTTCTCTATGAACCTTGCCTTATACACAGAGTGTAATGCACTGAGTCAGGTTTATTTTTTTAACAGTGTGTATCACAAAGTGTAACTTCGTAACCAATTCAGATGCATGAACTTGCCTCAAGCTTGTTTTTCTAGAACTCTGCTCAGTAAGACAATAGGTGGTACTCTACAAGATGATTGAGAGGCAATTGAGAATAAGGGGGGACATTCAGCATTTTAAAGGAATTAAGTTCACATCAGGGGCATACTACAGTGCGACAAGAGGGTGGCTCAAATTGCATTTGTCTGAGCAGTTCTTGTCTGAACCAATCAGCACCCACTTGAGCTGAGCTGATGAGCAGAAATGGTGATTTTGAGAAAAACGCGTGAACAAAAAAAAGATCAATTATGTTATTGCCACTTCTGCTGCTGAGGAAATTGACCTTGATGCTGCCATTGCATCTGTTGTGGTTAAAGAGCCACATTTAAAGAGAAGAAGATTACAGCTCTTGAAGGTTTGATGAAGGATTCTCATTGCCATGACCCCTGCCCTCAGGAGACACTTATGCAAGAACGTGCTTTCAATAAAGATCTAAATTTAATCTCTATGCAGTTTCCACTATCGCTGGGGTCGTACTGAACCCATGAAGCACAACAAAGCTGGTGAGCTTAGAATGGCTGTAAGCCCAGATATGATACTGGATATATCAAGAGATGAACATGTACATTTATTAATTTAGCAGACAAACACTTTTATTTAAAATGACTTACAAATGGTAAAAAAATGTAATTTATAGCTAATTAATCATTAATCAGAAAAATAAAAAAGTACCATAATGCCAAATGTAGGTCACACTGAACTCACTATCTCATCGAATATCATTTTTATCTCCCACAATGTTTAGATCTTTTTTTTTTTTTTTTTTTTTTCCTGTGGAGTCCAATTAATTAACAAATGACTCTTATGAACCAGATCTTTTTCATTTGCACTGTATGTGTTTGTTTCGCTAAAAGAATCAGTTCATTAATTTAATTGTGACCCTGGACCACAAAACCAGTCTTAAGTAGCACAGGGATATTTCTAGCAATAGCCAAAAATACATTGTATGGGTCAAAATTATTTTCTTCCTGTAGAGTCCAATTAATGAACAAATGACTCTTTTGAACTGGATATTTTTAGTTTGTACTGTATGTTTTTGATTCATTAAAAGAATCGGTTCATAAGACCATTTTTTTTCCTGTGGAGTCCAGTTAATGAACAAATGACTCTTATGAACCAGATATTTTTAGTTTTCGCTGTGTTTTTGATTCACTAAAAGAATCAGTTCATAAGACTAATTTTTTCATTTGGTGTCCAATCAGTGAACAAAAGACTCTTATGAACCAGATCTATTTCATTTGCACTGTGTTTTGGTTTTGATAAAAGAATCAGTTCATAAGATTCATTTTTTTTTTCCCTGTAGAGTCCAATTAATGGACAAATGACTCCTTTGAACCATTTTTTTTGTGTGTGTGTGTGTGTGTGTGTGTGTGTGAATCACATGAAAATAAATATTTTCAGTGTAGTTAATGTAGTCTGATTCAGTAAAAAATGACTTCTGAGTCAATCACTTAATGAATCCTTTAAAAAAAAACACTATCGATCTGACTTTCCACTTAAATCGGCCTGATAATTTCTTTATTAAATGGACTCAATAAATCAGAGGTTTTTGAATCATCAGTATCACTTCTAGGAATTAAATATTTTTATTTATTACACTTCTCTCTGAAATATTTGTTTCTTGTTGATCAATTTCAGCATTCGGTGGTCAGATATTTCCTACCGTTTACTATCACCTATGACAATGCTATATAGTAATGGACTGTTTTAGAGAAATCTTTAAGATAAAATAGACATTTATATAGTTTTTAACTTAAATCATCATTTGCACATTTATTTGATTCAAACTGCAAAAATGTAGAAATAATGTAATGTATTTCACTGCCACATGGTCTCTTCTTTATAATTTATAATATTCGCTATGCAAGAAACACGTTATCACTTTTCAGACCTAAACACAGATTTAATTGACGCTGTATGAGTTTTTTAGCCCTCAAGTCCAGTAACTAACTTTGACATTTTACCCTGTGGTTTTATCATATGTGATGTGTTTGACATCACTCCCCATTACACAAGTAGTGTAAATTAAACTAGTGGTTTGACAGAGTAAATTTGATGTAAGTTATATATGTACAACACTGAAATAAAATTCCTGAAGTGCTATATCCTCTATATGCAGTGACAGCTCAACCATACAGATCTGATTCTTCATGGCACCAGTTCTGGCTGAAACACCATCAGCTGCATAAAGTGAATGATTCCAACTTCCCTTTAAGCGGCTTAGCAGTCAAACACCCATTGGTTTATGACTCCCAGGGCACCGTGGAGGTCCTTGGGTCATGTAAATAACATAGCCATTATTTATGTAATAACACTGAGGGCACAGGAGGTTCCAAGGCTTGAATCATTTTAATCATAATTCTAGGTCATATGGAAAATGCAGTCTGACCTTTTCATGTAATCCTTTAAACAACATGTACAATTTTCCATTTCAAAATGAAAAAAAAAAAAAAAAAAGTCTTGTGAGAGACCTTATGAGGTCCACTGAAAGTGCAAATAAGGCTAGAAGGGATTCAGGCCATATGGATCTCATGTGAATGCACATTTCACCCAAAAAAAATTAAAATTTCCTGAAAATGCACACACCCTCAGGCTATTCAAGTTGTAGAGGCATTTGTTTCTTCATCAGAACAGATTTGGAGAAATGTAGCATTACATCAGTTGCATCACCAAAGGATTCTTTAAAGTGAATGGGTGCCATCAGAATGAGAGTCCAAAAAGCTGATAAAAACAACAATAGTCGACAAGTATTTCACATCACTTAAGTCCATCAGTTAACATCAGTTTGTTTATAAGAAACAAATCCATTGAGGTGTTTTAACTTTAAACCATCGCTTCTGGCCAAAGTAGTCTACCAAACTTGTCCATAATCCATAATAAAAATCCCATGCCAAAATCCACCAAATGTTTTGCACTGTTTTCCCTTGTAATTGGTGTTTGATTTGTTCATATTTCCTTCTTGATTCAGATGAGGCAACGTTTTTACTGGAGAAAGCAATATTATGGATAGAGGACTTTTAGCTGGAAGCAAGGGTTTAAAGTTAAAAACATCTCAATGATAAACAGCTTTTTGCTTCAGAAGACCTCAGTTGAAAGACTGGAGTCGTGTGGATTACTTGTGGATTATTGTGATGTTTTTATCAGCTGTTTGGTGATGTGATGCAAAAGTTTCCTGAATCTGAATAAACAAATTCATCTACATCTTGAATGGCCTATGGATGAGAACGTTCATTTTTGGCTGAACTATTCCTTTCAAGTTGTGAAAAACTTAATGCACCATTGGCAGTTTTTGCAGTGCTGTTATTTCCTATAACATGACATTCACCTGAAACACCTGATTTTTTCATGCGAAGAAAAAGAATCTGAACTCTTCCACTTAGCATCAAACCCCTTTCTGCTTCCATTGTTTTAAATTGCATCCATGACTTTTCAAAAGCGTCTACTGTAAATGTCAGTTTGATATAGTAACCATGGGAGCCACTAACGAAAGTACACTAAAAATAGCTATGATAGATGTGTTTTTTCATGTTGTGTCATCATTGTATATTTCAGATGTTGATGAATGTCTAGTGTAGAGTGAAAGAGCTTGTAGAAAATTCCTGGCTATTTCTTTCTCTCAACATCTATTACTCTGAAGATTTTGTCTCGGGGGCCTATTGTGTGGTCCTGGATATACAGTAAGGCGGGATTAATGGAAAGGATGTTTCACTTCCACCATGTTGTAAAAGTGTGGTGAAGTGATCTCTATTTGAATGTTTTCCAAATCTTTTAAAAGCTCTGTTTTAAAAGCACCATTCATCTTTTGTGTGTAGGACAACAGATGGTGAAATATTCAAAATATGAAAGTCAAGTACTGCTTTTAGACAACCCAAAGAAAACATCTCCTTCACAGCTCTTTAAAAGCACTTGAAAATGTGCTGTCATACATAATATACTAATGACCCCAAAATAATAGATACAATTATTTTCAGTTTCAGGTCATATTACACCAACATTTGTCTGTCTGTCTATATATCTGAAGTTAACTGTTTACATACACTTGTTAATGTTAATTATTTTACCAAAATAAGAGGGACCATTCAAAATGTTTTTTATTTTATATATATATATATATATATATATTATGGGCCTGAATAAGATATTTCACAAAAGACATTTACATATAGTCCACAAGAGGAAATAATAGTTGAGTTTATACAAATTACCCTGTTCAAAAGTTTACATACACTTAATACTTAATACTTAGTTGTTACCTGAATGATCAACAGCTGTTTTTTTTTTTTGTTTGTTTTTTTTGCATGGTTTGCAGCATTTTTGTGTATTTGAACCCTTTCCAACAATGACTGTATGATTTTGAGATCCATCTTTTCACACTGAGGACAAATGATGGACTCATATGCAACTATTACAGAAGGTTCAAACACTCACTGATGCTTCAGAAAGAAAAACGATGCATTAAGAGCCGGGGATGAAAACGTTTGTATTTAAAAATCAGGGTAAATTTTACTTATTTTGTCTTCTGAGGATCATGTAAGTATCTCCTGTTACTTCAAAAGTGCAGTAATAATATGACATTTAGGCAAAATAAGAAAAATATACACAACTCATTCCATTCAAAAGTTTACACCCCTGGCTCTTAATGCATAATTTTTCCTTCTGAAGCATCTTTAAACTTTTTTTCAAAAATTATACTCATTGTTGGAAAGGGTTCAAATGCACAAAAATGCTAATAAAAAAAAAAAAAAAAAAGAATTTGTAAGACCTGAAGTTTTTTCTGAAAAAAAAGCGAGCAAAAAAACACAGCTGTGTTATCTAAGTTATCAATCTAAGTTACATTTATCAAGCCATTTGCAATTTTTGCATTTGTTTGCAATACTATGCTATTACTTATAATTTATTGTAAAGTCTCACTTTGAGATAGAAAGAGTGACGTCCAAGCTAAAATGGTTTAGAAATTGGGTTAATGGAGGACAAGTCATGGCAGAGAAATGCACACAGGTCTGTCTCTGAATGAACTGATGAAGAGTGACATACAGAGGACAAAAACAATCAAGCAAAGGCATTTAGAGCGGCCACTGCTCCTTCATCCTCCTCTTCTCTTCTTTACACAAACTCTCTTTCAAAACACCAGTATTTTCACCATCATCTCCTTTTCTCTCCACTCCTACCTTCAACTTCAACCTCTATGTTTTTTGGACACATTATTGTCCTTTTTTAATCAAATGAATGTGGCTTATCTGTTATGCTTGTTGTGTGTGGTTTTAACGTATGTACTGTGCACATGCATGATGTATTTTGTGCCAAATACACAGCGACCACGCTTATGTAATTCACTCAGACTTATGTAATTCATACAGTACATTGTAACTAAAAATATCTGGACTGCACAATGGATAAATGCATTCACCTAAAAAAAAAAAAAACTAAAGGGGAGAGGATCACTGCTTTTGCTTTATACATATATATTCCACTATGGGAAGTGAAAATTGTCCGACTTGACAGCTCCTTTTTGACTTCTGAGCCTGCAGCCGCCTACTCTCGTCTACATTCAAGACCAGTCGTTTGGCATCTCAAATGAGCCTAAAAGCCAAGGATTGCAGAGGCTTGATGGAAGACGAGACCAAGGCAGCGTTTTGGTGTTTCAGGGATAAAAAATGCTCCAGCTATGTTTTCCTTAAGATACTCTCTCTCTCATTCCCTCTCTATGAATTCATCATCTCGCTGTACAACATTGCTGAAGTATTTTATGACATTTGTACTCTTTCTGTTTATCTCTTTCTTCCTCATTTTCTTTCTGTGTATTTATTAATAATTTATAGCCAAATCCAAGAAGCTTTAGTGCTATGTTTGGTTTCTGTCCAGGCTACAGATAGTATTTTTTTAGGTCAGGGACAAAACCTGTGGCTATTTTCAGATTATAACTAAGACAGACAATATTCATCTGAATGCAAGTAGATTTTCTTTCCACGTGAGCCCAACATCTCCTTTCATGCCAAAAATCTACATTTATAGACAGATAGATAGATAGATAGATAGATAGATAGATAGATAGATAGATAGATAGATAGATGCTTTTCAAAGTATTCATAATTTTTTCACATTTTGTTGTGTTGCTGCCTTATGTTAAACTGCTTTAAATTACTTTTTTCCCATATCAATCCACATTCCACGCACTATAATGTTAAAGCAAAAAACAAGTTTTTAACATTTTTGCAAATGTATAAAAAAAAAAAACTTAAATGATTTCATTGCATAAGTATTTATACCCTTATCTGGGACAGTTGAAATTTAGCTCATTCATATTGCTTGTAGATATTATTACACTTTGTTTGAAGAATGATTTGTAATAAAAGGTCTAACAGCTGAAAATGCATATCAGAGCAAAAACCAAGCCCTGAGGTCAAAATAACTGCCTGCAGAGCTCAGATGCATGTAGCCTCTATTACTCTTAATAGAAGAAGTATGAAACAACTGGGACTCTTCCTAGAGCTGCCCTCCTGGCCAAACTAAGCATTCGATGAAGACGGGCCTTGGGTAGAGTGGTGACCAAACCTGATGGTCACTCTAGTTGAGCTCCATGATCATATATGCAGATGGGAGAAACCTACAGAAGGACAAACATCACCTCAACACTTCACCGATATGGGCTTTATGGTGGTGTGGCCAAACTCAGTCCCCTCCTCAGTGAAGACACATGAAAACACACTTGGATTTTGCAAAAAAGCACCTAAAGGACCCTCAGACTGTGAGAAACAAGATTCTCTGGTCTGATGAATCTCAATTCCAAGCATTATTTTTGAAGGAAACCAGGCACTGCTCATCACCTGCAGGGTACCATCCCAAAAGTAAAGTATGGAGGTAGCAGCCTCATTCTGTGGGGCGGTTTTTCAGTGGCAGAGACTGAGAGACTCGTCAGAGTAGAAGAAAAGCTCAATGCTTTAAAATATTGAGATAATGAAACGCCTTAAAACTTAGTCCAGAGCATTCAGAACCTCAGACTGGGCAGAAGGTTCACCTTCCAACAGGACCTATACACATATCAAAAGTGGCTTATAGACAACTCTCCCTGCTGAAAAAAACAGCATATGCTGGTTAGGTAGGTTTTGATGCTGGTATGCTGGTTTAAGCTGGTCCTTTGCTGGTTTAAGCTAGTCCTTAGCTTAGCATGTTCTGGTCCTGCACCAGCATAAACCAGCAAAGGACCAGCATAAACCAGCAAAGGACCATTTTAAACCAGCAAAAACCAGCATATCAGCAACAAAACCTAGCTAACCAGCATATGCTGTTTTTTTTCAGCAGGGCTGTGAATGTCCTTGAGTAGCCCAGCCAGTGCCTGGGCTTGAACCCAATCAAACATTTCTGGAGAACCTGAAAATGTCTGCCAGACCCCTTCCAAGCTGACAGCTTGAGAGGTATGGAGGTGAGGGGAAGGATGGCAGATAATTGCCAAATGTTGATGTGCAAATCTTGTTGCATCATACCAAAAAAGGCTGTAAAGATGCTTCAGCTAAGTATGGGTAAGGGTAGTTAAGGGTATGAATACTTATGCAATGTACTTATTTCAGCTTTATTATTAATATTATTATTATTAATTTGTGACAATTCTGTTTTTGCTTTTTCATAATGGTGCATGCAGTGTAGATTTTTGTGGGGAAAAAAAATGAAAACAGTTTAATATAAGGCAGCAACATCAAAATGTCACTCATCACTCATCTTTTCTTACTCTATTTTTGTGGTAAGTGAAGTTGTATGCACTGTAATGTAACAGGCTACTGCTAGCAAGCAGCTAATTTGTTAGCCGCGACAGTTTGTGACTTCGTTGAGATTTGTCAAGTCCCATTCATGTCAGTGATTTAACAAGATTTAAAAGAAGATTTGCTTCCATTTAATCATATTGCTGTCTAGGAGAAACATATGAAACAAGAGCACTGATTTTGACAGTATTCTTAAGGGAGGATGTTGCTGTTTTTGTTTTTGTTTTTTTGTAATGAATACAGTTGGATACACTTGTATACACAATTGCACAGTTAACTGGCTTCATATTTGTATCTCACTGCACATGTACATAACCTTTGGCTTAAAAGCAATGTAGCTGAAATTTTGGAAGGGATGATGGACCACCTATTGTTTCTTACAGAACATTCATCAACTGAATAAAAGAGATGCCGTCATATGACAACTGCGTAAAGTGACTTTTAAACCTTTTAGTGGTGACGACCCGTGTTTGAACTCATCAAGAGATTGACCCTTTTCACAAAGCCTGACATTTTAAAGAGACTAACTGAGTGGAGTGAAGCTGCATTTAAGTGACAGGATATATTGGAGACTTCACATGTTAAGTGAACTCAGGCATTCATTGCATGCACGGCATTATTTGGAGAAGAGCACAATTTCAAACTTGGCCTCTCTATAAAATAGCTCTTAGAGTTGGCTAAAACGGCAAGCCTGTTTTTAAAGGAATGATCTAGGTTCAATACAAGTTCAGCCGTATCGACAGCAACAGCTGCCTGCTGTCGATTACAGAGAATATAGTTTCAATTCAACTCTCAGTCTAGGCTGTTTGTGAGTTTGATTTTGTTGTTGTTGTGAAGGGAATATAGTTCTTTCATACAGAATTGCGTGAACTTTGAAATCCTCCTTATAAGGGTTACACTACAGTTCAAAGCAGATGAACTTCTAGTTCCCCGTCTGTCGTTCACGTTCGACGTTGTGTCGAAGTGACGACTAGGGGTCGCTCTTGAGAGCCCGAACACCTCTGACAGCTTTGAGAAAAGGCCAATGAAATTGGTACGCAGTATTTGCATAGCCCGCTCCGCCCCGGAGATCCGGGCATAAGAGGGGGGGGCTAGGCAACACTCATTGTTCTGTTTCTTCGGAGCCGAATGCAGTATTCTCTTAGGGGAAAACAGCATTACTCACCTCTTCGTCGTTGGATCTATGGCACGAGCAGCGGTTTCTCCCTTTAACCCTTCTCTTGGTAAGCGAGAATACCCCTGGGTGCTTCGACGACGATCTCTAAAGAGCTTTTCCTCCTGAAAAGGAGTAATTTCTCTGAAAGAGCCGACACGGATGGATTGTGTTTACATTTGCCTTTCCGTCCGTGTCTTCCTGGTTGCGGTTTCCTCGTAAACAATAACAATCGGCACGATCGTTGTGCTCAGGGTTGAGCTAGTCTCACGCTGATACATCGCTTCGTTGCTAGTTTGTGTTCTGCTTGCGGAAGGGAACATAACTATGGGTTGCTGCTCACGAGCCGCGAAGCCGCGGCTCACCGCGACCGCTTCCGTTCGGCCCTTCTACTTCCGGGTACGAGGGCCGCTGCGATGTGCGTCGATGGCGAGCAATAGGAAATGAGTTAGTTCCGCCGGGTTTCCCCCCGCGGATCGCTCGTTCCTCGCGACCCCCGTTTAGGTTTTTGGACAGATTATTAGTTCTTTTTACAACTTTACTCTGTTCAAAACCTTAAAAGCTGGTTGAGAGGTTGGCTGCAGCATCGGAGGGAGGACTTAAACCATGGGAAGCTGATGCTTCGACTGAGCAAGCTGGGGAGCGAGTCTCAGTTTGAGCAGACGCTGAAGTGGTGGGCGTGCTTGAACAAGATAACCGAAACACATCAGGTTTGAGTGAGAAAAAACCCTCCGCCTCATCCTGTGTGTTCATGGCTTCGGTAACGTACGAGATTGACTATATCGTGATAGGCCTTTTTTTCGGCTGAAACACGATATATCAGATCCTCCTCCCTCATTTCCCTCGATGGCGGTCCAGCGCGAGAGGCTTCGTGGATTCTCCAGGCGGGTGGGCGCTTCAGTACAGCACCTGCATATCTGATGCCCTGCCCCCTGGTGGGACCACATAGGCTCTCGTCCAGAGCGTGAAGGGGTTCACGTCTTCTGGACAGGCTGTGTCCACCATGCACACCTTTGCCATCCTGCTGGCTGCCAGGCAAAGTGTTATAAGATCTGCACGAGGGAGATCTCGCCTCAGAGTGTCGCAGGAACTGCGTTCAGTTCTGTGTATGCTTCCGAGCATCAAATGTCGCAACGCAGGCTCTGGGTAGAGCGATGTCCACTACGGTGGTCCAGGAGCGCCACCTTTGGCTAAATCTGGCGGAAATGAAGGACACTGAGAAAGTTCGCTTTCTTGACGCCCCCATTTCTCCAGACTGGTTCAGGGCCCGCCTCAGGCTGGTCCTGCACCCAAACCAGCCTTGCCGTCGAGTTCTCGCAAGAAGGTGGCGCCGTTAGCTCATTTTCAGGCCGCTAGGAACCCTCATCAGGCTTCGAAGCGCTCCTGAAGTGAGCCGCCCAGGGGAGAGAGATCTGCTGACCTGTCTAGATCCACACTCGGCGAGGGGACGAGTGTGGGCTTCGGCTCCATCCTGGCTGTCTGCCTCACGGCGGACAGCCACCACATGGTCAATTTAAGAGCAATTTCTTTCTTCTCTGGGCGTAAAAACCAGTGCGACTGCGTCCCTCCGGGGTACCCAGCCACTGAAGCACGTCAAAGCATGCTCGACCGCATCTCTGGCGCTTCTGCATGCTTTGACAAACCAAGTGCATCCTTCAGTCGACCCCCTGAACTCAGGCGGTCCTCCGTTGGATCCTTATCGGTTACGATGATCGGTACACCCACCATGGTTGGGTCCCTCCGGGGTACCCAGCCACCAGAACACATCAAAGCATGCTCAACCGCAGGGCCTGCGCTTTGGCATGCTTTGACGAATCAAGTGCATCCATCAGTCGATCCCCTGAGCTCAGGCGATCTTCTGATGGATCCTTGTCTGTCGGTTCCGATGGTCGATCCTTCCATGGCTGGGTCCCTCCGGGGTACCCAGCCACCAAAACACACCAAAGCATGCTCAACCGCAAAACTTGCGCTTCTGCATACTTTGACAGAGAAACAAGCGCATCCGTCAGTCGATCCCCTGAGCTCAGGCGATCTTCTCACGGATCCTTGTATGTCGGTTATGGCGATCAAAGCACCTTGTGTCCTCCGGGACAGCACGCCCCCGAACAAAGGGCTTTCACCACAACTCAGTCACACCGTACCCACCCGAGGTACGTCGGTGGTCCCCCTGAGACCGTTGGCAGAGAGTTTTACAGCTTGGCTCGAGATACCCAACCTCTCTCGCTGGCTTCTCAGAACCATCCGACTCGGCTATGCTATCCAATTCGCACGCAATCCGCCCAAGTTCAGCAGCATCTTCTCTACCGAGGTTCGGGACGAGAATGCTGCGGTTCTTCGGGCGGAGATCGCGACCCTTCTGGCGAAGGACGCGATAGAGCCGGTCCCCTCGGCCGACATGAAGAAAGGGTTCTACAGCCCCTACTTCATTGTACCCAAGAAAGGTGGCGGTTTAAGACCAATCCTGGATCTGAGGATTCTGAATCGGGCCCTTCACAAGCTCCCCTTCAGAATGCTAACGCTCAAACGCATTCTCACGTGCATCAGATTCCAGGATTGGTTTGTGGCGATAGACCTGAAAGACGCGTACTTTCATGTCTCGATTCTTCCAAGACTCAGGCCCTTCCTGCGGTTTGCCTTCGAAGGTCGAGCATTTCAGTACAAAGTCCTTCCATTTGGGCTCTCCCTGTCTCCCCGCGTCTTTACGAAAGTCGCAGAGGCAGCCCTTGCCCCTCTCCGGGAGAGGGGCATCCGCATTCTCAATTACCTCGACGACTGGCTGGTCATAGCACACTCTCAGGAGTTGGTATGCAAACACAGGGATGTGGTTCTCAACCATCTGGCCCATCTGGGGTTTCGGGTCAACTGGGAAAAGAGCAAGCTCGCCCCGGTACGGAGCATCTCTTTTCTCGGTATACAACTAGACTCGGTTGCCATGAGTGCACGGCTCTCCCCGGAGCGTGCAGAGTCAGTGCTGAGCTGCGTCCAGAAGCTCTCACGCAGCCCGACGGTCCCCCTCAAACAATTTCAGAGGCTCCTGGGTCACATGGCATCCGCAGCCGCCGTCACGCCGCTGGGCCTGATGCACATGAGACCGTTACAACACTGGCTGCGTTCCCGAGTCCCGAGATGGCCATGGCGCCAGGGTTCATACCGGGTGCACGTCACACCCGTATGTCTAAAAACCCTCGGTCCTTGGAAAGACATTTCGTTCCTACGGGCCGGGGTGCCCTTAGGACAAGTGTCCAGGCGCATTTTGGTTATGACAGATGCATCCAACACAAGCTGGGGCGCCGTATGCAATGGGCAAGCAGCTGCAGGGCTCTGGTCGGGCCCTCGGCTGCATTGGCATATCAATTGCCTCGAACTGCTGACAGTGTTTTTGGCCCTGAAGAGGTTCCGACCTTTGGTTCAGGGCAAACACGTGCTGGTCCGCACAGACAGCACTGCGACTGTAGCCTACATCAATCACCAGGGCGGTGTACGCTCCTTTCGCATATCACAGCTAGCCCGCCATCTCCTCCTTTGGTGTCGAAACAATGTCAAGTCTCTACGAGCCACCCACATACCGGGCGAACTCAATTGGGTAGCGGACGCGCTCTCCCGACAGACTTCGCTTCGGGGCGAGTGGAGACTTCACCCTCAGACGGTTCAGCTGATCTGGAGTCTTTTCGGTCAGGCCCAGGTCGACCTGTTTGCCTCGATAGAGAACACTCACTGCCAGTTGTGGTACGGTCTGTCCGAGGCGCCCCTCGGCACAGATGCACTGGCACACAGCTGGCCTCAGGGCCTCCTCAAGTATGCGTTTCCACCAGTGAGCCTAATTGCACAGACCCTGTGCAAAGTCAGGGAGGACAGAGAACAGATCCTGCTGGTGGCCCCCTACTGGCCCAACAGGGTTTGGTTCTCAGAGCTGGTGCTCCTCTCCCCCGTTCCTCCCTGGCGCATTCCCCTGAGGAAGGACCTCCTTTCACAGGGGAAGGGCACGATATGGCACCCGCGCCCAGATCTCTGGAACCTCCACGTATGGTCCCTGGACGCGACCAGGAGGATTTCAGAGATCTCCCACTGGCAGTGGTAAACACTCTGTTGCAGTCGAGAGCTCCTTCCACGAGGCGGCTGTACGACCTCAGATGGCGCAAATTCACAAACTGGTGTTCCTCCCGGGGGGAGAACCCACGGAGATGTGGCATCCGAACGGTGCTTTCCTTCCTCCAAGGAGGACTGGATAGACACCTTTCTGCTTCAACACTTAAGGTCCAGGTAGCCGCTATTGCCGCTAACCACGACCTGGTGGAAGGTAGATCGGTTGGGAAGCACAATTTGGGTATACGATTCCTTAAAGGTGCACGCAGGCTGAACCCCGTCAGACCGCGCCTTGTCCCCTCTTGGGATCTGTCTGTGGTCCTCCGGGGCCTACAGTCAGATCCCTTTGAGCTGCTCCAGTCAGTCGAACTCAGTGCTCTCTCCCAAAAGACGGCTCTCCTGACTGCGCTCACATCGATCAAAAGAGTGGGAGACCTCCAAGCCCTCTCCGTCAGTGACTCGTGCCTCGAATTCGGGCCGGCTAACTCTCACGTTATCCTGAGACCCCGGCCCGGTTATGTGCCCAAAGTGCCCACCACTCCCTTCAGGGACCAGGTGGTCACTCTGCAAGCTATCCCTTCTCAGGAAGGCGACCCCAACCTCTCCTTGTTATGCCCAGTCCGTGCCCTGAGCATTTACTTGGAACGTACTGAAAGCTTCAGACGGTCGAGTCAGCTCTTTGTCTGTTTTGGAGGACAGCAGAAGGGGAAAGCTGTCTCCAAACAAAGAATTTCCCACTGGATTGTGGATGCGATTCGTTTGGCCTACCAGGCCACAGGGGTGCCCTGCCCGCTGGGGGTGCACGCCCACTCCACCAGGGGCGTCGCAGCGTCGGTTGCGCTGGCGAACGGGATCTCTTTAACAGACATTTGCAGAGCTGCAGGTTGGGCTACACCTAACACGTTTGCCAGGTTCTACAATCTGCGTGTAGAACCAGTCTCTTCGGGAGTCCTGAACGCAAGCCCAGTAACTCCTGAAGCTGACACGGTGTGGAAGCTTGCTGAAGCGTCGTTCCCCACGGGTGATGACGCTTCCCCAGTTCAGTAAGTTTCCTGGCGTGAACCCTGAACGACAATTTCCATCATGTTGCACCCGCAACGTAGCTATGTTCAGCGGAGGAACTAGCTATCAGAATCTAATATGAGGTTAGGTTGCCTCTTGTGAACTCTCATATTAGGTTGGTGCCCCACATGTAGTGGCTCCTAATGCGGCCCCATGTGTGTATCTCCACCTATACTCCCAGAGATGCGGTGTTTCCCTTAAGACAAAACTTGTCTCCGACCCTGAGCTCAGCAGTCTCTCCTCATGCGGAGCCTGCCTCAGGATCGTCCCCTTGTTGTGCTCCCCTAGTGCGAGCCCTCAAGTGTATTCTCCACACAAATACCTCCCTCCGGGCAGGGTGTGGTCTCCGTAGTGCCCATCCCCCCCCCGGGGAGGACGGACACTGGCCCAATGTTCTCCAAGATGTTCAACCAAAGGTGAGGAAAGGCTGGCTGAAGCTCTTGGGCATTGGAAGGTCACGTAGAGGTGAGTGACATTTATCTAACACGCAAGACCTGTTAATATTTGCACTCCATGCACTCGTGACGCGGTCCGCTGGTTGTGGCGTTTTCAACTGGGACCCCTAGTCGTCACTTCGACACAACGTCGAACGTGAACGACAGACGGGGAACGTCTTGGTTACGTATGGTAACCCTCGTTCCCTGATGGAGGGAACGGAGACGTTGTGTCCCCCTTGCCACAACCTCGGACCGCCTCTGAGTGTAGCCGGGTGCTTCGGCTCCTCAGATCAGAACAATGAGTGTTGCCTAGCCCCCCCCTCTTATGCCCGGATCTCCGGGGCGGAGCGGGCTATGCAAATACTGCGTACCAATTTCATTGGCCTTTTCTCAAAGCTGTCAGAGGTGTTCGGGCTCTCAAGAGCGACCCCTAGTCGTCACTTCGACACAACGTCTCCGTTCCCTCCATCAGGGAACGAGGGTTACCATACGTAACCAAGACGTTTCTTTCATTATCTATTATTATTTATTATTGTATCCAAATCAAATAAATTAAAAAAACGGTAAGTTATCCATTATTGACGAAATTCATGTGGGTGTTTTTTTTTTATTTGCCACATTATTGGCAGGAAAATTAAAAAAATATATAAACACTTTGAACACCAAAAATCTAAAAATAAGCTGTACTGTTTGCTTTATCACTGATTTGTATTATATTAATAGTTGTATATTTTAATATTAATAGTCCACAAGAGAAAATAATAGCTACATTTATTAGAAACAAATGACCCTGTTTGTGTAGTGATAGTTGTTCTTGAGTCCTTTGTTTGTCCTGAACAGTTAAACTACCTGTTGCTCTTCAGAAAAATCCATCAGTTCCCACAAATTCTTCAGCATTTTGTGCATTTGAACTCTTTCCAATGACTGTATGATTTTGAGATACATCTTTTCACACTGAGGACATTTGAGGGACTTGTATGCAACTATTACAAAAGGTTTTGAACACTCACTGATGCTTCAGAAGGAAACAATGCATTAAGAGCCATATAGGTATCTTCTGTAGCTTCTGAAGGGCAGTACTAAATGAACAAAATATGATATTTAGGTAAAAAATAAGAAAAATGTACACATCTTCATTCTGTTCAAAAGTTTACACCCCTGGTTCTTAATGCATTGTTTTTCCTTCTAAAGCATTCCTTCTGAGCGTTTGATCATTCTGTAATAGTTGCATATGAGTCTCTCAGTTGTCCTCAGTGTGAAAAGATGGATCTCAAAACCATACAGTCATTGTTGCAAAGGGTTAAAATACACAAAAATGTTGGATGAAAGGATTTTTCTAAAGAACAGTTGGCTGTTAAACCTTTTCAGGACACACAAGCGACTCATGAACAACTATCACTAAATAAAAAAAACAAAAAAAAACAGCTGTGTATCATTCAGGTAACAGCACAGTATTCAGAATCAAGCGTATGTCAACTTTTGAACAAGGTCTTTTTTATAAATTTAGTACAAAGGAACTTTAAATTGCAGCATTACATTTATGTCTTCCCTGGAAGTCAAACTCATGACCTTGGTTTATTTTCCTTGACAGAAAAAATATAACTTGTGCTATAAAGACTTGCATTGTATAAGTCAAAATCAGTCACTTTGGATAAAAAAATCAGCTTAATGAATAAATGCAAATGTACTGACAGCTACAGATGCTGCAAACACAGCTGAAGTTGTATTGAACCTTGAATATTCCATATTGCACGACTTAGCAGGAAGAATATGTCATTTTAACATCTACATTTTCATACAAACTCAGATACTGTACTTTTGTGACAGTATCTAAAAAAACACTCACATCTTGGCGGTCCTTGGGGGAAAGTCATGAAAACAAAAATCGCATGAAATAAATCAGCACTCCAGTCCTGTTTGCAGCTATATTTAAACAGCTCTATTTTGATTTATTATTGGCCTCATAAAACCCCCCACTTATTTCTGCAATGCAGATTCAGGGGTAATTGCTCTCTAAATATGTCAGATGACACATGCCCTACTGAGTTTATTAGCGACAAACACCAATAGCTCCTCATTTATTAAGATAATTAATTGAACAAATTTCCTTAGTGCTGCTAATATGCACACAAGCAGCAGCTGCCATCCTAAATGCTGAGTGCTATGCCAGACAGACAGAGAATGAAGGCATAATACATTTGTATTAGAAAATGTCACGCTTTAATACACTAGTCCGAGCTTTAGATCACATCAAGACATGATACATAGACCGTATTATGGATGCACCGTGCCTCAAAATATATTTAAACACTTAAGCCATGCTTAAAAACAAATTAATTTTGTTTTTTAATAACAAATTTGCATTTTACCACAAAACAAAATGCATCAGCAAACAAGTTTTATGCTACATTACTCTGAATTATTTGTATAGACGATATGACAGTGATATTATGGATGTACCATTCCCTGAAATATATTCGGACACTTAAGCCATGCTTAAAAAACAAATCATTAAAAAGAATTTGTTTGCATAAAAAGTATGCTGAAAATAAATGCAATTTGGATTGTTTTTAGTCATATAATATAATGCCTTTCAAGCATTTTTAAGTGAGGTGGGGGTGTCCAAATACTTTGTGAAGCCTGGATGAAAATAAGTGGTTTTTCTACATAAAAAAGCATTTTCTTAATTCATTAATTTGCTAATATACTGCTCGCATAATGCTGTTACATGGTCGATGGGATTGTTGGCTGATTTAAGCATAATCTTTTTTTAGCATAAAGAATGTTATTGTTTAATCATTCCCTTCTATTGTTATTGATATCTCTATCAAGATACTGTATATACTGTTTTGGCATTTCAATGATAAGTATATGCTAGGTGTCCCATAACAAACAGGCTGTTTAAATACTGAATTATCATAATTTGGAATAGAAGTGGTTGAACAAACATTTAGGCAATCAGATGTCCTTGAAACATGCAGAGTATGACTAAGCAAACAGTTAAACTGATAGTGAAAGGTTGTAAAAACTAAACTTGAAGATGTGTACATTCTGCTTTCCTGAGCAACTAAACTGACCAAACATAGTTTATTCGCAGTATTGGAGGAACAATTCAGTTCAACAACCTTGAAGCCTTTGTTAAGGCAGCAGTGAAATTGAATTGTATGTCAATAAAAGATACACCCCCATATACACATGAGAAAAACGCATCTGGGAGGGATAATGCTTCATAGATATCTCCCTCCCTGAAATATAAAAATTACTGGATTTTATCGGAATGAGGGCTGTATTGACATTGCTGCTGGTTTTAGTGAGCTGTTGGTCCGGCTCTTGACAGACATGATTGCTGTACAGTTCTGGCCATGTTTAGGGCCCTCAGAGCTAGTACTTCAATGAGAGGTTGATTTCTGTTAAACTGTAAAAAAAAAAAAAAAAAAAAAAATAGTTAAACATTTGTGTTGAACTGAAACAAAAGGCCAGAACCCACAGAGGGAGAGAAGAGACTACTGCTTCTGTTTTTTTTTTTTAAATAGAATTTGTTCCTGTGATGGCAAAGCTGAATTTTCATCATCATTAGAAAAAGGATACTGCTTTTGCTTTTTTTCTCAAAATTGTACTGTGTGTAAAATGAGTCCAAAAATACAGTAAATGTAGATATATTTGGGGTTTTGCAAGATTTTTAACATTTTCTAATTTTAATGGTCACCCATGCTGTATTTATTTGATTAAAAATACAATAAACAACAGTAATATTGTGAAATATTTGTACAATTTACAACAACTGTTTTCTATTTTAATACATTTTAAAATATAATTTATTCCTGTGATGGCAAACCAAATTTTTCAGCATCATTACAAAATCATTTGCTTTTTCTTCTTTCTCAGAATTGTACTGTTTGTAAAATAAGAGTCCAAAAATAAAATAAATAAAAATATATTTGGGGTTCAGTAATATTTTTAGTGTTTTCTAATGGTCACCAATTTATTTGATCTAAAATACAATAAAAACTGTAATATTGTGAAATATTTTTACAAATTACAACAACTGTTTTCTATTATAATATATTTTAACATATAATTTATTTGTGTGATGGCAAAGCTGAATTTTCAGCATCATTAGAAAAGCATGCTGCTTTTGTTTTTTCTTTGTTTTTTCTCTCAAAATTGTACTATGTGTAAAATAAGAGTCCAAAAATGCAATAAATGTAAATATATTTGGGGTTCAGTAAGATTTTTAATGTTTTCTCATTCTAATGGTCACCAATGCTGCATTTATTTGACAAAAAATAAATAAATAATAATAAAAATGTAATATTGTGATGGCAAAGCTAAATTTTCAACATCATTAGAAAAGGATGCTGCTTTTTTTTCTCCAAATTGTACTGTTTGTAAAATAAGAACCAAAAAATACAATAAATGTAAATATATTTAGGGTTCAGTAAGATTTTTAGTGTTTTCCAATTCCAATGGTCACCGATGCTGCATTTATTTGATCAAAAATACAGTGAAAACTATAATATTATGAAATATTTTTACAATTTACAAGAACTGTTTTCTATTACAATATATTTTAAAATATAATTTATTTGTGTGATGGCAAAGCTGAATTTTCAGCATCATTAGAAAAGGATGCTGCTTTTTTTTTTCTCAAAATTGTACTGTTTGTAAAATAAGAGTCCAAAAATACAGTAAATGTAAATATATTTAGGGTTCAGTAAGATTTTTAACATTTTCTAATTATAATGGTCAATAATGCTGCATTTATTTGATCAAAAATACAATAAAAAATGTAATATTGTGAAATATTTTTACAATTTACAACAATTGTTTTCTGTTTTAATATATTTTAAAATACAGTTTATTCCTGTAATGGCAAAGTTGGATTTTCAGCATCATTAGAAAAGGATACTGCTTTAGTTTTTTAATCTTTTCTCAAAATCTTTTCTCAAAATTGTACTGTGTGTAAAATAAGAGTCCAAAAATACAATGAATGTAAATATATTTGGGGTTTAGTAAGAATTTTAACGTTTTCTAATTCCAATGGTCACCAATGGTGCATTTATTTGATCAAAAATACAATAAAAATTGTAATATTGTGAAATATTTTTACAATTTACAACTTTTTCTATTTTCATGTATTTTAAATTAAAATCATGCTTTTTTTTCTCAAAACGGTACTGTGTGTAAAATAAAAGTAATGTCAAATATAATTTATTCCTGTGATGCAAAGCTGAATTTTCAGCATCATTACTTCAGTCTACATTGTTACATGATCCTTCAGAAATCATTCTAATATGCTGATTTAGTGCTCAAGACTTGTATCTTATTATTATCCATTTTAAAAACAGTTGTGGTGCTTAATATTTTTGTAATACTGTATGTATATATATATATATATATATATATATATATATATAAAATAACATTTCTTTGAACATAGAAAGAAATAGAAATCTTTTTTTTTTAGAAATCTTTTGCAATATTATGTCACTTAATGCATTTAATTTATTGCAATAATGCATAAAGTATTAATTTCTTTCAAAAATAAAATTAAATAAACCTTACTGACCCCAAACTTTTGAACTGTAGTATTAACATCAACAACACATATTTTAGCGTTCACACAGTGACATTATGAGAAGGAAGATATATATAGGGTGAGACAGCGCAAACTATTTTAGACCCGACAGGAAACCCATTGCCTCTGTTGTGAGAAAACGCGAAGATGGTGTTTACATAGACATTGTAAAGTCACAGCATTAAAACCAGCTCATTTACTTCTAAAGGTCAGACAGAGGGTGGAAAAAAGAATAAAAATGATAAAGAGTATCTGATGAATCTGGCATTTTAAAATCTTAAAACTAAATACTTTGTTATTGTAACTGATTCGTTTAAAGCACTTAATGGTGGCCTGTCATATAAATATCACATATAAAACTTACATGGTTGTGCAATGTTGTGTCACACAAAAAGATGGGGAAAAAAACTGCTCTGGGAGACGTGCTTCCCATCAGAAAGTCTGTCTTTGTTTTTATTTTGTAGATGACACGTGTCGCTTGATCCTAAAATACTAGTTAAATAACCATAGTAAGTGCAAGTGTCTAATACTGTTTTTATAGGTGCATTTACCAGCCATTTCCCACAGCAGCATAAGTAAAGAGTAAAATCGATACACTATATAAACTTAAATTAGTGCCTTTTAATGACATCCATTATCATTAAATAAATGATTAAATGTGCTTTACATGACGGATTACTGCAATTGATCATTCATTTCCAGAGGGAGCTGATACTTCATTCATTAGTACTAATATTTGTGTGCATGTCTGCTGGCAGGATTATGATATATTGATTTATTCTGCTCCGGTGTTGTTTAGCATTCATAGACGGTAAAGGCACAACACTGCACGACTTAGCAGTCAAATAAACGTAAGGGATTTTTAAGCTATTTATAAGTTCCCCCTTTCTACTCAGTATTTACAAAATATCTGGTTTTATCCATTAACTTCTCCATTTCATTTCCTCAGTGAAGCCACATTTTCTTTTAGCCTCAGGTGCATTAGCAGCATGTTTTATTCACTTTGGAAGGCCAAGTCAATATCTAGTTGTTTTCCTTGTCCTACTTCACTCAAAAGCATATCAATTTCGTTTATTTGTTTTGATCCTCTTGTTTGTTTGCTTGCTTTTTAATATTTCAGATAAATATTTGGCTTTCCCACAGAATAATTCATTGGTATATGACTTATGTGACATTTCATATGGTATCATATGTGACCCTGGACTGCTAAACCAGTCTTAGGTAGCACAGATATATTTGTAGCAATAATCAAAAATACTTTGTGTGTGTCAAAATTATAATTTTTTCTTTTATGCCAAAAATCATTAGGATATTAAGTAAAGATCATGCTCCATGAAGATATTTTGTAAATTTCTTACCGTAAATATATTAAAACCTAATTTCTGATTAGTAATATGCATTGCTTAGAACTTCATCTGGACAACTTTAAAAACGATTATCTCAATATTTAATTTTTTTTGCACCCTCAGATCTCAGATCTCACAGTAGTTTCAATAGTTGTATCTTGGCCAAATATTGTCATATTCTAACAAATCATATATCAATGGAAAGCTTATTTATTCAGCTTATATAAACCTAATTTTGAAAAATTGACACTTATGACTGGTCCAGGGTCACATATTGATATTTAAGTTGCAGATAAGAACTTAAAGAAATTCTTTAACCAAAAAATGAAAAATGCTATTAACTCACCCTCAGACCATCCAAAATGTAGACGAGTTTGTTTCTTCATCAAAACAGATTTGAGAAATTTAGCATTACATTACATGCTCACCAATGGATCATCTGCAGTGAATGGGTGCCATCACAATGAGAGTCCAAACAGCTGAGAAAAACATCGCAATAATCCACAAGTAATCCACATGTCTCCAGTCCAGCAGTTAAAGTCTTGTAAAATGAAAAGAAACAAATCCATCAGTAAGGTATATTAACTTTAAACCAATGCTTCAGGCCAAAATATAAGTCCATATTTTATAATAATGTAAGTTTGTCCTCCTCATTCCATAATAAAAATGTAATTATCTGATGTCCTGCCACATCCAAATCCATCAACATGTCTGAATGATGGATTTGTTTATTACAAACACACAGCTTTTCACTCTAATTAATGTATTGCAGTGGTGTGGATTACTTGGGAATTATTGTGATGTTTTTAGCAGCTGTTTGGACTCTCATTCTGACGGCACCCATTCGCTGTAGAGGATTCATTGGTGAGCAAGTGATATAATGTTAAATTTCACCAAATCTGTGCTGATGAAGAAACAAACTCATCTACAGTACATCTTAGATGCCCTGAGGGTGATTAAAATTTCAACAGATTTTCATTTTTTGGATGAATTGTTACTGTTATGCAGTGTCACATATGCAGCATTCGCATATATTTATTTATAAAGCCTATTACTTGCCTCCTTTGATTTATTTAGCTATTACTTCACATCATCTAATGTTGACCTGTAAGGTGATGAATGATCAAATTTCCTGGTTTACACCACAAGGCATAAAGCAATCCTCTTAACCAAGTCTTGGCTGAACATGCTAGTTTCACAGACAACCTCCATGGCTTGTTTTTGTATGAAGCATGAACATCTGTTGCTAATGCATGTGAGAAAACATGACCTTTGTGCTTTTCTATTGGTAACTGTTCATGGTGTCAGTGTGACCGGAAAGGAATATTTTTTGTCTATGACCAGCATCTGTGCAGTGTCTGCTGTCTCACAGTATGTAAAAATGAACTTATATCATGGAGTTTACCATTTTAAATTGCGGCAATGGTATATATATATATATTACAATAAAATTATATTTGCTGGAAACCAAATGAAAAATGGTAATTTATAAACTACTACTACTACAAATCACTTTAGCATCAACGAAAAAAGAAAAGAGAAAATATAATTATAATATCTTTACTATACACAACCAGTCAAAAAAATTTGAACAGTGATTTTTAATGTTTTTAAAGAAGTATCTTCTGCTCACCAAGCCTGCATTTATTTGATCAAAAGTACAGAAAAAAAATGTATTTAAAAAAAGAAAAAAAAAAAAAATATATATATATATATATATACTATTTAAAATAACTGTTTCTATTTGAATATATTTTAAAATGTAATTTATTCCTCTGATTTCAAAGCTGAATTTTTAGCATCATTACATCACATGATCCTTTATCATTCTAATATTTAGATTTGCTGCTCAAAAACATGTTTAAGAAGAAGAAGAAGAAGAAGAAGAAGAAGAAATGTTTCTTGAATAGCAAATCAGCATATTTGAATGATTTCTGAAGGATTGTGATACTAAAGACTGAAGTAATGATGCTAAAAATTCTTTGAATAAATAAAATATATTCAAATAGAAAACAGTTATTTTAAATAGTAAAAATATTTTATATATTTGCTATACTTTGGATCAAATAAATACAAGTTTGGTGATCAGAAGAGACTTTTTAAAACATATTTAAAATCTTACTGTTCAAAAACTTTTGACTGGTAGTGTATGATATATGTGGCAACCTAAATGCTACATCAATCCACTTTTATCTTGTTTTGTTAATTTCCGTCATTAACTAAACAGATTCAGACAGGTATATTATTTTAAATAGTTAAACAAAAGCTTACTTTGACAGTAACTGTACTTAAAAAATTTTATTTCCCTATAAAGAAAACGTCTTGGTTACGTATGGTAACCTTTCGTTCCCTGATCGAGGGAACGGAGACGTGGTGTCGAAGTGACGACACTAGGGGTCGCTCTAGGGAGCCCGAACACCTCTGACAGCTTTGAGAAAAGGCCAATGAATTGGTGCGCAGTATTTGCGTAGCCAGCTCCGCCCCGGACATCCGGGCATAAGAGGAGGTGGCTAAGCACTGCTCATTGTTCTGATCTGAGGAGCCGAATGCCACTCGGCTACACTCAGAGGCAGTCCGAGGTTGTGGCAGGGGGACACCACCTCTCCGTTCCCTCCATCAGGGAACGAGGGTTACCATACGTAACCAAGACGTTCCCCCTCTGTCGTTCACGTTCGACGTGGTGTCGAAGTGACGACACTAGGGGTCCCAGTTAAAAACGCCACAACCAGCGGACTGCGTCACGAGTGCATGGAGTGCAAATAATAACAGGTCTTGCGTGTTAAATAAATGCAACTCACCTCTGCGTGACCTTCCAATGCCCAAGAGCTTCAGCCAGCCTTTCCTCACCTTTGGTTGAACATCTTGGAGAACATTGGGCCAGTGTCCGTCCTCCCCGGGGGGGGGGATGGGCACTACGGAGACCACACCCTGCCCGGAGGGAGGTTGTTGTGTGGAAAATACACCTGAGGGCTCGCACTAGGGGAGCGCTACAAAGGGAAGATCCTGAGACAGGCTCCGCATAAGGAGAGACTGCTGAGCTCAGGGTCGGAGACAAGTTTTGTCTTTGAGGGAAACACCGCATCTCTGGGAGTATAGGTGGAGATACACACATGGGGCCGCATTAGGAGCCACTACATGTGGGGCACCAACCTAATATGAGAGTTCACAAGAGGGAACCTAACCTCATATTAGATTCTGATAGCTAGTTCCTCTGCCGAACATAGCTACGTTGCGGGTGCAACATGATGGAAATTGTCGTTCAGGGTACACGCCAGGAAACTTACTGAACTGGAGAAGCGTCATCACCCGTGGGGAACGACGCTTCAGCAAGCTTCTACACCGTGTCAGCTTCAGGAGTTACTGGGCTTGCGTTCAGGACTCCCGAAGAGACTGGTTCTACACGCAGATTGTAGAACCTGGCAAACGTGTTAGGTGTAGCCCAACCTGCAGCTCTGCAAATGTCTGTTAAAGAGATCCCGTTCGCCAGCGCAACCGGCGCTGCGACGCCCCTGGTGGAGTGGGCGTGCACCCCCAGCGGGCAGGGCACCCCTGTGGCCTGGTAGGCCAAACGAATCGCATCCACAATCCAGTGGGAAATTCTTTGTTTGGAGACAGCTTTCCCCTTCTGCTGTCCTCCAAAACAGACAAAGAGCTGACTCGACCGTCTGAAGCTTTCAGTACGTTCCAAGTAAATGCTCAGGGCACGGACTGGGCATAACAAGGAGAGGTTGGGGTCGCCTTCCTGAGAAGGGATAGCTTGCAGAGTGACCACCTGGTCCCTGAAGGGAGTGGTGGGCACTTTGGGCACATAACCGGGCCGGGGTCTCAGGATAACGTGAGAGTTAGCCGGCCCGAATTCGAGGCACGAGTCACTGACGGAGAGGGCTTGGAGGTCTCCCACTCTTTTGATTGATGTGAGCGCAGTCAGGAGAGCCGTCTTTTGGGAGAGAGCACTGAGTTCGACTGACTGGAGCGGCTCAAAGGGATCTGACTGTAGGCCCCGGAGGACCACAGACAGATCCCAAGAGGGGGCAAGGCGCGGTCTGACGGGGTTCAGCCTGCGTGCACCTTTAAGGAATCATATAACCAAATTGTGCTTCCCAACCGATCTACCTTCCACCAGGTCGTGGTTAGCAGCAATAGCGGCTACCTGGACCTTAAGTGTTGAAGCAGAAAGGTGTCTATCCAGTCCTCCTTGGAGGAAGGAAAGCACCGTTCGGATGCCACATCTCCGTGGGTTCTCCCCCCGGGAGGAACACCAGTTTGTGAATTTGCGCCATCTGAGGTCGTACAGCCGCCTCGTGGAGGGAGCTCTCGACTGCAACAGAGTGTTTACCACTGCCAGTGGGAGATCTCTGAAATCCTCCTGGTCGTGTCCAGGGACCATACGTGGAGGTTCCAGAGATCTGGGCGCGGGTGCCATATTGTGCCCTTCCCCTGTGAAAGGAGGTCCTTCCTCAGGGGAATGCGCCAGGGAGGAACGGGGGAGAGGAGCACCAGCTCTGAGAACCAAACCCTGTTGGGCCAGTAGGGGGCCACCAGCAGGATCTGTTCTCTGTCCTCCCTGACTTTGCACAGGGTCTGTGCAATTAGGCTCACTGGTGGAAACGCATACTTGAGGAGGCCCTGAGGCCAGCTGTGTGCCAGTGCATCTGTGCCGAGGGGCGCCTCGGACAGACAGTACCACAACTGGCAGTGAGTGTTCTCTATCGAGGCAAACAGGTCGACCTGGGCCTGACCGAAAAGACTCCAGATCAGCTGAACCGTCTGAGGGTGAAGTCTCCACTCGCCCCGAAGCGAAGTCTGTCGGGAGAGCGCGTCCGCTACCCAATTGAGTTCGCCCGGTATGTGGGTGGCTCGTAGAGACTTGACATTGTTTCGACACCAAAGGAGGAGATGGCGGGCTAGCTGTGACATGCAAAAGGATCGTACACCGCCCTGGTGATTGATGTAGGCTACAGTCGCAGTGCTGTCTGTGCGGATCAGCACGTGTTTGCCCTGAACCAAATGTCGGAACCTCTTCAGGGCCAAAAACACTGTCAGCAGCTCGAGGCAATTGATATGCCAATGCAGCCGAGGGCCCGACCAGAGCCCTGCAGCTGCTTGCATACGGCGCCCCAGCCTGTGTTGGATGCATCTGTCGTAACCAAAATGCGCCTGGACACTTGTTCTAAGGGCACCCCGACCCGTAGGAACGAAATGTCTTTCCAAGGACCGAGGGTTTTTAGACATACAGGTGTGACGTGCACCCGGTATGAACCCTGGCGCCATGCCCATCTCGGGACTCGGGAACGCAGCCAGTGTTGTAACGGTCTCATGTGCATCAGGCCCAGCGGCGTGACGACGGCTGAGGATGCCATGTGACCCAGGAGCCTCTGAAATTGTTTGAGGGGGACCGTCGGGCTGCGTGAGAGCTTCTGGATGCAGCTCAGCACTGACTGTGCACGCTCCGGGGAGAGCCGTGCATTCATGTTGCGGTGAAAGCCCTTTGTTCGGGGGCGTGCTGTCCCGGAGGACACAAGGCCATAACCGACATACAAGGATCCGTGAGAAGATCGCCTGAGCTCAGGGGATCGACTGACGGATGCGTTTGTTTCTCTGTCAAAGTATGCAGAAGCGCAGGTTTTGCGGTTGAGCATGCTTTGATGCGTTTTGGTGGCTGGGTACCCCGGAGGGACCCATCGGATCGACCATCGGAATCGACAGACAAGGATCCATCAGAAGATCGCCTGAGCTCAGGGGATCGACTGATGGATGCGCTTGATTGGTCAAAGCATGCAGAAGCATAGGTTTTGCGGTTGAGCATGCTTTGATGTGTTTTGGTGGCTGGGTACCCCGGAGGGACCCAACCATGGTGGGTGTACCGATCATCATAACCGACAAGGATCCAACGGAGGACCGCCTGAGTTCAGGGGGTCGACTGAAGGATGCACTTGGTTTGTCAAAGTATGCAGAAGCGCAGGAGATGCGGTCGAGCATGCTTTGACGTGCTTCAGTGGCTGGGTACCCCGGAGGGACGCAGTCGCACTGGTTTTTACGCCCAGAAAAGAAAGAAATTGCTCTTTTATTGACCAGGATGGAGCCGAAGCCCACACTCGTCCCCTCGCCGAGTGTGGATCTAGACAGGTCAGCAGATCTCTCTCCCGTGGGCGGCTCACTTCAGGAGCGCTTTGAAGCCTGATGAGGGTTCCTAGCGGCCTGAAAATGAGCTAACGGCGCCACCTTCTTGCGAGAACTCGACGGCAAGGCTGGTTTGGGTGCAGGACCAGCCTGAGGCGGGCCCTGAGCCAGTCTGGAGAAATGGGGGCGTCAAGAAAGCGAACTTTCTCAGTGTCCTTCATTTCCGCCAGATTTAGCCAAAGGTGGCGCTCCTGGACCACCGTAGGGGACATCGCTCTACCCAGAGCCTGCGTTGCGACATTTGATGCTCGGAAGCATACACAGAACTGAACGCAGTTCCTGCGACACTCTGAGGCGAGATCTCCCAGCCAGCAGGATGGCAAAAGTGTGCATGGTGGACACAGCCTGTCCAAAAGACGTGAACCCCTTCACGCTCTGGACGAGAGCCTACGTGGTCCCACCAGGGGGCAGGGCATCAGATATGCAGGCGCTGTACTGAAGCGCCCATCCGCCTGGAGAATCCACGAAGCCCCTCGCGCTAGACCGCCGTCGAGGGAAAAGAGGGAGGAGGACCTGATATATCGTGTTTCAGCCGAAAAAAGGCCTATCACGATATAGTCAATCTCGTACGTTACCGAAGCCATGAACACACAGGATGAGGCAGAAGGTTTTTCCTCACTTAAACCTGATGTGTTTCGGTTATCTTGTTCAAGCACGCCCACCACTTCAGCGTCTGCTCAAACTGAGACTCGCTCCCCAGCTTGCTCAGTCGAAGCATCAGCTTCCCATGGTTTACGCCCTCCCTCCGATGCTGCAGCCAACCTCTCAACCTGCTTTTAAGGTTTTGAACAGAGTAAAGTTCTAAAAAGAACTAATAATCTGTCCAAAAACCTAAACGGGGGTCGCGAGGAACGAGCGATCCGCGGGGGGAAACCCGGCGGAACTAACTCATTTCCTATTGCTCGCCATCGACGCACATCGCAGCGGCCCTCGTACCCGGAAGTAGAAGGGCCGAACGGAAAGCGGTCGCGGTGAGCCACGGCTTCGCGGCTCGTGAGCAGCAACCCCATAGTTATGTTCCCTTCCGCAAGCAGAACACAAACTATCAACGAAGCGATGTATCAGCGTGAGACTAGCTCAACCCTGAGCACAACGATCGTGCCGATTGTTATTGTTTACGAGGAAACCGCAACCAGGAAGACACGGACGGAAAGGCATATGTAAACACACAATCCATCCGTGTCGGCTCTTTCAGAGAAATTACTCCTTTTCAGGAGGAAAAGCTCTTTAGAGATCGTCGCCGAAGCACCCAGGGGTATTCTCGCTTACCAATAGGAGGGTTAAAGGGAGAGACCGCTGCTCGTGCCATAGATCCAACGACGAAGAGGTGAGTAATACTGCATTCGGCTCCGAAGAAACAGAACAATGAGGAGTGCTTAGCCACTTCCTCTTATGCCCGGATGTCCGGGGCGGAGCTGGCAACGCAAATACTGCGCACCAATTTCATTGGCCTTTTCTCAAAGCTGTCAGAGGTGTTCGGGCTCCCTAGAGCGACCCCTAGTGTCGTCACTTCGACACCACGTCGAACGTGAACGACAGAGGGGGAACCAACGGAATTAAATTAATTTTATGATTTCACCATGTTATAAACTTGTTGCACACTGGGATGTGTGGGTCTAAACTATTTGTTAGCTACAATTACAATGAAAAACAATTATGTCATTGTATTACAGACATTCTGTGGGAAAAAAAAAGTGTAGCACTGTGGCGACATTATGCAACGTTCTGTTTATGCATTCCTGTATTTGCACCCCTGATGTCTAGCCTAACACTTGACTTGCATCCTTAGCAACCCATCTGTGTAATTGCTATTTAAACATTATGTGGTCCTTATGAGTCATTTGTCACGAAAGTGTCAAGAATGTAAATAGAAGTATAAACACGAAATTTGCTAGTTTAGATAATCAAAGATTATTCTAGGTGAGTTCAGCATCCCTATATATACACAAACTTGCACATTTACCCTCTGTGCTAACACTTCTGATCATGCCATTGCCCTTTTGCAGAAAATACACATAGAGTATGTAAATACAGATTTAACGTTTCACATATACACAAACATCCATGTGTCCTGTAATGTGCCCTTTACATGTCACCATAGCATAGCTCAAATATAACTGCGCCATTTATTCTGGTTTTTATATTTTTTCTTGAACCGTGGTGGCTTCTGTATGTATACAGTATATAGACTACTGTTTAAAAGTTTGGGGTCAGTATTAATATTTTTCATTTTTTGAATTATTTCTGCAAGGAGACATTAAATTGAACAAAAGTGACAGTAATGACTTTTACATTGTAAAATGAATCTATTTAAAATAAATTTTGAATTTTTATTCATTTAAAATCAGCATATTAGAAATATTTCAAAAGGGTGATATGACACTGAAGACTGGCATAATGGCTGCTGAAAATTCAGCTCTGCCATCACAGGAATAAATTACATTTATAATATATATATAATCAACTGTTTAAAATTGTGATAATTTTCTACAATATTATTAAAGTTTTATTAAATGCATTATTTATCAAATAAATGCAGCCTTAGTAAGCATAAAACTTATTTTTAATAAATAAATAAAATACAAAGAGCAATACTGTGATGATACTCTGGTACTTAAACATGATATACATCATAGTACTATATGATTATTTAATGATCACTCAAGACCACAAAAATATGGAAGCCCATTTAAAAAAAAAAATATTGCGACTTTTTTGACAAAAAAACAACATTGTGATTTAAACATCCGATATAACTTGCAATTCTGACTTTTTTTTCTCAGAAAACTCACGTTTCTGACTTTTTTTCACCGAATTGTGAGATATAACTAGAAATTTGTACTTTTTTCTTAGAATTGAGATGTAAACTCGCATTTCTGACTTTTTTCTCGAAATTGTGAGATAGATACCTGCAATTGTGACTCCTTTTTTTTTCTCAGAATTGTGAGATATAAACCTGTAATTTTTACTTTTTTCTTAGGATTGAGATGTAAACTCGCAATTCTGACTTTTGTTCTGAGAAAACTTGCGTTTCTGACTTTTTTTCTCAGAACTGTGAGATATAAACCCGCAATTCAGACTTTTTTCTTAGAATTGTGAGATAAAAACTTGCAATTTGGACTTTTTTTGTAGAACTGTGAGACAAACTTGTAATTCAGACTTTTCTTAGAATTGTGAGATACAAACTCTCAATTTTTACTTTTTTCTTAGAATTGTGAGATATACACCAGCAATTTAGACTTTTTTCTTAGAATTACGAGATGCAAACTTGCAATTTGGACTTTTTTCTTAGAACTGTGAGACACAAACTTGTAATTTGAACTTTTTTTCTTAGAATTGTGAGATATAAACCCACAATTCTGACTTTTTTCTTAGAATTGTGAGATACAAACTTGCAATTTGGACTTTTTTCTTAGAACTGTGAGACACAAACTTGTAATTTGGACTTTTTTTCTTAGAATTGTGAGATATAAACCTGCAATTCTGACTTTTTTCTTAGAATTGTGAGATATAAACCCACATTTCTGAATTTTTCTTAAAATTGTGAGTTGTAAACTCATAACTTTGACTTTTTTTCTCAGAATTGTGAAATACAAAGCTGCAGTTCTGACTTTTTTCTTAGAATTGTTAGATATAAACTCACAATTATATGATACTTTTTGCTGTTGATTTTTGCTATTTATAAGGAAACACAATAGACCACTTATAACAAAAAAATTATATTCTAGCTTTACTCATCTTTCAACCTGACGCACATTTGCACGCATCTGATAAACCTGACAAACTTGCTTTTGAAATTTTAAGCTCCAACATTCCCATTAGAAAGCAAAATCTTATTTGAAAGGATGTCTGAGCGAACGCACAGACGTGTGTCAGGATGCCACATGGTAAGGCTGCTCCATTTCACTCACACCTGATGCTAAATAACACAGATGCCACTAAACATCTCTTCTTAACCAGATCAGCAGATATAGTATTTATGCAAACCAGAAACACGGCAGTGTATTCAGTTGCGCAACACATTTTCTATTTATCTCCAGAATGATGCCATTTTATTTTTGCCACTTCTTAATGACGATCTGCAATATTCAGTGGACATTCATTCCAAGGGTTTTTATGTTTAATTCATGATTATTTGTGCTCATTTCCTCATATTTTAGTCATTTATTCTGAGTTTTTGCACATCAAATTAAAGACATTAATATCAAGAACCAGTCCACATACATTTTTATGACCTTCCCAGCTGAAAAAAACAGCACAGATGGAAAATATGAAATCTGTTATGTTAAAAAGGATAAACCTATTGTGGGGGATTCATGAAGCATAAGTGGCATAAATAAAAACAACTTTACCTCCCTTTTTTAATATTCTGGTTGTTAAACTGTAATTTTTTGGACAATTACAAATCACTCTGTAACTGAAGCAGATGAATATATAACAAATCAAAAACTTGTTCATGTTCCAATGTATTTAATTTGCTTGACATTTAAAAATTTAGACAAATTTTAATATTTAGTTGATTTTAAAAAGATTCTATAAATTCATATACAAATTTATTGAATTATACAGTGATTAAATACTCAGCATAATAATTTTGAAAGACTTTGGCATAATTTGCTATTAATGTTGAAAATCATGATTTTAAACACTATTATCAGCTTTATTTTGCACACAGGGGTTGTAAGTCAAATATTCTCTGTATTTACCTCTATTTAACTCAGTTTTCTCATGGAAATATATTGCTGCCTTTATATGTAAGGAATGGGTTCTAATGGACTAATAGACGACCAATTATTCTCACAGCCTAGTTAAATCAATAATGTAATAGCATTTAAAAAAAACTGGATATGAGGGCAAATTATATCTTTCTGCAAAGAAGTGCATTTATCCATATTAAAATAACTATGTCATTTCAGGTATGTGTCAAGGGGAAAGTGAAAATTATTAAATGGATAGATTAAATAAAAAATGGAGCAAAGCGACTCTAGAGTAAAAACATGAGGTCCTGAGTAGAAAAGCACTGGACTTTTTCCAAGTAAAAATTGATTAGGTAGAATCTATATGTCTCTCTCTTACCTAATTAAGGCCTCGTTGAGTGAAAAGAGAGACAGGCCTCCTATATAAACAAGAATTATTTTAATAAATCAAGTTTTTGGCTGAATGATTATGTATACAACAAAAACAAAACTTTGTGCTGTTTTCTGTACAAAATAACTTTAGATGTTGAAATTAAAAAGAAGAAACTCTTCATTTTTGACAGTTCTAACAATTAATGAAACTGAAACATTCATCACAGACTGTCACTGTAATGAATTCAAATGAAATTCTGGATCTGCAGTAGACAGGACTGTTTTTATTTTTTTCTCTGAGTGACTGAAAGTCTTGTCTTAGACAAGCACAAATAATGGCTTTTGTGATGGTTTATGCCTCATGTAACATGTGAGAGATCACAGTTTATTGATCCGTGTCAAATCATTTTAATCAAGATAAGATGGTGGGCCAATGTGTGAAAACTGTGAGCCTTCGGAACGATTTTCAGTGGCAAAAAAATAAATGTAATCAAAATGCACTTACTGAACTTTTAATGGAGTTTAGACATGAAGTATAGATGGAGCGTGACATGATGACAATCTCCTGTCAGCAATATCCACATTGATCTGAACATAAACTGCAGAAAGGCTTATTGAAAATGCACATTCATTCCCTGCCACTAGGTGGGGCTTTTGAAATGGCAGAAATATAGTGGTTTCCCCGGTATGTAATATAGTGCTGTAATCATAAATGCTACTATATCAGGCATTATAGGTACTGTAAAATTAACTTAAAAAGGCCATCAAAACTTTTCTGAAGTCAGTTTCCTTTAGAGATAAATTAATGTAAAAACACCCTCACCACATTTTGACTTTAAAACATGCAACCCAAATATTTATTCAACTAAATCATAGCTTTTGAAGTTTAATCCAGCCATATCGAGATTCTTTCCTTTTCGTTTTTAATTGTAAGACCTTTTGAAATTATAATTACGATTCTTGTTTGTGAAACTCTAAAATTCATTCTATTAATTTAACAATACGTTCTATTTTTGTTCATCTCTTTACATTTATTTGTGGATCATAATGTATTTGTTTGAAAATATGCAACAATTCTATCCCCATACTTGTGCTCCTAACTTAAAAAATATAGGTGCACAGTCAAAATTTCAAGAGCACCTTCTAATCAATAATCAAAAAATTAATAATTTGCTTTCCCATTACGAGGTGATATTTGACTCCTTAAAGTAAATTAACATTAAATAAACAAAATTAATTTTGTTTTTACCTTGGTAATGGCATTTTTGTCAACTTTTATGTCAGATTTTTTTTTTTTTTTTAGATTTTTTAAATTTCTAATTAAAATAACAGAATAAGAACAAGTAGAATAAGAATAATGTTTAACGAGGCTCAGGGGTGGCATGAGTGCAATCAAATTCATAAATTTATGTTGAGATTAATGTTTTATGTATAACATTTTGAATACAGAAATATTAAATGATTTAAAACTGAAAAGATACTTTTTAAAAAACTAAATCTGCCAGTAGGTGGCAGCAAATCACTAATTTAATTACTGAATCATATCATTAATTTGATTCGTTCGAACGGCTAATTCATTCAGAAATAAAGCAAGTGACTGTCTTTATGAATGGGAAATTACTTACTAGTTTCATTTAAAATTGCACGTTCATTCATAAATGAAACAATGCTGTGTTTGAATGGAGATGCGCAGCGGCTCAGTTGTGACTTGTTTCAGACCATTTTTGACAACGAAGCAAAAAGAGCAAAATCAGACAATAGTGTTATAGTCAGAGAATGTAAGTCACTTAATATTAACTTTTTGTTTATTTAACTGTTGTATTACATCAATATCAAATTTACAAACTCCCCTAAAAATCATTAAAAGCTGTCACTCATCTTAGTTCATTGCGATCTCACAAAGTTCCACTATGATCAACAAAGCTCTTTACACTGCACAATGAATCTTTTAAGGTTAAACATCATCTCTCGACTAGCAGGATGAGAAAATAATTTTTATTATTGAAAGCAACTCAAAAGGTTTTTGTGTTTGTGGACTGTAAAGGCAACTGATGCCACATGCAACTGACAGTGTGTTGACCTGTGAGCAGAAACACTAACACAGTATAGTTAAAAATTGATGTAGTTTTATATCAAGCTATGTGTTTTAAGAGCCCTAGATGGGTCGCTCAGAATGAATTAATAATGTAACAGAAGTGGGGAGAAAAAAAATCTGGATAAGAGACCAAATCTTTAACTCAGGATTTTCATCACACCATTATTCTTGATTCCTTATTATTAGTTGTGTAATAGAACAGGTGCCTCTACTTGCAGAGAAACTTAATAAAGAATGTACTAAAACAGATGATTAACACAGGCGCTGTTATCATTAAGTATATGTATGGAAATTATATGAAAGTCATTACCACCAAGTGGCCCAGTATAAGCCCACTATATATATATATATATATATATATATATATATACCACATAGCCCAAGTGGAGAACAAGCCAAGTGGTCAGCAGATCAAAATAACCTCTTAATTTGAGACTGCAGCAAACTGAACTGGAAATAATCTCAATTTTGAGACTCAATTTTCTCAATTTTGAGACTAAACATTCATCGTAGACTGCCACCATGTTGTGCAATAATGTTCCAAAATGAATTCAAATGTCATTCAAAACATCTACAAGACAGAGAGATAGAAGATAGAACAGTTTTTTTCTCTCTCTGAGTGAATGAAAATCTCAGACAAGCATAAATAACGACTCTTGTGATGGTTTATGCCTCATATAACATATGAGAACATAGGTTATTACTGATACTGTCAGATATACAGTTGAAATCAAAAGTTTACATACACTTTGCAAAATTTGCAAAATGTTAATTATTTAACCAAAATAAGAGGGATTATACAAAATGCATATTATTTTATAGTACTGACCTGAAAAAAGATGTTTAAATATAGTCCACAAGAGAAAATAATAGCTTGATTTATAAAAATGACCCTGTTCAATAGTTTACATACACTTGAATTTTAATAATGTGTTGTTACCTGAATGATCCACAGCTGTTTTTTGTTTTGTTTTTTTTAGTGATTGTAAACAGATTATTTGGTTTTTCAGCATTGTTTTGTATTTGAACCCTTTCCAACAATGAGTGTATGATTTTGAGAACCACCTTTTCACACTGAGGACAACTGAGGTACTCATATGCAACTATTACAGAAGGTTCAAACGCACACTGATGCTTCAGAAGAAAACACGATGCATTAAGATCTAGGGGATGAAAACCTTTGAACAGAATGAAGATGTGTACATTTTTCTTTTTTCATTTAGTACTGCTCTTCAAAAGCTACCGAAGATACTTACATGTTCCCCAGAAGACATAATAAGTTAATTTTACCCTGATCTTCAAATTCAAGAAGTTTTCACCCCCCAGCTCTTAATGCATCACTTTTCCTTCTGGAGCATCAGTGCATAGCATAAGTATCTTCTGTAGCTTTTGAAGGGCAGTACTACATGAAAAAAAAAAAAAATATATATATATATATATACACATCTTCATTCTGTTCAAAAGTTTTCACCCCCTGGATCTTAATGCATTGTGTTTCCTTTTGAAGCATCAGAAAATCTGAAAATTCTGAAGATCAAAAATTAACTTCATTAGTGTTTTCTCAACCTCACTTTGTTCCAAACTTTCTAAGATATTAGGCAGGTTATCCATTGAAAACTGTGACCAGGGGCTGCAAATCTCCAAAAAAGCACTACACATGCATCTTTTAGTTGCATTTTGCCATTTTTGAAGCCCCTGTGTAACCGTTCACTTTCACTGTATGGAAAAGACTAGAATAAATATTCAGCTAAACATTTTTGAGTAAAGTCACATGGGTTTGGAGGCACAAAATGAAGGTAAGCACATGACAGCTTTCTCATGTTCAGGTGAACTATCATGTTAAGTTAATCATATTTAATCAAGCAGCCTCCCTCACCTTTTCTATAAGAAAACTCAATCTGTTTTTTCTCTGCAGCATGCCTATTCCCTTAACATCTACTGCTGAAACCTCCTGTAGAGTAACTCTATAAATTTTCTGCCTCCCTCCTGTGCGACAACTGTGTCAACCTCCCTCGCGCTGTTCTCACGTGTTGCACAAGCGCTTGCGATTACGACCTGTACAGTGTGCTTTCACTTTTGTGTTCCCTCTGAGGAATAAAGCATATTACCACTTGTCATCATTTCTGGCTAGTGTATGTCATGCAAGATGATACCCATCATTTTGGGGTTTGCTTGAGCATGTGTACAGCATGACCCCTAGAAACGTGCAATACTCTTAACTGATTATCTAAAAATATTAGTGTGAAATTCACAATAACAGTTTCTCCTGTCCTTTCCACTCACAGGGAGAAATCGGTGATGGTCGAAAACACATCGGACAACACTGACAGGTGTGGCTCAAAGTGTCAGGCAGATCTCAGGTGAGTTTTACCTCAGAGCAGCCTCTCTCTGGGCCTCCATATTGTGTGAGGCAAGCTGGTCAGGAGAGCAGAAACAGCGTCATATGCCACTAAGACTCAAGGAGAGTAGTCACAAGAACACTAGAGACCTGAGGCTAGTTCCTGGGCCACTGGGAAAACCTGCTTTTTGAACCTGAACTGCATCTGTGTCCGTTCTCATTTCTAAATTCTAGAAGACAGCCAGACCGTGTGTGTCTCATTTGCAATTTTAATGCGAATCTGTCCCTTCCCATCTCCACACGCAAAATTCCCCCGTCTAACATATATGAGGTGATTTTTTTTCTTGCACAAAAGACAGTTACTATTGCTTAGAGGATAGACTTCCCTCACTTACCATGGAGTTTAATTATTAATGCCACTTGCTTGAATAATTGATATCACAATTTATTAATCTCAACAGGAACACCAAACCAAAAGTGACCAGGTAAAATAGAGATAATGTGGGCATGTATGTGGCTTTGACTGTTTCACAGTTTAAACAGTCAGTATTGAGTCGGATATATATATATTGCTTACTAATAAATGTTTATCTTTTGATTATTGCTGATGCCTCTAGAAATGATGTGTCTGATTTTTAATTTACAACCTGTTTTGGGTTCATTTTAAGGCAACCATATAGTCATTTTGAGTTAAATAAAACATTTAACCCAAATACCAGATCAAAACCACCCAGTTGCTGGGTTTGTCCATATTTCACTCAGGGCCGGGTTGTATTTAAGAGTTTACTTGCAAATTGAAGTCCATTACTGATTACAAATTATATGACAGAAACTGTAGTTTGTAAAGTCAAAAGTGTACATACACCTTGCAGAATCTGCAAAATGTTAATTGTTTTACCAAAATAGCAGGGATCATACAAAATGCATGTTATTTTTTATTACTGACCTAATAAGATAATTCACATAAAATACATTTACATATAGTCCAAAAGAAAAAATAATAGTTGAATTTATAAACATAAATATTCAAAAGTTTACATACACTTGATTCTTAATACTGTGTTTTACCTGAATGATCCACAGCTGTGTTTCTTTTTGTTTAGTGATAGTTGTTCATGAGTCCCTTGTTTGTTCTGAACAGTTAAACTGCCTGCTGTTCTTCAGAAAAAGCCTTTCCAACAATGACTTTATGTACAGCTGAGGGACTCATATGCATTATAGAAGGTTCAAATGCTCACTGATGTTTCAGAAGGAAAAACAATGAATTAGAAGCCAGGGGTGAAAACTTTTGAACAGAATGAAGATGTGTAAATCTTATTCAGGTCAGTAATAACAATTAACATGTATTTTGTATGATCCCTCTTATTTTGGTAAAATTTTTAACATTTTGCAGATTCTGCAAGGTGCATGTAAACTTTTGACTTCAATTGTATACACACAAAAATATAGTAAAACCAGCAATATTGTGACATTTTATTTCAATTTCAAGTATTTCAAGTTTATAATAAATAAAGTAATAACTTAAAACCTAAAAAAAAAAATCTTACTGATCCCAAACTTTTGTATAATTTTCCATTCAAGACACCCCTGAAAGATGAACCAGCAGTTAGTACTGTGAATGCATCCAGTGTATTGTACCAAATGCATGCTACTTCTATTTTTGATGTATCCTTTTTAATAATGCAACAAATCCGACACTTGATTTCTGAAGTGCCTTGCATTCACATTAGCTACAAACATTCCCCGGTCATATTAGCATGAACATCATGAGATAAGCCAAGTGCTACTTCCTGTTGTCTTTGCGCCTTTCGCGCAAAACCCAGTGCTGTGTGCTTTCTCACTACTTTATACTGGCATAAACATTACATTCACTAGAACAATGTTTCGTCACTGTCACTTCACCCTGAGATGAAACTACAATACGCCCACAAATAAGAGACAGGTCTAATGTCTCAGTAAGATGGATAACTAGCTTGAGCTCACTCATGGACAACTTAATGAGGTATTTGTGGGTTGTAAGTGCCAGTGATTTGTCTTTAACATTGGAGAAATAATGATAATTTATTTAATGAGATAATACTAAGCCCATTAGAGAAACATTCGGTCTTCTTTTATGATCGCTGATTTCTTCCTCTCATACTCCCAGAGCTCTCAATTACCCTAACAGACGAATACTGTATGTTTATCCGCATTATCTATTGCTATATTAAAGCAAGCAGATTTTAAGGAATGTTTGAAGATAGATTTAAAAGATTTTTCACATTTTGTGTGCAATGATGTTGATTTTAAAATCAGCTGTGATCTTATCAACCTGAAATTTCTCAATATGTCAATCATCTGCCTTCTCCCCCCTCCCCCACCCCCAGCAAATCCAGCTAATTTATCTTTCTATTAAATGTCTTTCCTCACTGCTGAATGGCTTTATTCTCTAGAGCTTCGGACTGTGATTGTCCAGTGGATAGGCAGTCCAGACTTGTATTCTTCTTGTTGGAAACACCTCAACATTTTGACAACATAGTAAATGGTCCTTTAAGAAGACCTCACTTTGAAGACGAATGAGGAAAAGGCACTACCAAGGTAGTTTCACTTCCATTAATAACATGATCTATGAGTTCTGGATCAAAGGTCAAAGAATTTGTCAAGAGTACTTGAACACTGAGTTATAATAGTGACTTTATGGGCACTTCAGTTCCTGTTTAGGAGCTGTCCTTCACTGCTGGCTTCTGTAAAATTCATTTAAGAGTGTAAATAAAAGGGCCTTAAAAAGGGTCTTAAAAGGCCCTTGGTGGCATTTTTATTACATTATGCAACATAAATTATATGCTTTTAGAAATGTTTCCATTGTTTGGACAAATATATATCCCCAGTTCATTCTACATCATTTAAAAAAAGAGATCTGAATGTGCATTATGCTAATAAATATAGTCTTATACAAAGTCATTCAGAGGGCATGTGTATACAGGTACATTTCCTTATTAAATACTGGATCCGTTTTAAATGAATAGGCAATCAGACTGTGAAGACTGTTTAATCTCATCACGAATGGCAGCTAAACAATCTTTATTTAATAAAAACCAGAGCAGAGCAACCTGACAGATCACACTGCTTTATTCTCAATAACAAGAAAAGCACTAAGCACCTCCTGTCTATGTCCAAACAAAAAAAAAATCCTTTCCAGCCATCCTTGAATGTGCAATCACTTCTCATCAGGTTTTTTTTTCCAAACGGAACAAGCGTCATGAGAGACTAGGTTTGTTTATAATCCTTAAAAACCCTCAAGTGCTTGTTGAAAGAATATGAGCCTCTGGTATGTACATGTGTACAGATTAAAGTGTCTACTAAGCGATAGCAGACGTAATGTACTGGGGAAAAAAATGATGAAAAATGTGTCCGTGTGACATTTTCCTTGAGTATTAAAAGCATTCTTCTAAAAAAAGGATGTGTGCGTCACAACAATGAAAAGACAGAGGAGTGCTGTAACACATTTTGTTTAAATGTCCGAGCTTTGTGCTATACATCTCAAATTTATACTGGACACTACCAGTCAAAAGTTTTTGAACAGTAAGATTTTGAATGTTATTAGTATTTTTACTATTTAAAATAAATGTATTCTATTTAAATATATATTTTAACGTTTATGGATGTGATCAAAGCAAAATTCTCAACATCATTACTCCATTCACATGATCTATCAGAAAACATTTTAATATGCTGATTTGCTGTTCAAGAAACCATTTTTATTGTTACAATTATCAATATTTAAAACAGTTGAGTACTTTTTTCAGGATTTTTTGATGACTAGAAAGATCCAAAGCTCAGCATTTATTAAAAATAAAAAGCTTTTGTAACATTATACACTATACTATTCAAAAGAGTCTGTATATATTAGGAAATAAATTATAGAAAGTAATACTTTTATGTAGCAAGGATGCTTTAAATTAAAAAGTGATGATAAAGACATTTATAATGTTACAAAAAAATTCCATTTCAGATAAATGCTGTTCTTCTGAACTTTCTATTCATCAAAGAATCCTTAAAAAAATACTCAGCTGTTTTCAACATAATAATAATAATAAATGTTTTTTAACAGCAAATTAGCATATTGAAATGATTTCTGAAGGATCATGTGACACTGAATGCTGGAGTAATGATGCTAAAAATTCAGCTTTGAAATCACAGGAATAAATGACATTTTAAAATATATTCAAATAGAAAACAGATATTTTAAATAGTGAATATATTTCAAAATGTTACTGTTTTTGCAGTACTTTGGATCAAATAAATGCAGGTTTGATGAGCAGAACAGACTTCTTTAAAAACATAAAAAATGCTACTGTTCTAAAATGCAATTGGGCTATGTTTGAGTAGCAATTAGGTGGGTTTTGCTATGAAAACCTGGCAACCCTTGTGCAGTATGTAATATTGACAGCAAGTGGTTAAAATGGATACTGCAGTCCAAATTCAAAATATTGTTTCTCCTGCCCCCGCCTCCTCAGATGCAACGCTCCACCGGGTTGCCAGATTGAGGACATGCAATGGGAATGAGATCAACTGACAATGGAAGGTGACAGGTTGATTTATCCTCGTTTTAATATGCCTCTGGTCTCCGAGCTTTTTAGATTGATGCTAAGGCTACAATCTGCGATCTCTGACCCAGTATGTTTGCTGGCTTCCATGGAGCTATAACTCTAATGCTTTGTGACATTTTAAAATAACGTACCGTCTGCACTACACCTAAACGTACCTGATAGTATAAACAAACGCGAATGTGGCGTAAAAACACAATCGCAAGCATGATGTTTTAGCTTGTTTTTCTCATCTTACAACTCTTTCATCATGAGTCATGTTTTTCACGGGATTCGTACCTAAGGATTCAGCATCCCAAGTCCAATACCATGGTGGCTGAGCTACCGACCAAGCAATCTGAAAAGCAAAAACGAATACAAGTGCTTGCTGTTTTATTGCCTCTAGTGTTCATTTCTGTTGCGTATTTTGCACATTGCGAAAAAGTTCCCACAGGTATGTTTTCACAGTGAGTTCAGGTAAATATCTGCAAATGTATTATGGTGTTTTTATGTTTTGGTACTTTCAAAAAAATTACATACAGAACCTTTAAATAAGCCAGCTTTACAATCATAATTTATCTTTTTTTCCCCCATTTGTTCAGCACAAAAGATAAAGCTTAAAGTTCAAAACCCCAAGGCACCGCCTGCAAAAGGTATTTTCTCCCAGACATGCTGTAAACCATATTCCCCATTGACTTTCCTGTCATATGGAAAAACAGCCCTTGTGTTCAGTTAGAAAGCAACACCCTTAAAATCTGAACTAAATATTAATGACCACTCTGCCATAGAGATCAATGGCTGGCTGAATTAACTATTCAATCACATAACAGTTTACTATGGCCATATGTGAAAGTGAAAACTGCAAAATCAATACAGCACATTTTTTTCACCATGACATGGACTACAGCAGCAGAATCTCGGACTTCAGAACCCAAAGGACACTAGCTTCTCTGATGTGTCAAAACAAATCAGGGTCTGTCAGCGACCCCCTCATGATGTCACATGGGAGACTGGCTGTAGGTGTATTGACCCTATTCTCGGTCTGGAGGAATGATGTCCAACATGGACACAGGGTTGTCAGTCTTAATTTCTGCTGTACGGTGGACACGTCTGGAGAGTTGCCTTGGCATTCGAGTGAAGGAAGTTGCCAGAGCAGTTTAGTACTGACTGATGCTTATTTAACTGAGGAGGAGTATTAAATGAGCAACAACATGGAACATTTATGATTAGATGGCTAGTTGACATGACATGTCATGGAATGACAGCAGTGCCCTGTAGTTTTTCAGATAGCATCTAATATCTGTAAAATTATAAATCCCATTTTTGTGGAAATATTAATTAAAAAACTATATGGGATATTTGCATTTGTTACAAAATTCTTTTTTTACAAAAAAAAAAAAATACAGCAAAAGCAGTAATACTGCTTTAAAATAACGGCTTTCGATTCAAATATTCATTTAAAAATGTAATTTATTCGTGTGATCAAATCTAGCTTTTGTAACATTATACACTATCATTCATCAAAAATTATGATAAAGACATTTATAATGTTACAAAAGATTTCTATTTCAGATAAATGCTGTTTTTCTGAAATTTAAGGAGCCTGAAAAAATTCCACGCAGCTGTTTTCAACATAATAATAATAATAATAAATGTTTCTTTAGCAGCAAATCTGAATATTAGAATGATTTCTGAAGGAGCATGTGACTGGAGTAATAATGCTAAAAATTACATTTTAAAATGCATTAAAATAGAAAGCAGTTATTTTAAATAGTAAACATATTTCAAATGTTTTACTGCACTTTTTATCAAATGAAACCAGGCTTGGTGAGCAGAGGAGATTTCTTTAAAAAAAAAAAAAAGCATTACAAATCTCACTCAGGCCTGTGGATACATTTTAGCCTAAATTTATGTACTGGAGAATAAATAAATAAATAAATGCTACTTGAGGATTAAATATTTTGATAAACCACTAGTGTTTCAAAAACTGTTACTAAACGGGTTTTAGGTTCAACCCCCAACATGTGTTGCTTTATAAACCATCACCATTGTGTTCAAGACACTTTGGTTGCTCCAGGAGGATTGTCCCTGTAACAAAGTCACTTTGTATTAAAGCGTCACCTAAACGACTTAGTAAGGAGAAGCCAACCTACTCACCTGTCCACACTGATCACGCACAGCGTCATGATGGATGCAGTGCAGCACATCACATCCATGCCGATGAAGATGTTACAGAAGACCTCTCCAAAAAGCCACTTTCCTCCTGTGAGGTCTGTTACGATCACGAATGGCATCACCACAATAGCCACGGAGAGATCCGCCACGGCCAAAGACACCAGCAGATAGTTGGACGGCTGTCTGAGCTTTTTAACGACGCACACCGCGATCACCACCAACATATTTCCAATAACCGTCACGGTGGTGATGATGGCCAGCATCACTCCGATGACAATCTTCTCCGCTGTGGTGAAATCGAGCAATTGTTCCCCGCAGGATTTGTTCCACATGGCCATTGAGATGTTGTAGAAGAAGTGTGAGGAACCATTGAGAACTTCCGACGCGACCTCCGCTTGGGTGAACGAGAAGAAATCAAGCGAGCCCGATGAGTTGAACATCATCCCTGCGCCTGATGATGAAGAGCTCGCCAAGAGTGCGCTCCGTGCGCCAAACGCATGCTGAAGCGAGCGCAGATCTGGGGTGTCTTCCAGCTTTCCAAAAGAAAAAAAGGCAAGTTGCACCGAAGCAGCAAATGAAAACTTCAATAAAAGGGAAGAAGGATGACAATCACTTTGGTTTGGCTGTAAAATACGCGCGCTTGGAGAGGCTGTACAGTCCTTGACTTAATGGAAGTGACAGTTCGGTTCTTCATGCGAGGAAGTGTGTGAGAATTGCGCACTCTAGTAGGTTAAACGCGTAACTTTCTCATCAAAGGCAAGCGGTCTCAGCTCCACCTACATTAAGATGTTTTTCTGTCTTCTATTTTGGAGGAAGCACAAGAGTTCCGCACTTGATCGTTTTGAAATACTCGCTCTCTAGGATCTCTCTCGCTTCAGTTCTCAGGCATTTTGTGCCTTGTTGCATAACTACAAGGGATAACATTTCATCTAGCATTATTTTTGTACATCTTTGATTTTGGACAGTGGAAAGTGTAGAGTAAATATAATATATATCTAATATTACAGATGTGGCTAAAAAAGTGTATTTAAATGGGTATGTCTGTCTTACAGCGAGCAACGACAACCATTTTTAATAAAACTGCGACCCTTTGTGTCTTTGTGGGCGTGTTCAAATAATATTTTAATTTATGCAAATGCGAAGCGGCTTCATACAGAAACATTCAATAGGAGTGCAGATAGTGGAGCTTTTATGATTAGGCTTGTAAACAAATAATAATAGTCACTATCAGCATTATCATGATAACAATGATGTTGTTTTTAAAAAATATATATATATATATATATATATATATATTATATATATATATATATATATATATATATATATATATATTGCATGTTTGCTTCAGGTTTGCTGACATGTTTATGGGGGCGGGGTTTTGGAGTTTGAGGGGGTGTGGCTGAAATCGCTTACAGCAGCTTTTTATTAGCCTTGTAGTTAAAGATCTAAAGGTTGTAGGTTCAAACCCTGAAAGGGGCGATTTATGACCACTGACAGAAAGGCCCTTAAACCCAGGTAGCTTCAGGGGAAATTGTCCATGATATAAGTGTACTGCAAGTCACTTTGGATAAACCGCCAACTAAAAATGCTTATAATTTTAGACTTTCCAGAACACCACGCTGAGCTCTAAGAGAACAAAAGTCCTGAAATTTTGAACAATCAAAACCTATTAGTTGAATGTTGACAGCTACAGAGACTTGAACAAAAAAAATAAAACACATTCTGTACTGTATGTAAATGGTGAGCGCTCAACCTCATGGAGTTAAGTGGCATGAAAAATGAATCTGTAATGAAGCAGAGAATTGCACAGAATAGGACAGCATGTTCCCAGGCTAATGTGGCTAAAGCCACTATCATCTTCTTTGTCATTGTCTAACAGCTGGGGCATGTCACCCCCAGGGCCTTATGTTAGAATCTGAATGCATAATTTCTGCGATTGTTTCTTTGGTTATAAAGTTATAAACTAAGAATTAGAATTAAAGCTACATGATTAGACTGAAGTGATTAGTTATTAGGAATAGTACAGCAAAAACAGTATAAGTCTGAAATATTTTACTATTTAAAATAACAGTTTCTATAAGAATATATTTTAAAATGTAATTTATTCTAGTGATTTCAAAGATTATTTTTTAGTATTATTACTCCAGTCACATGATCCTTCAGAAATCATTCTAATATTCAGATTTGCTGCTCAAAAAACATTCATTTTTGTTATGATTATGAAAACAGATGAGTAGGATTTTCTTTTCAGGTTTCTATGATGAAAAGTTCAGAAGAACATAATTTATCCTTTAAAGAATTCTGAAAAATTGTACACATATTTTAAATTTTGATAATAATAATAATACATATTTTTCCAACAGCAAATCAGCATATTAGAATGATTTCTGAAGAATCATGTGACATTGGAGAGTGGAGTAATGATGCTGAAAATTTAGCTTTGTTCACAGGAATAAATTACATTTTAAAATATATTCAAATAGAAAACAGTTATTTTAAATAGTAAAAATATTTCAAAATTGTACTGTTTTTGCTATACTTTGGATCAAATAAATGCAGGCTGAGTGAGCAGAAGAAACTTCTTTAAACTTCTTTTCACTGGTAGATGAGTTTGTTTTTTCACTATAACAGATTTGGAGAAATAAATCATTACATCACTTGCTCACCAATGGATCCTCTGCGGTGAATGGGTGCCGTCAGAATAAGAGTTCTAGCTGATAAAAACATCACAATAATCCACTAGTAATCCACACAACTCCTGTCCACTGAATTAATATGTGAAGTGAAACTTCATAATTAAGACATTTGACATTTAAACCAATACTTCTTGCCAAAATACCAGCTCACAATCATAATACTGCTTTCTCCTGTTCTCCTCACATAAAATTTCATGGACATGTTTTTACTTCTATAGAGTTTGCTCTCTGCATATTTCTCTCCTGATTTGGCAAATGTATGGCTAGAGAATTTGTATTTTAGTTGACGGCATCCATTCACTGCATTGTATCCATAATGCTACATTTTTTCAAGTCTGTTCTGATTAAGAAAATAATTTGTCTACATTTTGACTGGCCTGGGGGTGAGTACATTTTCATTTTGGGGTGAACCATAATAGGGATAGCCCAAATAAATAAAAATGAAAATTCTGTCATCATTTACTCACCCTCATTTTCTTTCTTCTGTGGAACATGTTTTTAAGAATATTGGTAACCAAACATAAAAAAATCTTTTATTTTTGGGTGGACTATCCTTTTAAACTCATTTCACGCTTAAAAAGGTCAGTGTGTCAGTTACCAGTCACCATGCCAGTAAAGTAGCTGATGACCCAAAATATGTTGGCTTCTTTTTTGGTGTTCAAGGTCAAAGCGCCTGGGTCAAGTGCTGCTAGAAAGATGAAAGCCAAACAGCTGCTTTGACCCAGCATGGTCACTGCTTCCCTCAAGCCTTATTGACCAATATTCAGAGTAGCCTGACGTGCAGAGTGCTAATGATAAGTGTCAGCTTAAATTAAACGTCATTGCAGTGATTCGCTTCTGATGAGCGACACTGTCTCTTGCTCAAATTGGCTATATAGGCTCAGTTATGAACATCCATGAGTCCGTATACAGCTGGGAAAGATGTTTGTTTACTTACAAATCTCATCTGTATTATGTGTAGGTCTAAAATATAATAACATTTCTACAATAAAGATATTAATTATATATTTTTTCATGAAGAGAACTTGAACTTGCGTCCCCATAGGAGCACCGCATCTTAATTATAATTTTTATGATTGACATTTAATTTAGAAAACTGAATCTCTGAAGTATTTAAAGGTGCACAAAGTAGTTTATTCCTCATTAAAAAGTTTTATATACAAATAAATGAATCAAACTTTTGAAAAATATTTTAAATGAAAGCGTAAGTTTGCTGTGTGGTATGAGAGACACCCACTTGCTCAGTCACAAATGATGTCCATCTTATTTTTCAATGCGGAAGTAAGCTGTTTTCTGGTAATGTATTTGACTTGCGCAAAGACATGTTTGTGGATGCATAATAAAACAGTGTTTACTCTATGTAGCTTGTGTTTTCACAATCATACAGCAGGGGAAATAAAGAAGAAATCTGTCACACAATCCTCTAAAGGCAGAAGACAAAAAGACTTTTGGCAGGAGGCAGGAGATGTTTGACTTGATGGGCTTTCTTATAATAATAGCAACACTGGTGGCTAAACAATCTGGCGATGCAAATGCATAATCAAAATTTCCTGACTGCAAAATGAATCGTACATTTCAGCCAATAAGCTGTTAGTGATAACTTTATATTTAGACTAACTCATTTGAACAAATTGAGTTCATTTGTTGGGCTTTTCAGAATTTCCTTTCTTTTCCTAGTTACCACTACACAGAGCAGAATGTTAGAACAGAAAACAAAACCTGCAGAATATTTCTGAGATACTGGGTCTATAAGTTTAGCAATATATATGGAAAACAGCACCAGATAAGTCAGAGTTGTGGTTTATCTGTTAGTTATCGCTCTCCTGCATGGTGAAAAACAAATGGAATACTGTATACAGTATCTCTAGAGAATTCCACATATAAGACTGCAGCATCATCTGTTTTGTGAAAATATTTCTCGCCTTGACATGGTGAACTTTGTTTGGCAGTGGCAAGAAAATGAATTCTCATGCAGCAGAGGTTTACAGGAGTCCTTGGGGGAAAAGGGGTGAATGCTTTGATGAACTATTCAAAGTGTTCACTATTCAAAACAGACTATTCTTTATGCTATTTTTCTTTTCAACTGAAGTTTTCTGATGACTTTTGAAACATTTCATGCAAAACTTGATTTGTTGAAGCATGCATTCAAAACCAAACACTTTAGCTTCATTAAAATGCTATGGAACTGTCCTCATTAGAGGACACTAAGCATAAGGGGGTTAATGCTTTGCCTTTTTATTTTTATCAAATCTCCTGGGCACAGCAGTTGAATTTTGTACTCTGTAGAGGACTTTTGTATTTCATACATTTCTCTGAGACCACACACGTCACTGTTTTAAGTGGTGTGTCATAAAGAGGACATCCTGGGCTTTCAGAGAGGCTAAATTTAGCAGTTTGTCCATGACAGCGCCCTTTGGTTTTAGAAATATCTGACAATATCAGAAATATCCCACAATCTTCTACTGACAAATAGTCAGAGGAGATATGTTTTTTTTTTTTTTTTTTTTAAAGAATTATCATTTCAAATAAACATCTCTGGAAAACTTTAGAGCATTTTCAGTCAGGACATAATTTTATTTTAATTTTCTTCCATAAACATCTTTGTATTAGGCCTATATCAGAATTATATTCGATAGAAGAAAAGCTAAAGATTGATTGATTATAGACATACAGTGGTGGCCAAAATTATTAGAACACTAGTATTTTCACCAGCTAATAATGGTTTTAAGTCAGATATTTTTATCTTTTCCTTAATGTGTCATTAGGAAATATCAGTTTACATTTCCAAACATTCATTTTGCCATTAATTGTAATAATCCAGTGAGATTTTTGTTTGCACAAGGAGTCTGACAACAGCCAGTGCTACACACAGAGATCTGATCTCATCATCATCCAGTCTGTCTGGACATGACATGAAGAGAACAAACTGAGACGGACTAAATTCAGAAGAATGTAGCAACGTCTCCAAGATGCTTCAAGAGACCTACCTGCACCTGAAAAACTATGCGCAAGTGCACCTATAGGGCAAAAGCTGCTTTAAATGCAAAGGATGGTCACACCAAATGTTTATTTAATTTAGTTAATAGAAGTTAATTGATAAAGAGAATCAATTTATGACATTTGTTTTAAACAGCATCCTCATTTTACAGCATTTTTTACACAAGTGTCTAAAACTTTTAACAGGACTTATACGTTTCTTGAAGCATCTCGGAGACGTTACCACAGTTGTTATTGGATCTCAGTTTGTTCTATTTTTTTTCATGTCATTCCAGACAGACTGGATGATGATGAGATCAGATCTCTGTGTGGAGCACTGGCTGTTGTCAGACTCCTTATGCAAACAAAAATCTCACCGGATTTTTACAATTAATGGCAAAGTTAATGTTTGGAAATGTAAACTGATATTTTCTACTGACACACTACAGCAAAAGATAGAAATAACTGACTTAAAACCATTTTTTAGATGGTGAAAATATATTTGGCCTCCACTGTAACGATAATTCTTGCTTGTCTTCCTTTTGATGCCACACTGCTGTCTACAGAGAACATGTAATAAAATGAGTTTATTTTTTTTATTTCTCCAATGTTAGAAAAATAATGTTAAACTAGATGCCAAAAAAACAAACAAAAACGATTTATGTGCTCCCAAACGAATGCTTGATGAATTGGTTTGACTGAGTCAAGAGTCAAGAATCGCGAATCGGACAGCATTACGCAATCACTATTTGTTCAATTCAGTCTATCTGTGGCTGCTGGAGCGAACCGTTCATCGTTTATCTGAAGTCTCCACTACACTTCAGGTACATTTACACGCATTTTACAACTTTACCATACGTCAACTTGATTGCTTTCTTAAAGTAATCGAGTTAAACAGTTTTCTTGTTAACTTACATGCGTCATTCTGACGAATAATCAGAGCAATTTGACTTTGGCGGGTTGTCTGGTTTACGTTAACGTTACTTATTAAACTTTATGGTCGACATGCAAAAGACAAAAAAGTACTAAATACACGTAGGTAATGTTGAATGAATGAATATCTTGCCATAGCAATCTGAAAATGTCATTCATTTTAATATGAACATTACATTTAAAATGTGAAATAATCTCAGCTATTGTTTTAGGCGCTGTCAGGCAGACACGTGTTCGTGTCGGACTTGAATATCTCACTAAGGCTAAATGTTTGCAGAAATGACATTAGCCTCGATTACAGTTATTAAAATTATATTTTGGGCGTACTAAAACATGTTTTTTTGTGCGTCAATGCACATGTTTGGCAAAAGTCTTAAGGCACAATGACGCATTTATTTATACTATATGTTGCGCAGTTTAGATTAACTTGAACATGTGCTAAGAAAAATTGCAGTGAGAATTTTCTATTATGATCAAAATCAAAATGACCCGAGTAGAGGATTAGGGTTTTATTGGCTTAGGCTCTGCAGTGCTTTGTCAATGTTGTAGATAGACATGTCAAACAAACAAACAAAAAAAAACTTAATTGATCTCTGTTCTTTTGTTTTTGTCAGTTGCATTGAAGTGCAACAGAGGAAGAAATGGATCCAAAACGACCACCCTATCCTGGTCCCCCAGGGGTCACCCGCATACCATGGATGCAGTCAGCAGAAGATCAGGGTCAACCGCCAGACCAGCCCTCGTTGGGACGAGGTCTGGTTCTGCCTAGAGATGAACCTCTCCCTGGACGAGGTATAGCCTTAGGCATACCTGGAGAAATGCCTGTGCGGTTTGGGAGAGGAATAACTCAGGCTGTAAGTGAGCCTCCGGTGGGCATTCCTAGAGGAGTGCGATTACCGATCGAAGAGGGAGCTTTTGGAAGAGCCCGAGGTTTTTTGCTGCCCACTCCTGAACCTACTGTTGGGATGGGGAGAGGTGCTGCTGTGGGACCAGTGCCTACCCTGGCCATCGAAAAATCAGATGTACAGAAAAAGATGCCTGAGCTGCAAACAGAGGTGGCTCCAGCAATTGCCAAGGTAATGGTTAGGGCTGCACGATTTGGGGGAAAATAGGCTGAATCAAAATGCATTTTTTCATTTTTTTTTTAAATGTTCTAATAAAAATTGCGGTTGCAATTTAAAATGTGATTTAGGTTTGCTGTGCTTGTTTGTAAGGCTCTGCAATTTGGCCAAAATTTTGTCATTATAATAATAATAAGTAGTATTACACAAAAGTAAAATATATTAATGTTACTAAATAAAAATAAAACTAATATTACTGTTATAAAGTGTATAAATATTAATGTTATAAAATGTAAAACATAAACAGAATATTTAAGAAAAATGATGCCATAACAATAATGTCAGTTTTTTTTTATTTTAAGCCAGCTAACTTTTGAAACAAACTGCTTAATTTTTGTGCATTATTACATGATCCTTCAGAAATCATTCTGATTTGCTGCTCAAAAAACATTTATTATTATTATTATTATTATTATGTTGAAAACAGCTGATTAAATAAAAGCATTAATTTCTATAATATATATATATATATATTCTACTGTATTCACAATGATATAGTGTATAATGTTACAAAAGCATTTTATTTTAGATAAATGCTGATATTTAGATCTTTCTAATCATCGAAGAATGTACTAAACTGTTAAATATTGATAATAATAATAAATGTTTCTTGAACAGCAAATTCAGCATATTAGAATGTAGTGTTGTAGTCTTAAGACCATTTTTTGATGGTCTTGGTCTTGTCTCGGTCTCGACTGCATTTGGACTCATTCTTGTCTTGGTCTCAGATTAAGAGGACTCTGGATTTTACTTCAAGACCACAACTATGTGGATATCACTAAATTGCAAGTGCATATTTATGCAGAATTTTAAATACAACTTTTATTTCTGCAATGAAAATAGTTTTAAAGAAATCCATGTCGGAACATATAAGCTGCTTTGAACAAATCTGTTGAATAAATGCAGTTGTAATTGTACCAATTCAGATGCAACCTCTGTGCTACCTTGCAGTGCAAAGATTAATTTTGCTGTTACTTAATTTAATTACATAACAATTAAGATAATGTAAAGTAATTTGGGGAAACTAATTAGTATTTAATAAAAAAAAAAAATCATCATTCTAATATGCTGATTTAGAGCTCAATTATTATTAAATACTTAATTATTATTACAGAATAATTTTGAATTATTTTAAATTGTAATAAAATTGTACAGTATTAATGTCTTACTGTATTTTTATTGAATAAATGCTGTTTTGGTGAGCAAAAGAAACATTTAAAAACACAAAAAAAATCTTAATTATTCTAAACATTTGACACCCAGTGTATGTCTTGGGTGTTTACAATTTTCTACATTTTAAATTTTGAATGTTTTGCTTTTTTTCTTACAGCAAAATAGTAATATGTTAAAATAGTAAAAAAATATAAATTATATTTTAAAATATATTTAAATAGCAGTTATTTTAAATGGGAAAAATATTTGTGTTCTATTTCTATTTGCTATATTTTGGATCAAATAAATGCAGACTTGGTGAGCAGAATAGACTCTTTGAAAAACATAAAACTTGCTGTTCAAAATTTTTTAACTAGTAGTGTATATTCTTAAGGTTGAAAAACAACATGAATGACATCTGTTTCTGTTATTATTATCAAAGACAATTAATGACGATTATTACTCTATTCACAGCATCTGTGAACCAAGCTGCTCTAAGATGCTGCGAACACCAGCGGATAATTAGCTGCTCATGTAAAAGAACACAGTGCCATGCTTCCATCTGAAACACGCAGTGCATATATTTATTTCATTAAATTGCTGCTTTTATGATTTGATAATCACACTAAGCCATAAATGATTTAAGTTTTATTTAAATTAATTGTTGTTTCAAAAAAATGGTTCTGAATGAATATTTGCCAAATTTCAGGAAATAAGTATTTATTGTTATACAAGTTTCAGATAAACACATTTGATTTAGCAATACAATTATGCAATTAATCTCAGGCTTGGCTTTCATTTAGGTTGAAGCTCCTGGGCCCGGGTCATCGCTGATGTCCATGTTCAGGGGCCTGGGCATTGAGCCGGGAAAGACATGGGGCAGAGGATCTACACCTTTTGGTATGTGAGAGGAAAAAAGTGAAAAGCTTTATTTTCGCTTAATTGTGTATGTGTGTAACTTCAGATTTTTACATTTTAAATAAAAATAAAAATTATTTACTTATTATTTACACATCCTCAAGACATCCTAGGTGTATATGACTTCATTTTTTCAGATGAATCCAAACGGAGTTATAGTAAAGATTATCCTGGCACTTCCAAGCTCTATTATGGCAATGGCGGGTGTTTCTTGTCAACAGTCCAAAACAAGTGCATCCATCCATAATAAAAATTTTTTTGGGGCAGCCGTGGCCTAATGGTTAGGGAGTCGGACTTGTAATCAAAAGGTTGCAGGTTCGAGTCCCAGGTCCGGCAGGGATTGTCAGTGGGGGGAGTGAATAATCAGCGCTCTCTCCATCGTCAATACCACGACTGAGGTGAGACCCTTGAGCAAGGCACCGAACCCCCAACTGCTCCCCGGGCGCCGCAGCAATGCAATGGCTGCCCACTGCTCCGGGTGTGTGTTCACGGTGTGTGTGTGTTCACTACTGTGTGTGTGCACTTGGATGGGTTAAATGCAGAGCACAAATTCCTAGTATGGGTCACCATACTTGGCCTCACGTCTCGTCACTTTTTTTTTTTTTTTTTTTTAAAGTGCCTTACATGGCTCCGGGTGGTGAATAAAGTTCTCCTGTAGTGAATCAATGTGTTTTTTTGTAAAGCCGTGCTCACACTGTGTGATTTTTAATAACCCTTTACGATTGTTGCTTGTCAGACTGTACAAACATGATGATCTTAGTTGTCATTAGGGCTGTGCAATTAATCGAAGGCGATTGTCATGCGCATTTTGTCACTGAAGCCGGTTGTGTAATCAGCAGTAAATCTCCAGCACCTGTGTTCAGGTGGAACGGCATGTAGTACACAGCACAGAGCCGTACTTCATAGAAAAGATACGCTTAATCGTGTTCATTATCGCAAACGATTTAATCGATCGATTGTGAAATCGAAAGAAATCGTTTGCGATAATGACAGCTGTTTGCGTAGCTTCTCAGTGAACTACGGCTCTGTGTAGACATGCTTCTACGCCTGAAAGCATGTGAAACTATCACATTTAATAACGTATTTACTCCAAACTTACTTCATATTATAATATTTATATCAGTCGAGTGTTTGAAATAAATCTTTCTGTGAGATAGTACAGCTTTTTACACAGAATAACGCACGAATAGTATTCTATGCAGTGATAAAGGCATTGCATTATTATATACTGTATTATAAGGAAAATTATAATGAGAAGAAGTCAGATAAACCATATATTGTTGTAGTCGTTGGTTTATTAGTCACATTGAATTAATGAAAGCAGTCAAATCTTGTTTATTCAGCTGCAGCGATAGCAAAGACGCGTTTACCAAGTTTCTTCTTCTGGCGTATTTTGAGTTTTCAGCGTGAGAATGACAGCGCCCTCTGGCCTTTGGGTGAAGATTTACTGATCACGGATCCGCGCTTTACTAAAAGATACGCATGACAATCGCAGCTTTCAATTAATCGCGATTTCGATTTCACTTCAATTAATCGAACAGCCCTAGTTGTCATTAATGTCAGATTGTACGATAGTCAAGACGCTAGGGGTGTGGGGGATATATATATATATATATATATATCGTCGCTGTCGGGCGGAAACCTCGTATGTCCAAATTTTGTAAATTTCATATTTTTTCACAAATCGATGCTATTGGTCAGTGCCCACGTGGGTCTGTAATTTTTACAAATTATTAACCAATCTAAAGTGTTGAAAATAGCTTGAGAGCAAATCTCTTAACTCATTGGAACACTTAAACTGTCTGAGAAGAGCTCGTATCTCCACCTTTTCTTCACTCCGCTGGAGCGTCGGGGCATATGTCCCCTTCCATCTTCTTGTCACAAAGCACCGGCAAAAATAATTAGCATTGAATGTGTCGGTGGAAACAGTAAGGAGATATTTGAATGATCCATTAATAAACTAGTGTATTCTGAGATAATGTCGCAAAGACCCTGACTCGCAATCTCTTCTTTGGACGCAACTTTTGAAGGAAAGCATCTTTCCGGATTACATAATGAAAGCGTTTTTTTCTGATTTGTTTTATTTCGTTAAGTAATAATTTAAAGCTTTATATTTATTTATTTATTTATTTGTCATGTTTGTGAGGCATGTAGCCTATTCGCTGAAAAATGTGATCGCGCTGACTCCTCATGTCCTGCAAAGCGATTTCAGCTTCTCCTCTTCAAAAACAATATTCACATAATAGCGCACATTTATCTAGGTTTAATGTTTAAACTAACATTGTTCTATAGCTACTTTAACTGTTTTAGATCTATAGATTTTATTTTATGCAAGTCGTAATGATTTAGGCTAAAAGGCAAAAGTCTTCCGCTGGCCGCTGTTCGTAAAAAAAAAAAAAAAAAAAGCTGATATTTAACGAACAAAAAAATGCTCCAAAAGTTTTTCTAAATTAACTTAATAAGAAAACGAAACGAAATATAACCACTTTGGCATTACATACAAAACGTAACTATGTTAATAGCTGAAACAGTAGTATAAGCTGTTCTGGAAGAATTAAGGGGAAAAAAGACGGACTCAGTTTTTTTGTATTGCATCATAGCTCTTAAACCTTTAAAATAGAGTTTAGGAAGATGTATGTAACCACAGTCGTTAGCTTTGCTTAACTATTGAAGCCTTTTCTCTTGTCAAAAGGCTCAATGCGACCGCAGACTTTGTTTGCCTGCAGATTAATTTCCGCCTATTAGACAGTTTATCGCTTTATTTTGGTATTGCATCACTCATAGCTCTAACGTTTAAAATAGAGTTTAGGAAAATGTATGTAACCACAGTCGTTAGCTTTGGTTAACTATTGAAGCCTTTTCTCTTGTCAAAAGGCTCAACGCGACCGCAGACTTTGATGAACACTGCTGGCAGCAGCGAAGTCTGTGTCTGTACCATTCTTATCAATGACGGCGTAAGCTCGTATCTCCCGGCTCCCAAGTCATAAAACCTCGTATGTCCGATAAAACATGATTTTGGGGAAATGTTGTCTTAATGTTGGTACACAACAGTGTATGATAGCAATATATGGTATAATACCAACTTTAACGATAAAATATTTAATAACTCAAAAAATCTGCAGTTTTTTTCATTTCCTGAAAAATGACGGTTTTGGAGATACGAGGATTCCGCCCGACAGCGACGATATATATATATATATATCGTAATTGTTGTTTTAACAATGTGTGATTTGACATTTTCGAGTATATTGCAAAAAACAAACAAAACACACTCTTGTAAGTATGCATTTAGAGTGTCTGTCTTTTACTACATGATTTAGTCTATTAAAATACATTTAGAATAATCATATAATTCAAGATATGGGTGCAGAAAGTGTATATATTTATATCATTTCATATAGTTAATCAATATCACACAAAGAGTGACGTTTTTTCCTTTAAAAATTAGCATGACTACAAATGTGATTTTGATTTTATACATTTCAATAAACAAGAAGTTAATATTAAAAGATTTACATTTTAGACAGCATATTTCCTTTTTTTGCTTAATTTCGCCAACAAAATTTGAATGATTCGGTTTAATCGCAATGACTCACTTATTAACATTGACTTGATGCCACCTACTGGCGGTTTTGATTTCACATTCAAAGTGTCTTTTCACTTTTAAAATTATTTCAAATGTAGCTGCATTAACATGGCATCTAAATGCCACTTCATATGAAACTTCTGCAAAGATGAGTTTTTGTTGATACTAATTTAATTTGTTTGGTAACAGCCTACATGTATTATTATTATAATTGACTGATTAAATGTAAGAATTTGATGATGCACAGTTTTAAAAGGTAAAAATCAATTGAAACTTATTGGAAAAGAATAATTTCTGTCACTGCTGTGAAATGACCACACAGAATATGAGGAATATCATAAAGTTTAGGAGTCAGCAAAGTAATCCTGCTGACATGATATACAGTTTTGTTGTGTTTTTTTTATTTAAAAAAAAAACAAACTTTTGAAAGGTTGTGTACATTTGTGCCAACATGTTTGTACATTCATTCATGCCAACATGTAACAGTTGTTTTTTTTAAAAAGCAGCATATTACCATCATAAGAAGCAGGGCTTTACTGTACCATTATAAATGCAACACGTCTTAGTCAACCCTGCCATATACTGTATTTAATCAAACTCATACCTGTTTTATTATTCATGGCAGCGCTAGGTTGATTGGAGTGGGCATTAAATTGTGCGCCATCATTCTTGTATCCTTGGCAACACCAACAATGTTGAATAGTCACCACTTAGACGTGCAATTTACTGCTGAAGACAGCAGGAAGGTCAAGTAGCTAATAATGAAAACAAACTTAATCTGCAATGTAAATACAAATGATGAAAGTAAGCCCATTAATCTTGTATTAAGAGCTTTTTTCTTTGTAAGGACTTAAACAGTGCTTGAAATAGTCCTTGGCGTCTGAATTAGTGACCTTTCTGTGTCTTACGCACAACTCTCAGGGAACCTCTGCTTTTTTCTGGGTGCGCTTGACAACAAACTGGCTTAAAAAAAATTCTCTACACAAACATGACATTTTTAAATTAAGACTTTCAACCTTTTCCATTATCGCAGTGTTTCTTTTGTCCCTAATACACCGGTTCTGGAATTTAAGGGATAATTCACCCAAAAATTAAAATTTTGTCGTTACAAGACTTTTGTTCATCTTTAGTACACAAATTAAGATATTTTAGATGAAATCTGAGAGCTCTTTGACTCTCTGAGAAGAACTGTTGAATAAGGTCATTGTTTTTATTTTCTGTGCGCACAAAAACCACTGGTGTCACATGGACCATTTTAACTATGTCCTAACTACTTTCTGTGTCTTGACAGTGGTTGGACCCTTGTTGTCTATGGAGGGTCAGAAAGTTGTCCGATTTCATCAAAAATATCTTAATTTGTGTTCCGAAGATGAACAAAGGTCTTACAGGTTGGGAACGACATGGGGTGAATAATTAAGAACAGAATTTTCATTTTGGGGTTAAATATCTCTTTAATCAACTGTCTTAACCTACATCTGCCAATCAGCAGCTGTTGCCACTTAAAATATTTGACACAAGCTGACAGATAACAAAGTCAGTCCCTAAAAAAAGACTAAAAAAAGTTCTGAACCTAATTAAACTCAGGTTTATGGGATGCTGTTTTAATTTTTATCTATGTGGTGTCTGTTGACAATTTATTGTAGTTACCTACTAAGGGTTGTGTCATTTAGGGCCATATGAAATTTGTTTTATTGTGTCCCTTTAAAAATTCCCTGAAAATGCCCTTTTGTTTTTATTTTTTTTAAGATGTCCAACCTATGCCGACCATCGTTGGAGCAACCGCTCTGACTTTAGAAAGAGAAGAAGCATGCTTGGAAGAATCCATCAGGTGAGTTTCTCCAGCACCACCCAGGATTGATGTTTCTTGCTTGTATTCTTAGTTTATCTGCATATTAAGTAATAGTTCAAACAAAGATTAATGTCATTCCAAACCTACATGACTTAATTTCTTCTGGAAGATGGGAAAAGATTGTAAGTGAATAACAACTCTATCATATGGCTTCCGACATCATGAGCTTATCAATTTGCTTCACCTAATGAAAGAAAGTCAAACGGGTTTGGGCTGACATTAGAGGGTGAGTAAACTTTTCATTTTTGGGTGAACTGTCATTTTAAAAGATTCAGTGTTTCCCACAGGATTTTGTGAGACTCTGGTGGGTGGACCTTGGTCCCTATAGTGGGGTACGGGGGCATGCTCCCCTGTAGGAAAATTTTGTACATTTTAAAGTTAAATTCATCTATCTGGTGCACTTTGAGAGATCAAAATGGAGAGCTCCAACACAGGTTCAGTGTGCAAAGCTGTACTTGTACTAAGTTTAAAGGGACCTCGGCCCGGTTTTTGGTTGTAATATAGTGTCTCAGTCTAAATTGCACTCACACTGGTGAATTTGGAAGCCAAACAAATCTAAAATAATTGTATATTATTATTCCTATGATAGCAATAGCCATATATTGTAAAACAATTCCAATTAGTAATTAGAAAGTAAATAAATTAAAATGAGTACTTCACAGGTATATTATTTCACCTTATTCTATAGTAGGAAAATTACAATACTTTTATCCTAATTTCTATACTTGCAAGCAGGGCCTAAATCTAACTTTTGGCTGGTGACTTAAGAAATTTGGCAGCCATAATTATTTTTTGCTGGCCATGAAACTGTTTTTGCGTATTTAATAATAGACCAAAGAACCAACCACTGCATTTTCACGATACAAACCAAAATGAAACACATGTACAATAAGCAGTTTTTTTTATTTTTTAATTTGATTGTATCATTTCAACATCTGAAGCAAAAACAGAATGGTCTGACTTGACTTTAGTTTTGTGAAATTATGCTAAAACCTCCATAAAACAAAAACAGCAGACAGGCTGACTTTCACTCTCTGGCAGCAGGTGGTGCTTCAGTTCCCTTCAAAAATACATTCATATAAATACCCACTCCAATATTTATATATTTTTTCCCAATAAACTGCACTTGCTCTGCCTGTACAGTGTTTACTTTGTGCGTGTCTGTTAATAATTTAGTCCTTGCTTGCAAGAGTTAAACCTATGAGCTTTTATTTTAACAGAAACTGCAGTTAAGCCTTAATTATGAAAACTGTTTTACAAAGCGTCTCATTACAAATCTAGTGAAATACTGTAAACATCTGTCCATTAAAATGTTGAAAATTATTCTATTGTGAAAACAAAGTGTACCAAACAATGCTGCATTCCCAAACGTGTGATAAAATTACAGCACTTTGCACTGTGTTGACTGTCAATTAAAGGAGCCACTCTGACTCTGACTGACTCTGACTGAGACGCGGCAAACAGCAGATCACGAGCTGATCGCCTGAATGAAATGCGCACTTCGCTTTGAAACAAGCAGCGCAAACAGACTTGATGAGGAGATAAAGCCATAATTACGCTTAGTTCGTTTGACGGATACTTTGCCAAAGCGATTACACGAACATTAAACACAACAAGAGATTTTGTGTTAAAATGACGAGTGTTTATTATAAAACTGTGGCGGGACAAAATAGACTGTGGAGGGCTGCCACACTTTAGTTAATGAATGGGAAGCACTGTAATTACTTGAAATGCTTCAAAATGCAGGTAAGTTGAGTTTTGCTTTGTGTGGTTGCAGTTTCATGGGAAGAGGATTTGTTGGTGTTGGCAGAGCAGCATTGCCTCATATGAGTGTGGGTCGTGGACCGATTGGCCCATCAGGCCCAGTGTCTCCCATTCCTGCTCCATTCTCTTTGCAGTCTGCTTTTTCTGCCTCTGAAGAAGCCCCAGTTCCTCCAGGAACACCCCCTAAAGTTGAAGTGAAAATTGAGATAGTGAAGTATGTGTTCTCTTTTAGTGATTTATTGTCCTGTTTGTAATTTTGGATTAATTTAAGCAAGTGTTGTTTAGTTCACTTTCAGAATAAAAAAATCATGATAATTTACTCACCCCCATGTCATCCAGTGTGTTCATGTTTTTCTTTCTTCAGTCGAAAAGAAATTAAAGTTTTTGGGGAAAACAGATAAGACCCTTATTCCTCGACTGGGATCTTGTGGAGCCCTTTGAAGTTGTATTGAGACTGCAATTTGGATCTTTGTCCCATTGGCCACCATTGAAGTCCATTATATGGAGAAAAAAACTCCAAAACCTTAATTTCTTTTAGAATAAAGAAAGAAAGACATGAACATCTTGGATGACATTGGGGGTGAATAAATTATCAGGATATTATTCATTCTGGAAGTGAACTTCTCCTTTAATACCCCTAACTTTTGAACTGTAGTGTATTCAAGTTATGAATTAATTCGAAAATTTGTTAAATTGGTGCTATTTTTTTATTAACAAATCAATTTCAACAAGTTAGCACAGGCTAATGTGTCTCTTCTACAATGTTTTTCCTGCAGGGAGCCTCTGCAGAAAATGGGAACCAAAGGCAGTCCCATATCCATCGGCTCAAACTACATCCCCATCCGTTGCAAAAATGATGCTGTGTTTCAGTACCATGTTACTTTTACGTGAGTCTTAAAAATATAGTTTTTAAGTCTTATGGTGGATGCCATTTCAGATGTACTGTATATGACCAGATGTGTACAAAAACATTTTTTGTATTTTACCAGATTATTTTAAAGAAGATCAATAATGGCCAGCAAAGTGTGAAGATAAATTAGTGCACCTCTTCGTATGCATTTTTTTAAAGGGAACATGTTGTTTGCCTCTGCCTGTCCAAATAAAATAGATGTTTAGATCATATAGTAACTAGTATTAATTGAATAATTATGATTAGCAGCATCTTTTTTGAGAAAACATGATTAATGGCATTAATGATCAGCTATTGAATTTCAGCCCGAACGTTGAGTCTCTCAGTATGCGCTTCGGTATGATGAAGGAACATCGGCCTACTACTGGAGAGGTGGTGGCTTTTGACGGATCCATCCTCTATCTGCCAAAACGTCTTGAAGAGGTTTGTGTGCATGTTAGACCTTGCTGTTGTTTTTCACTTTATACATGTCTAATTACCCAAGTTTACATTGGCCTTCGCTGTGTAACAGGTTGTTCATCTTAAAGCTGAGAGAAAAACCGATAACCAAGAGATCGACATCAAGATCCAGTTGACAAAGATTCTGCCGCCCAGCTCTGATCTGTGTATCCCGTTCTACAACGTTGTCCTAAGGAGGTTTGTACTCTCCTTGTATAACAATAAGGATTCTCAAGACACCACAGGTCAGATGTGTTTGTAATTTGTTCTTCCTGTTTTTCTCTTCCATTGTTTAAAATGCCCTCCTCTGAGAGAAAACAAATGTGCTCTCTTTCATTAATGTATGACCTCACTAATGGGTTGAAATAAGAGTTTGATGTATTACGTAGACATAACGTAATGTTCACAATACACCGCTCTTTCCCTCATTCATCCAGAGCATTTATGGAAACAACTGCAAATACAGGTGAGTCAGAAATGGTTATGACATTGAAACCCTGAGAAGAATCATTCGCCTTGAAGGAAAGATGAAAGAGTGAACTACATTGTTACGTCAAGCTTAGTCACTTATAACAGATGTCATTTACACTACCGTTCAGGGTCGGCAAGATTTTATTCTTTTTTTTTTGTGAAAGAAATCTCTTATGCTCACCAAGGCTGCATTTATTTGATCAAAAACACAGTCAAAAGTAAAAAGCCGCCCTACACTCAACCACCCTACAATGCTAAAAATCCATTCACTCCATTTTTGAATCCCCAAAAAACCTAAACGGTCTGTTATCACAGACTATCCTGTATTAGCAAATTCCAGTTGTGCGCTGTCCACCATCTTTTCTGGGCTCGAGCAGCTGTAGTGACAACGCAGGTGTTTTGTATTTGGATGTAAAATTGAACATAAGAGTTTTGATTTTATCCCGACATTAGAACCACTGAGAATGCAGTGGATTAGTTTTGTTTTTGATGGTAACACGCCAACAAATACACAAAAAATGGAACAGAGGGGTGGGGGTGAGCAGTAGCTCATTATCATTTAAAGAGACATGGGTCGATTTGAGCAGAGTTGTTTTTGACAAGGTAAAAAGGGTGTTGTTTTACACAACCATTGAGAAATTTGAACCAGTGTATTTTGTGGGCATTTTATAAAGACCCTAAAGAATCATACCAACTTGTGAAAAATGGGCATCCGATGTCCCCGTTAAAAATACAAATATTTCACATATTTTAAGCATCCATTACTTATCATTCTAATATGCAGATTTTGTTCTCAGTAACCTTTTCTTATGATCAATGTTGAATACAGGTGTTTTTCAGGATTCTTTGATTAAAGATGGTCTTTTTTAAAACTTTTGATCACCTTTGATCAATTTAATGCATCCTTGCTGAATAAAAGTATTAATTAATTTAAACAGGGTTCGTACAAGGTGCTTAGTGCTTGAAATACTAGAATTTTACTTTTTGAAATTTAAGGCTCGGAAAACCTTTGAAAATAGCAATATTCCTGAAGCAATATTGCTGTGCTTGAATTATTGAAAGAAAATATGTCTATGGAATGTTTTTTTCAACAAGCACTTATATTTTTATGCAAAATTCATGCAATTCAAAAAACATACTTTTTTTACTTATTTCAGTTAATGTCATAAAACTAGTGAGCTAAGCTAGTACTGACAGTATCATGTAAACATGGCAAAAGATGATAAAGGAACAGATGAATCAAATAAATTGAGTAATTACGCTGGATCTGCTCCGTTTGATTCAAACTTGTGACTTCGATCATTCATTGTAAGTGATTCACTAGAACAGGGGTGTCAAACTCAATTTCTGGAGGGCCGGAGCCCTGCAAAGTTTCGATGCAACCATAATTAAACACACCTGATCCAACTAATCAAGTCCCGACTTAATTGAAAACTGCATAGCATGTGTGTTGGAGCAGGGTTGGAACAAAATTCTGCAGGGCTGCGGCCCTCCAGGAACTGGGTTTGACACCCCTGCACTAGAAATACAGAGTAAATTAACAGAATTTCAACATTGCTTGTAATGATTTTAAAAAGCACATAGTGATGGGTGAAACAGCTTTTCGAAACTCAGAATCAGGTAAACCAATGCGTTGCAAAAGGATTAACTGTTTTGAAACGCTTTAATCGATTTCTCAGTGGGTTCGTAAATTGTTTTACTTAAATTGGGACTTCAGATCGCGTATTGTGCATCATTTGATTTAGACTGGAACTTCACGGATCACAAACCATTTGATTCAGATCAGGACTTCAGAGCTCGTATGGCGAATCATTCGTTTCAGATGAGGATTTTGGAGCACTTTCGCAAATCTTTTTTTCTGTTTTTTCTTAGATGGTAAAATCAGTATAAAATAAAATAAAGAAAAAATAAAGTATACACACATACAAAGCCCATAAGAAATTTAACAGTGGTTTTACTATAATAAAATTATAGTATGTAAAACTTTAGTAGTAATACTTTGCATGTGCTTCACTTTATTTTTGCCATTTTGTTTTAGAAGAATATTTTTATTTATCTATTTATCTTTTTTTAGAATTTGAAAGAAAAGACATTGCTCGATAAGTGAGATCTCTGAAAATTAAAAAAGTAGTACTTGAAATTTAACAGCATTTAACAGTATCTGTACGAGCCCTGTTTAAAGTTTAAAAAAAAAAATCTGACTGACCCTAAACTTTTTAACGGTAATGTATATCTCATTTCCTTGTGAAGCAGTATCCTGTGTTGTTGTGAAACGTTCAAGTTTCTGATAAAGTGTAGTGTGTCAGACAGACAGATAGGGCAATATGTAGTGCTGTTATAAGGGATAAAAACTATGCTGCAATGATAATGATACATTTAAAAAAATAGTAATTTTGAACAAATATCATGAAAATGCACCAGTGAGTCTAAACTTTGACTAGAGAGAATGTAACTCTCTCCCAGTGTTTTCAGTAGGCATAATTCTTCCCTCTCAGCTACGGACTTACACATAATTCTTCCTTCTCTTGTAAGACAAAACCCTTAGCAGTCATATCACTCAGCGGATTCCCTCGTGTGATGTCCTAGAGTCTCAGCACTGGGCCTGTCTGAAGTCAACGATGTTTGAAATCTACAATTAGCTGCGGTCTCGATGGGGACCGAACACCCTGTTTGCTCCTGATAGCCAGGAGTAAAAACATGCTCCTGAGAGACTGCTCAGCTGTGTCTGCCTCACTCCATTTCCCTCCACAGCGTCCGTTGAAGATCGGAGATGGTGGGGTCATCAAGCAATTTTGTAGAATTAAATAAGTGTAATCGCATTACGGACCGTGTGACGTAACAGCGCGAAGAGGAATGAAGCCTGTGGGTTTCATTCTGTGTTAAAGCATTATTATGGGTTCAATACAAGTTAACAACATGTCCTCCAATTTATACGACCGACGTAAGTCGTTTTCACAAATCCTCAAATACGTCTCTATAGAGCGTATTCAACATCAAATACGTCTCTATAGAGCATATTCAACATTTGCTCCCTTATCAGTAACAGGTATCTAATTCAACCTTAGCATTATGTGTAGGTCAATTAGTAGCGCGTTGCACTGCGAAGTGGTATAATCATATGAACACAGGTTCGATACCAGAGAACGCATATGTTTTCATTGTATGTTTTTTTTTGGAATATGCACTAGAAATCATGATTTTGCACTACTTCTGTAAGGGGTAGGTTTAGGGTGGGGTTAGGTGTGGTCATTTATACGAATTACACCTAGTAAAACACGTTTAAATGACCATGAAATCGGTATAAAAACTCATACGTAATTCCATGACGTCAGATCCAACGTGACACTGTCATTATTTTTACGACCGCTAGAGGGCACTTAACTTTAAAACGTAAACATGGGTCGTATTTGGTCGATTCAAAAACGTACAACTGGGTCGTATTTTCTTTGAGGAAAGTCTCCAAGTTAAACTTGACAGCATATGTGGCAGCATGTTGATTACCACAAAAATTAGTTTCGACTTCAAAAGGCAAAAAGCAAGGTTATTTATAATAAAAAAAAATTGGTAACGCTTTACAATGTGTCATTAGTTAACATCAGTTAATGTACTAACTAACATGAACGACTAATGAACAATACATTCATTACACTGTTTATTAATCTTTGTTAATGTTAATAAAAATTGTTCATGTTAGTTCAAAATGCATTAACAAATGTTAACAAATTTAATAATGCATTAGTAAATGCTGAAATGCATATTAACTAAGATTAATAAATGCTGCAGAAGTATTGTATTGTCTATTGGAATGTGTTACCAGAAAATTAAAGGGGACAATTTTTGGAGGGTTTAAAGGCAGGAATGTGATGCGTTTGATTTTATAAAAGCTCTATATTATTTGAGCTGTAAAGTTTAAACTGTTATTTTTGCAGCAGAACAAGGATAATGCATTTGATTGTCATGGCAAAACGGTTGTAAAGTTGTACGTAACTAAACAGACAAATTGGTAAGTGATTATATCACAATAATGTAATGTTAATACATTAGGTATGTGTAGGTTTTATGGTTGTGCTATTTAAACAGTAATTATTTTAATGTTTACAGATTGGCCTTATTTAAACAATTTCTGCTCTTTTTTTTTTCGTTTTTATTATTCTAATTTTTTGGTGGTATTTAATGATTTAACCTGTTATTTTAGTATTTATACTGTAATAGTGATTATTAATATTTTAATAAATTGCTTTTTTATAGTTTCAGTTCATAGTTAATTTTTTTTTGTGATTTTTACCATTTTTGGTGTTTTATTTTCAGTTTCATTTTTTCATGTAATATTTACACTAAGATTTTTTTGGTCTTTTCTGCTCATTAATGCTGTGTTTATTTGATTTAAAAATACAGAAAAAAAACTGTTTATTTATTTATTTTTTTGGAAACTAATACTCTTTTCAGGATTCTTTGAATAAAATGTTAAAAAGAACAGCATTTATTTAAAATAAAAAATCTTCTGTAACAATATAAGCTACTGTTCAAAGTTTAGGGTCAATAAATGTTTTCTTTCTTTTCCTTGTTTAAAAGAAATAAATGCTTTCATTCAGCAAGGATGTGTTAAATTGATAAGAAGTGATAGTAAAGACTTATATTGTTTGAAAAGATTTCCTTTTAAATATATGGTGTTCTTTTTAACTTTTTATTCATCAAAGAATCCAGTACTAAAAGTATTTCTGATCAAAAAAATGGAACTTGGATGAGCATAAGAGACTTGATCCCAAACTATTGAACGGCAGTGTAGATATACTTTCAGCTGTATTTATTATAAATGTAAGAGTTAACAGTAACACAACTGGAATTTACACATGCTGTTGATTTAACTTGTGTTAAAATATTCTTTTAATGATCATTTTAATGTAAATGTGATCCCCCTCTTCATGTTATTAGATTTCATCACAATCAAGTTAGTAATAAGTCTCAATGGCTGACTACTAATAAGCATTTGAAGATGTATGGCCATTATTAAAGCAAACATTCAGTAAGGTATTGGGAAACGCTGCCAGTGTGAAAACACAACGTGAGCCTGCTGTTGTAGTTAAGCTGTTCGCTTATGCACCACATGAGTGTGCGGTGTGAAGCAGGCCATATTGTTGAGCCCTGTGGAGTATTGCTCCACTTTTTCTGTGCATATGAGACAAGTTTGTGCTATAATGGTTTGTTGACTGTCAGCTCTGACATCTCTCACTTTTCCTGCTGCTTTCCTCTTATTCTTTCTCTCCACTTTAGAGTGATGAAATTACTGGGGCTGAAGCTGGTGGGCAGAAACCATTATGACCCCAACGCTGTTGTGATTCTCGGCAAACACAGGTATTTTGCACTGACCTGATTGTCTGTGATTGCAATCCAGCCAAAATTGCTGTGCTCCACAATGTTTGGTTTCACACTGAATAAATCTGGACTTAGGATTCAGTATTTTTCCACCTGACCTATGATTACCAAACGCATTTGAACCATGTCAGAACCACTTGCAATAATGGTTTGCATGTTGATTCTCTGTTCAAGATACTTGTGATTGTTTGTACCTAACTGTTTGTAAATGTGTGTCCATCAGGCTTCAGGTGTGGCCTGGATACTCCACCAGTATCAAGCACACCGATGGAGGCCTGTACCTCATTGTGGACGTCTCGCATAAGGTGCTGCGAAACGACTCTGTGCTTGATGTCATGTGAGTTTGATCAGTGTAATCAATCATTCTGACACGTCCACATGTATGAACTCATTGCCGTTTTGTCAGTTGTGTGCTTCGTTTCACTTCAAAGCTGTTCCAAAATCGAGTTACTGATCAAGAAAAAAAAGGAAACATTTTTATTTTGTAAATAAATGTTTATTTTTAGATTATTAAAATAATAATACAAAACATTTCTTTCACAGCATTGAGCATTGCTTGTTTCACTTGCATTGATCCCCATTCAAGAGTTTTTTTTTTTTTTTAATCAGAATGATTTTAAAGGGTTTATGGTAGTATTTGTATTGTATGTGACCCTGGACAAAACCAGTCATAAGTAGCACAGGTATATCTGTAGCAATAGCCAACATTGCATGGGTCAAAATTATCAAAATATTTTTTATGCCAAAAATCATATTTAGTAAAGATCATGTTCCATGTTTCCTACCGTAAATATATCCAAACTAAATTTTTGATTAGAAATATGTATTGCTAAGAACTTCTTTTAGACAACTTTAAAGGTGATTTTTCTCAATATTTAGATTTTTTTTTTTTTTTTTGCACCTTAAGATTTCAGATTTTCTTGTTTTAGTTGTATCCATATCCTAACAAACCATACATTATTGGGAAGCTTATTTATTAAAAAAATAAAATCAGTTTTAAAAAATGTACCCTTATGACTGGTTTTGTGATCCAGGGTCACAGATATTATTATTATTATTATTATTATTGTTATTGTTATTGTTACAGTATTAATAATACTTTTCATTAATTTTTACTCTTTTCTACTTTTTATATCATTATAATATTATTAATAAAAAAATAAATGATTAATTTTAAAAAATACATTTTAAAAATATATTTTAAATTAATTAATTAAATTATGAAATTATATATTCTTAAAATAAAACAAAAAACAAATTATAGAAAGCAGTTTTTTTTTTTTTTTGCTAATCAGAATAATATTACAGGTGTTATGCTAGTAGTAGTATTATATATTATTATAATATTAATTAATAATACTTTTAATTAATTTGTACTTTTTCTGCTTTTTTTATATTATTATAGTATAAATTAATTAATACAAGAAATGATTAAAGCAATACTTACAAAAAAATACTTTCTTTTTTAAATATATTTTTCATTTATTTATTTGTAAAATCATATTTTTGTTTAATAATTGACCAAATTCTAGAATTTGAATGATTTTACAGGTGTTATGGTGGAAGTAGTAGCATTATATAATATTATCATTATTATTATTATTATTATTATTATTATTATTATAGTAATAAATATATATATATATATATATATATATATATATATATATATGTATGTATATATATATATTATATATACATTTTATATTATAGCATTAATGTAAAACATTATTTAAAAATATTATTATTATTATTATTATTTTTAATTAAGATATAAAAGATATTTATTAAAAAAATTCTAGCGTAACACTGAGAATTGCTTGTGTCTTTCATAGCGAAGACTGTAGCAATATGCTTTGCCACAAGCTCAGTGAAATAATTATCTAATATAGTAGAGGAGGTGAGAGAAATGGATTATTTAATTTTGTGCGGAGAGGTATGGAAAGAAAAAAAAAACAAATCTAATTAAGGACTTTTCCCCCCAAATTTTATGTATCCTGTACACTTCTTGAATGAATGCATCAATGCTTCATAAACTGGGTTGAAATTGAAAGATCTTATATTGTTTTATATAGTTCTTTCAGAATTAGTTTGTGTTTCATTGGACTTTTAATTGCTGTTTTTGTCATCAGTATTTGCTGCTGACACCAAGAAATAATTTAATTAAAATAATAATAATAAATTGGCCTGCACATGAAATTCCATTTAATTAAGATGCTGCCGTAACACTCATTTCCGTGAGAATTGGGAGAGACCATTGCTGATGTGACAATTTAGCAGAGCTCAACTGTATGAAAATAAGCAGCATAACAATGCAATGACTAGGAATGAGAGTGCAGACAGCATCATCTGATGTATGGAGTAGAAACCAGGAGCTCAGAGACTCTCTGATCTCTAGTGATTTAATCATTGTCAGCAATGCAGCTCACTAGGTTGCATGCTAAATTTTAGGCTAAAATTATTGCCAAAATCAGTTCAGTGATGGGATTTTCTTAGCCCTGGATAACCTTTGTTTGTCTGCTGTAGGAACCTGATTTACCAAGGAAGTCGTGAGAGCTTTCAGGACGAATGCACAAAGGAGTTTGTTGGTTCAATCGTCATCACGCGCTATAATAACCGCACTTACCGTATCGATGGCATTGAGTGGTCCAAGTCTCCCAAAGACACTTTCACCTTGGCTGACGGAACTGTGACCACGTTTGTCGATTACTACAGGTTCATCTGCTATATGGAGAGCCCACTTCTCTGATTTAAGAGCTGTATGCATGTAAAAGACATAACAGCTGGCCTGTAACTTGTATAACTGGATTATATACGATGCAAATGACATTGTGAAAGTTCATGGATTCATCAATTATACCTCATTATGATGGCAGAGACATGTATATGCTAGTTTAAAGTAGCAAATTACCGTTTTATTGTTTGTTCTGTCAATGTTTGTAATTAGCTTTTTTATTATTATGCACAGAAAGAACTATGGCATTACCATAAAGGAGCTCGACCAACCCCTGCTCATCCATCGTCCAAAAGAGAGGTCCAAACCAGGAGGAAAGGTGAAATAATGCTTATGTTTTTAGTAATTAAAAGGCTTAAAAATGACTGTGACAGCTGCATGTCAGTCAATGTTGGATTGAATAGCATGGGCTTGACTGAATTTACACTCCGCGCTGTCATCTAGTGGTATCATTAGGTACTACGCTTTAACAGTAGTTTATTTGGCCTGATAAATGGTAGGCAGGGTCTGCAATTAACTATTTATCTGGGTGGCACAGGCAAATTAAGAAAATATCATATACACTGCTACTTAAAGGGTTGAAGTCGGTAAGTTTTATTTTTGTGATTTTTTTTTTTTTTAGCATTAAATTGATCAGTAAATATATTTATGCTTTTATTTACAAGATTTATTTTAATTGTTTGAAATATTCAACAAAACAAATAACCATAAATAGTTTGTTTTCTTCAGTTATTTTAAAATCACAAAGAAATGCACTCTTGCATTAGAAAAAAAATATCCCATATTTAATAGTTGAGTATATTTATAGTACAAACCTTTAATGAACTTTGAGAGCAAAAATAAATAAATCAAAAATAAAATAATCTTTCAATAATCGTAATCGAGCTAAAGTTATCGATTAATCAAGGTTTTGATTTTAGGCCATATTGCCCAGCCATATTCCTTTCTGAAGGATCATGTGACGCTAAAGACTGGAGTTGCTGGCTGCTGTTCATTCATCACAGGAATAAATTACATTTTAAAACATATTATTAAGTTAATTTCACTTATAATAATATTTCACAGTATTTTGCTGAATTATTGTATTTTTGATCAAGTAAATGCAGCTTTGGTGAGCATAAGTGACTTCTTTTAAAGCATTAAAATCATCTTACTGACCCAAAACTTTTGAACACTATTGTAATTTTCTTCACTAGATACTCAGATGTGAATCTGGACTTTATTTACAAAACATCTTAAGGCTAAAAGTAGAATGGCGATTTAGGAGAAAATCTTAAAAATAAGGGGGGTGTCAATCCTAAATTTAAGACTCCTAAATTTTTGCTCTAAGAGTATTTTACTAAAGCTTTAAATGTCTGTCCTCATGTTTTATTAAGTCATCACCCTGAAAATGCGATCATTTTTGTAAAATACCCTATAGTTGTATACAAGCTACTAGACCGCTTCCGAAGGTGCGTGCATTGCTTGTGTCTGGCAAGTGGGAGAGCAAAAAAACTCTAAACGCCCACAAACTAAAGCCGAATATTTCAGTAGATAAAACATTTTGCGAATTTTGGAAATTATTACACATCTTTTTTCAATACATGTGCATGAATATAAACATCATCACTGTTGCAAAAAAAATGGCCTAATTAGTTTGTTTTTGGTATCTGTTTCTTCAGGGCTAAAATTAGATTAGCCTATACATCTTTGCTATAGCATTACACTAGCGTAATAATAATAATATGGACTATTTTGTCAGAACACTGAAGTATGCTATTATTGATAACAGCCAGTCTATAGTTATGTAGGATCAGCCTAACATACCTGGAAGGTGGGAGATTGAATGTCAGCAGTTGTCGAAATGGAGGTGTCCATCTGGCTTTTTTATGAATGGGAATTTTTGCTAGAAATAGCATAAAACAACTATAACAAAAGTTGCTAGGCAACAGAGGCACGCATTTTCAACCGCGGGAAAAAGACGCAAATTTGGAATTACACCACGTCTGTAATGCGAATGGTCATTTTGACCGCTTTGGCCATTAAAGGTAGAAATACTAAGAACTCTTTTGTGTTTTGTAATTTTAATAAAATAACCATGTTTGTATGAAATATACACACATTTAAGAAAAGTCAAGGAATTATAGTTATGTGGGTTTTACTTCTACAAGGTTATTACATTGCAAAATTTAAAAACAGTCAAAATGACCGCCTTGGTAGTTCTAGTGTTAAACCATTAAAAAATGGTTTTCCTGAAGTGTGTTTTGAGACATGTTCTGTTAAGATTTAGTGGATTATCAAGCCAAAAATAAAAGGTGATCAATTACCAGTAGAGACCAACAGGCACCATTACAATTACCATTAAAAACCAGTACAATTCCCATAACCAGTAAAACCATTAAGAATTATGTGATGGTTTCTATTGTTTTTTAAGCATGGATAAAATGGCTGTTGTCGGCAAAATGCTCTACAATATTTCTATGAATAAATCTCTGACAGAGACCCCTTCCCTATCAGCCAATCACTGTGTGCATAGTTAGTAAGCATGCTGACATCAACCCTGCACTTCTGTCTATACCTTAGTAAAAGTTTGTCTCAGCACCTTTGTGAATAGGTTTTAAGAGAAAACTCGAACATAGGACAACTCTTAGTGGTAAGATAAGAAGTTTTGTGAATATGGGCCCTGATCTGTTTCGTAACAGGTTATAACAGGTGAAATCTTGCTGCTGCCTGAACTTTCCTTCATGACTGGCATCCCTGAAAAAATGAGGAAAGACTTCAAAGCCATGAAGGTACCAGTCAAACCAGTCTCAAACAGTGTCAGATGGGTGAACTTTTTATTTTGCAAACTGTTCAGATAGGGTTATTTCGACCTATTCATCTTGTGTTTCAGGATCTGACCATGCACATCAATGTGGGAGCTGAGCAGCACACCCAGAGTCTCAAACAACTGCTGCACAACATCAACAGCAATAATGAAGCTGTCTCAGAGCTGGCCCGCTGGGGCCTCAGCATCAGCCAGGAGATTCTAGTGGTGAGAATGAAAACACGCACCTCCATGCTACATCTGACAGTGTAGTTCAGACTTCAACTTTTTGTGTCTTAGGTGGTATCCACTGCTCCGTCAGGTCCTCCATCAATATCTAACTGGAAATATGTTAAAATATTAGTTCACCTCAAGAATAAAAAATTCCTGAAAATTTACTCACCCCTGTGTCATCCGAGATGTTCATGTCTTTCTTACTAAGGTTGAAAAAAAATCTAGCAAAATGATTGGTCATTTTCTAAAAAAAAAATATTTTTTAATTTTAATTTTACAAATTTTACAAATGTATATACTTTTTAATCACAAATGCTCGTCTTGCACTAGATAGACTTCACGCATTACACGTTGGAAAGGTCATGCGTGACGTAGGCAGAAGTACCGACCCAGTGATGACAAACGTACAGTGAAGCAAACGTACAAAGTAAGTCAAAAGCCCTTTACAAAAAAGCTAAAACAATGTCAGACGATTTTTAAGTTGGAGGAGTTTTTCACCCTGCCCTACCTTGTTGAACCAAAGTACACAGACGAAGAACTAACTACACGTGACTTTTCAACACGCAGTGTGTGAAGAAGCATCATAGAGCTAGTACAAGATGAGCATTGGTTTAAAAGTATACAGATTTTTATTAATCAGTTTTTTAAAATGGCCAATCTTTTTTTGCTAGATAAGACCCTTATTGCTTGGCTGGGATTGTAGCCCTTTGAAGCTGCATTGAAACTGCAATTTGGACCTTCAACCCGTTGGGCACCATTGAAATCCACTATATGGGGAAAAATACTGCAATGTTTTTTTTCTTTTTTTAAATCTTAATTTCTTTTTCGACTGAAGAAAGGAAGACATGAACATCTTGGATAAAACAAATGAATTGGACTATTATTGTAATATGCAGATAAGTTCATGTCTTTAAGTAAGTAAAAAAAAAATTACCTTTAAAACCTGACATAGTAAAATAAAACATACTTGGAAAAAGATGAATCCATCATATTAATGCAAGTAGTTTTGACATATCACTAATGTTGACACATACTGGTCACTGAATGCGTTGTTCATCCTTTTAGTTAAAGTATTACTCCACTTCCAAAATAAAAATTTCCTGATAATTTACTCACCCCCAGTTCAGTTGCAAAGAAATTAAATTTTTTGAGGAATACATTTCAGGATTTTTCTCCATATAGTAGACTTCAGTGGTGCTCAATGGATTGAAAGTTAAAAATGCAGTTTTAGTGCAGCTTCAAAGGGCTCTACACGATCCCAGCCGAGGAATAATGGTCTTATCTAGTGAAACGACCGGTTCTTTTCTTAAAAAAAAATTAATCTCAAATGATCATCTTGTCTAGCTCTGCGATGCATACTCTGCATCAATTCAATACAGTTAGGGTATGTTGAATTTTTTTTTTTAACCTTCAATCCTTTGAGCACTATTGAAGTCCACTATATGGAGAAAAATCCTGGAATGTTTTCTTTAAAAAAAAATTCTCTGTTACTGAAGAAAGAAAGACATAAATATCTTGGATGACATGGGGGTGAGTAAATTATCCGAATTTTTTTATTCTGAAAGTGGAGTAATCCTTTAATTGTAATAGCTATATTGATTTGCATATTTTGGTGTGTTTGTAGCTAACTTGGTTTTAAACGTTTTGTTTCTACACAGACTCAAGGAAGAACTCTGCCCAGCGAGACCATCTGCTTGCATTCAGCGTCTTTTGTAACATCTCCGTCAGTAGACTGGTCCAGAGAGGTGGTTCGAGACCCCTCCATCAGCACTGTGAGTCAGCACAATCAGAGAGCTCGGACACAGCGTAGGGTGTTTGAACAAAATCACTGTGAGTCATTGGTTTGTGGGGGAGTGCACACATGCAGCAGGCACATGTCAGACTGATCAGAGGAGGTGGACTGCAGAACCTACATATTTTCAAAGACTTGAGGTCTCACACTGTGAAAAGAGAACAGCCTTGTTTGGCTTGAGTGAAAGAAATGTGTGGATTGAATTCACACTTTTTTTTTTTGAGACACACCACACATGGGTAATAAAGGGGTCATGAAATGCATTTTCAAAATGATTTAATAAAGTTGCACTGTCATGTCTACTGAGCAAACAATGCAATGATCTCCTTATTACAACATAATTTCTGCAGTGTCACAAATACTGTCATCATTACTAACAATGTGAAAACATAATGTTAAACATCCTCCTTGTTGAGTAGTGTAAACTGTTTCATTGATTATAACGGAAGTTTTGGTGAAAATACCGAAATGAATTGACCGCTCCAGTGATTATAGAGAAAATGATGTATATGAAATAACCACAATATAGAGAACAGATGGTTCCCCGTCTGTCGTTCACGTTCGACGTTGTGTCGAAGTGACGACTAGGGGTCGCTCTTGAGAGCCCGAACACCTCTGACAGCTTTGAGAAAAGGCCAATGAAATTGGTACGCAGTATTTGCATAGCCCGCTCCGCCCCGGAGATCCGGGCATAAGAGGGGGGGGCTAGGCAACACTCATCGCTCTGTTTCTTCGGAGCCGAATGCAGTATTCTCTTAGGGGAAAACAGCATTACTCACCTCTTCGTCGTTGGATCTATGGCACGAGCAGCGGTCTCTCCCTTTAACCCTTCTCTTGGTAAGCGAGAATACCCCTGGGTGCTTCGACGACGATCTCTAAAGAGCTTTTCCTCCTGAAAAGGAGTAATTTCTCTGAAAGAGCCGACACGGATGGATTGTGTTTACATTTGCCTTTCCGTCCGTGTCTTCCTGGTTGCGGTTTCCTCGTAAACAATAACAATCGGCACGATCGTTGTGCTCAGGGTTGAGCTAGTCTCACGCTGATACATCGCTTCGTTGATAGTTTGTGTTCTGCTTGCGGAAGGGAACATAACTATGGGTTGCTGCTCACGAGCCGCGAAGCCGCGGCTCACCGCGACCGCTTCCGTTCGGCCCTTCTACTTCCGGGTACGAGGGCCGCTGCGATGTGCGTCGATGGCGAGCAATAGGAAATGAGTTAGTTCCGCCGGGTTTCCCCCCGCGGATCGCTCGTTCCTCGCGACCCCCGTTTAGGTTTTTGGACAGATTATTAGTTCTTTTTACAACTTTACTCTGTTCAAAACCTTAAAAGCTGGTTGAGAGGTTGGCTGCAGCATCGGAGGGAGGACTTAAACCATGGGAAGCTGATGCTTCGACTGAGCAAGCTGGGGAGCGAGTCTCAGTTTGAGCAGACGCTGAAGTGGTGGGCGTGCTTGAACAAGATAACCGAAACACATCAGGTTTGAGTGAGAAAAAAAAAAAACCCTCCGCCTCATCCTGTGTGTTCATGGCTTCGGTAACGTACGAGATTGACTATATCGTGATAGGCCTTTTTTTCGGCTGAAACACGATATATCAGGTCCTCCTCCCTCATTTCCCTCGATGGCGGTCCAGCGCGAGAGGCTTCGTGGATTCTCCAGGCGGGTGGGCGCTTCAGTACAGCGCCTGCATATCTGATGCCCTGCCCCCTGGTGGGACCACGTGGGCTCTCGTCCAGAGCGTGAAGGGGTTCACGTCTTCTGGACAGGCTGTGTCCACCACGCACACTTTTGCCATCCTGCTGGCTGCCAGGCAAAGTGTTATAAGATCTGCACGAGGGAGATCTCGCCTCAGAGTGTCGCAGGAACTGCGTTCAGTTCTGTGTATGCTTCCGAGCATCAAATGTCGCAACGCAGGCTCTGGGTAGAGCGATGTCCACTACGGTGGTCCAGGAGCGCCACCTTTGGCTAAATCTGGCGGAAATGAAGGACACTGAGAAAGTTCGCTTTCTTGACGCCCCCATTTCTCCAGACTGGTTCAGGGCCCGCCTCAGGCTGGTCCTGCACCCAAACCAGCCTTGCCGTTGAGTTCTCGCAAGAAGGTGGCGCCGTTAGCTCATTTTCAGGCCGCTAGGAACCCTCATCAGGCTTCGAAGCGCTCCTGAAGTGAGCCGCCCAGGGGAGAGAGATCTGCTGACCTGTCTAGATCCACACTCGGCGAGGGGACGAGTGTGGGCTTCGGCTCCATCCTGGCTGTCTGCCTCACGGCGGACAGCCACCACATGGTCAATTTAAGAGCAATTTCTTTCTTCTCTGGGCGTAAAAACCAGTGTGACTGCGTCCCTCCGGGGTACCCAGCCACTGAAGCATGTCAAAGCATGCTCGACCGCATCTCAGGCGCTTCTGCATGCTTTGACAAACCAAGTGCATCCTTCAGTCGACCCCCTGAACTCAGGCGGTCCTCCGTTGGATCCTTGTCGGTTACGATGATCGGTACACCCACCATGGTTGGGTCCCTCCGGGGTACCCAGCCACCAGAACACATCAAAGCATGCTCAACCGCAGGGCCTGCGCTTCGGCATGCTTTGACGAATCAAGTGCATCCATCAGTCGATCCCCTGAGCTCAGGCGATCTTCTGATGGATCCTTGTCTGTCGGTTCCGATGGTCGATCCTTCCATGGCTGGGTCCCTCCGGGGTACCCAGCCACCAAAACACATCAAAGCATGCTCAACCGCAAAACTTGCGCTTCTGCATACTTTGACAGAGAAACAAGCGCATCCGTCAGTCGATCCCCTGAGCTCAGGCGATCTTCTCACGGATCCTTGTATGTCGGTTATGGCGATCAAAGCACCTTGTGTCCTCCGGGACAGCACGCCCCCGAACAAAGGGCTTTCACCACAACTCAGTCACACCGTACCCACCCGAGGTACGTCGGTGGTCCCCCTGAGACCGTTGGCAGAGAGTTTTACAGCTTGGCTCGAGATACCCAACCTCTCTCGCTGGCTTCTCAGAACCATCCAACTCGGCTATGCTATCCAATTCGCACGCAACCCGCCCAAGTTCAGCGGCATCTTCTCTACCGAGGTTCGGGACGAGAATGCTGCGGTTCTTCGGGCGGAGATCGCGACCCTTCTGGCGAAGGACGCGATAGAGCCGGTCCCCTCGGCCGACATGAAGAAAGGGTTCTACAGCCCCTACTTCATTGTACCCAAGAAAGGTGGCGGTTTAAGACCAATCCTGGATCTGAGGATTCTGAATCGGGCCCTTCACAAGCTCCCCTTCAGAATGCTAACGCTCAAACGCATTCTCACGTGCATCAGATTCCAGGATTGGTTTGTGGCGATAGACCTGAAAGACGCATACTTTCATGTCTCGATTCTTCCAAGACACAGGCCCTTCCTGCGGTTTGCCTTCGAAGGTCGAGCATTTCAGTACAAAGTCCTTCCATTTGGGCTCTCCCTGTCTCCCCGCGTCTTTACGAAAGTCGCAGAGGCAGCCCTTGCCCCTCTCCGGGAGAGGGGCATCCGCATTCTCAATTACCTCGACGACTGGCTGGTCATAGCACACTCTCAGGAGTTGGTATGCAAACACAGGGATGTGGTTCTCAACCATCTGGCCCATCTGGGGTTTCGGGTCAACTGGGAAAAGAGCAAGCTCGCCCCGGTACGGAGCATCTCTTTTCTCGGTATACAACTAGACTCGGTTGCCATGAGTGCACGGCTCTCCCCGGAGCGTGCACAGTCAGTGCTGAGCTGCGTCCAGAAGCTCTCACGCAGCCCGACGGTCCCCCTCAAACAATTTCAGAGGCTCCTGGGTCACATGGCATCCGCAGCCGCCGTCACGCCGCTGGGCCTGATGCACATGAGACGGTTACAACACTGGCTGCGTTCCCGAGTCCCGAGATGGCCATGGCGCCAGGGTTCATACCGGGTGCACGTCACACCCGTATGTCTAAAAACCCTCGGTCCTTGGAAAGACATTTCGTTCCTACGGGCCGGGGTGCCCTTAGGACAAGTGTCCAGGCGCATTTTGGTTACGACAGATGCATCCAACACAGGCTGGGGCGCCGTATGCAATGGGCAAGCAGCTGCAGGGCTCTGGTCGGGCCCTCGGCTGCATTGGCATATCAATTGCCTCGAGCTGCTGACAGTGTTTTTGGCCCTGAAGAGGTTCCGACCTTTGGTTCAGGGCAAACACGTGCTGGTCCGCACAGACAGCACTGCGACTGTAGCCTACATCAATCACCAGGGCGGTGTACGCTCCTTTCGCATGTCACAGCTAGCCCGCCATCTCCTCCTTTGGTGTCGAAACAATGTCAAGTCTCTACGAGCCACCCACATTGGGTAGCGGACGCGCTCTCCCGACAGACTTCGCTTCGGGGCGAGTGGAGACTTCACCCTCAGACGGTTCAGCTGATCTGGAGTCTTTTCGGTCAGGCCCAGGTCGACCTGTTTGCCTCGATAGAGAACACTCACTGCCAGTTGTGGTACGGTCTGTCCGAGGCGCCCCTCTGCACAGATGCACTGGCACACAGCTGGCCTCAGGGCCTCCTCAAGTATGCGTTTCCACCAGTGAGCCTAATTGCACAGACCCTGTGCAAAGTCAGGGAGAACAGAGAACAGATCCTGCTGGTGGCCCCCTACTGGCCCAACAGGGTTTGGTTCTCAGAGCTGGTGCTCCTCTCCCCCGTTCCTCCCTGGCGCATTCCCCTGAGGAAGGACCTCCTTTCACAGGGGAAGGGCACGATATGGCACCCGCGCCCAGATCTCTGGAACCTCCACGTATGGTCCCTGGACGCGACCAGGAGGATTTCAGAGATCTCCCACTGGCAGTGGTAAACACTCTGTTGCAGTCGAGAGCTCCCTCCACGAGGCGGCTGTACGACCTCAGATGGCGCAAATTCACAAACTGGTGTTCCTCCCGGGGGGAGAACCCACGGAGATGTGGCATCCGAACGGTGCTTTCCTTCCTCCAAGGAGGACTGGATAGACACCTTTCTGCTTCAACACTTAAGGTCCAGGTAGCCGCTATTGCCGCTAACCACGACCTGGTGGAAGGTAGATCGGTTGGGAAGCACAATTTGGTTATACGATTCCTTAAAGGTGCACGCAGGCTGAACCCCGTCAGACCGCGCCTTGTCCCCTCTTGGGATCTGTCTGTGGTCCTCCGGGGCCTACAGTCAGGTCCCTTTGAGCCGCTCTAGTCAGTCGAACTCAGTGCTCTCTCCCAAAAGACGGCTCTCCTGACTGCGCTCACATCGATCAAAAGAGTGGGAGACCTCCAAGCCCTCTCCGTCAGTGACTCGTGCCTCGAATTCGGGCCGGCTAACTCTCACGTTATCCTGAGACCCCGGCCCGGTTATGTGCCCAAAGTGCCCACCACTCCCTTCAGGGACCAGGTGGTCACTCTGCAAGCTATCCCTTCTCAGGAAGGCGACCCCAACCTCTCCTTGTTATGCCCAGTCCGTGCCCTGAGCATTTACTTGGAACGTACTGAAAGCTTCAGACGGTCGAGTCAGCTCTTTGTCTGTTTTGGAGGACAGCAGAAGGGGAAAGCTGTCTCCAAACAAAGAATTTCCCACTGGATTGTGGATGCGATTCGTTTGGCCTACCAGGCCACAGGGGTGCCCTGCCCGCTGGGGGTGCACGCCCACTCCACCAGGGGCGTCGCAGCGTCGGTTGCGCTGGCGAACGGGATCTCTTTAACAGACATTTGCAGAGCTGCAGGTTGGGCTACACCTAACACGTTTGCCAGGTTCTACAATCTGCGTGTAGAACCAGTCTCTTCGGGAGTCCTGAACGCAAGCCCAGTAACTCCTGAAGCTGACACGGTGTAGAAGCTTGCTGAAGCGTCGTTCCCCACGGGTGATGACGCTTCCCCAGTTCAGTAAGTTTCCTGGCGTGAACGACAATTTCCATCATGTTGCACCCGCAACGTAGCTATGTTCAGCGGAGGAACTAGCTATCAGAATCTAATATGAGGTTAGGTTGCCTCTTGTGAACTCTCATATTAGGTTGGTGCCCCACATGTAGTGGCTCCTAATGCGGCCCCATGTGTGTATCTCCACCTATACTCCCAGAGATGCGGTGTTTCCCTTAAGACAAAACTTGTCTCCGACCCTGAGCTCAGCAGTCTCTCCTCATGCGGAGCCTGCCTCAGGATCGTCCCCTTGTTGTGCTCCCCTAGTGCGAGCCCTCAAGTGTATTCTCCACACAAATACCTCCCTCCAGGCAGGGTGTGGTCTCCGTAGTGCCCATCCCCCCCCGGGGAGGACGGACACTGGCCCAATGTTCTCCAAGATGTTCAACCAAAGGTGAGGAAAGGCTGGCTGAAGCTCTTGGGCATTGGAAGGTCACGTAGAGGTGAGTGACATTTATCTAACACGCAAGACCTGTTAATATTTGCACTCCATGCACTCGTGACGCGGTCCGCTGGTTGTGGCGTTTTCAACTGGGACCCCTAGTCGTCACTTCGACACAACGTCGAACGTGAACGACAGACGGGGAACGTCTTGGTTACGTATGGTAACCCTCGTTCCCTGATGGAGGGAACGGAGACGTTGTGTCCCCCTTGCCACAACCTCGGACCGCCTCTGAGTGTAGCCGGGTGCTTCGGCTCCTCAGATCAGAACAATGAGTGTTGCCTAGCCCCCCCCTCTTATGCCCGGATCTCCGGGGCGGAGCGGGCTATGCAAATACTGCGTACCAATTTCATTGGCCTTTTCTCAAAGCTGTCAGAGGTGTTCGGGCTCTCAAGAGCGACCCCTAGTCGTCACTTCGACACAACGTCTCCGTTCCCTCCATCAGGGAACGAGGGTTACCATACGTAACCAAGACGTTTTCACGCTTCTAATAAGAATAAACAACAGTAATAATAATACTAATGCATAAACACTTTCTGTCAAATAACATCTGTACATGAGTGCTTACATATTATTATGATCACAGGTGTAGGGCCCTATGAAATCAGTCCAAAAATCTCTCCAAATTCAGTTTTTACCTTTTTAATTTTTCTAGATATGTTTAATTAATAATTTTTTTATTGTTTTATTTTTACAGTTTTAATTTTAATAATCAAAAGTATCTGTATTTCATTACAATTCTATTTAATTTAATTCATTTTGTTCAGTAATACTGTGTTGTGTATTTACATTTTTCGGAGAAATAAATTTTTTCTGGTAAATATTCCTTAAAAAATGTTTTAATAATTGTATTAGTAGTACTATTATTACATTAAATAATATATTTCACATTTTTTTCAAGTTTTTGATGGGTTGCTGTGAATGATTCTGTTGCTATATGATGATAGATTTTCTCAAAAGAAACGGTGAAATGCTAATGAAGTGACTTTCAATGCAGTGATAGAAATGTTTATGTGTTCATGTACTCATAGTTTGAGGCAGCAGAGGCTGAAAACATTGCGAGCATTTTAGCGCTTTTAGTGTTGTAAACGAAACCGTGTGTCTGTGCCATTCATTCACACAGAGTCGCAGACCATGCAGGATATATATATATATATTAGTGGTGTCAATCGATTAAAAAAAATTAACTAATTAATCGCACATTTTACCTGAAATTAATCGCGATTAATTCTACCTGACATTAAAGTTTTTAATTATACTTTTATATTGCAATAATTTCACTTTAATGCTTCAAATTAATGTAGAAACAACATAAAGAACATATATTTTTAATATTTGTTTAACGCCATCTTGTTTTAGGACTGAAGGCAAATATCACTGATTGATTTTCCCCCCCTAATACTTAACCATTGAAAAAAAATTTTTATATATATATATATATATAATCATTCAACATTACAGTATCATTAAGAGCTATCACTTTTACATTTATTAGACTTTAAAAAAATAACTAATAATAATAATTTAAGTGAACTTGAAACAATCTTCACACAAACCCATTATAATAAATGTCATATATATATAGTAGCTACCTGTGCCCTTCAGCAAGAAAATATAGCCTAAATTATATCAAATTCTAAATTATATAAAGATAAAACTTAGTTATTAATTTCCTCTTTTTAATTTTGTTCCTTAATTAACAGACATCACAGCAACTGGTTATAAGGATATTTTGGCTGCTGTTAAAGGTTGTCACTGCTGAACTTGATCTGACACTGCTTTGACCTATAATTTTTTTTTTTTTGTGAATTCATGTTTTACCTGACGATATAACTACGACTTTGCATGCTCGCAGTTTCATTTGGGTTTAATATAGCCTAATACAGCGCGCGTCGGCACATTTGCGCGTGAACTTCAAGAGCGCACGCTACAAGCAGAGTATATAGGCTGACAGGACAATTAAATTCGTTTTTACCGACATATGGCCTGACAGCATCTCATCTGACCGCAGTTCACTAACGTTTTACTTAAGCTCCCCGTCACCGGTACCGCTTCCGCGGTCGTTTGACTCGCGTCTGGTGCTGAAGTAAAGTTGGAGCGCGCATCTGAAAAGTCTCCTGTTTGATGTGTTCGTAAAGACGCTCTGCGCATTTAAATAAAAGCATTTCATAAGCAGTTGTGAGTGGGGTGGCCCCGCCCATGCGTTAATTGCGTTAAATATTTTGAACGCGTTAAAATGAAAAAATTAATCTCCTGCGTTAACGCGCTAATTTTGACACCACTAATATATATATATATATATATATATATATATATATATATATATATATATATATATAAATGGTCTTTCTTTACCTAAAAGCAGTATCACTCTTTGATTAATGGACTGAATCATTCTTCACACAATTCCAAATCCAGGTGTTTCAGAAGGGTAGAAAAGAATATTTCATGTTTTATACTGGGGAAGTTTTAGCATGCTTTTATTTTGGAGTAACCTCTTATATTGTGTAAATATCATGAACATTTTGATTCTGCATTTCATCTGTGTTTTCTTTGGAAAAACACTGAATAGAATTTCTGAACTAAATGACTCCTATGATCTAGTTTCTTAAAAGCCGGTTACTTTTTTGTGAATTAGGAACATACAGATACACCAGTAAAATGACTCTTTTTGAGCAGGTTTATTTTAGTGAATCAAAAATACATAGTTGGACCAGTGTATTCTGATTCCTGAGCAAAATGACTCTTATGAGTTTGTTCTTATAAGTGATTCAAATTGAATAACTCTTATCAATTTTTTAGTGAATCTGCTGAATTTATCTCTGGATTGGTCTACAAAAAGAGAATAATTATGCTGTAAAAAATCTTTAGATGTTTTGAACTTGACAATTATGAATTTGAAAGCTCTCACATTGCCGTAATATAATTCTTTCTCTCTATTTGTCTTGTAATTCATATCTGTTAGGTGCCTCTGAACTGCTGGGCTGTTTTCTATCCCCGACGAGCAACCGATCAGACCGAAGAGCTGGTGAGCACTTTTACAAGAGTAGCTGGACCAATGGGCATCAGAATCGAGCGGCCCATCCGTGTAGAGCTACGGGATGATCGAACCGAGACCTTCGTGAAGAGCATTCACTCTCAACTCACCAGTGAGGTATGGAAGTAACCTACACAGAGAGAATTTAAAAAACCTGTAATGAAAGAGCTTTGAAAAGTTTACTATTCTCTCATGTTACTCTCAGTGGGCAGTGGTTATTTTGGCTTTTTAGTGCATTGGGGTATTATCTAAATGCAATAGTATATTGTTCCTCTGGTTTTCAGCCCCGTGTGCAACTGGTCGTCTGCATTATTACCGGAAACAGAGATGACCTGTACAGCGCCATCAAAAAGCTTTGCTGCATCCAGAGTCCTGTACCATCACAGGTTTCATTTAAACAATTTCTTTGCATTTCATAGTTCAGTTGCTGTTTATGTAACACATAAACTACTGTTCAGAAATTGGGGTCAGTAAGATTTTTCTAAAAATGTTTTAAAATGTAATTTATTCTTGTAATGGTAAGATCATATCGTGTCTGAATCCCAGGCCATCAATGTGCGGACCATTTCCCAGCCACAGAAGCTCCGCAGCATCGCTCAAAAGATCCTTCTGCAGATTAACTGCAAACTGGGAGGAGAGCTGTGGACGGTAAATGTTCCTCTGGTGAGTGTGTGCTAATCAGACCTTTTTCCCCACGGGTGGCCCTGGAGTTAGCGTACTGTATGTCACTCTTGATTAAAAAATGCTTAAGTAAATATGCTTAAGTAAATACACTGTATCAGGAATGATCCTGAAAATGGTCACTGCACAGTGGGAACTGATATATGAGATGTAGGTGTGATCCATACGATCTGTCAAATCGTAGTGTTTTTTTTTTTAGCACATTGACGGTCAAGTTTCAATATTTATTCCTGAGTTCACATCTTGACTTTCTTCTGAAGTATAAAGCTCTGTTCCCACACATTTATAAAGAGACTTTATTACCTTGACACCAGCAGCCACAAACTCATTAATAGTCTTTGAGTTGGCGGGAGAACATTAAAATATCATTAATATTAAAATCAAGCAAGTCTTTGTAAATAACTTGTTTTTCAAACTTTAATTATGTTTTTCCACAAGTTCTGAATAACCTGTAATAGATGTATACAAGTATAATGTAATGCATTATAAATAAAAAAAGGCACTTACTGCTTGAATTCTTCTGAATGGTATTAATGTTAGAATGTTGCAGCAAATGCATATCTGCAGATGGTATTAAATAAAAGGATAACTTCTAACCATTGTGGTTTTCATTTGAACAGAAATACCTGATGGTGATTGGGGTGGATGTTCACCATGATGTAAGCAAGAAGAGCAGATCTGTCATGGGCTTTGTGGCAAGTCTCAACAGGTAAATTAAAACCACCCAAAACAAATGTTCAAGTCACTTGTGCTCACAAAGGCGGCATTTATTTGAGCAGAAAATACAGTAAAAAAAAAAAAAAAAAAAGCAATTTTTTGTGATATTATTAGGGCTGTCACTCATGAAATTATTAATCAAATAATCAGATCATTATAATAAATTTTTTGTGGTAATAAAAATAGATTTAAGTGAACAATAGTCTAATTACATAAAATACATATAATAGCAATGCGACATTAATAATCAATTGTAATAAAATATCAAATGCAAGTAATCATATGGTTTCATTGAACAAAACTTAAAATACATAAAGTATTATAAACAATACATTATGCATTATAACAAATGCCTGCAAGAGGGCGCCAGCGGCCTGATGTTGCTTTTACACTTTACTGCACAATCTAATCGTTTAATATTGACTAAACAACATTGAATTCATTAGGACTATTAATCATTAGTATTTGGCCTTTTTCCCTTTAAGACAGAAATGCTACAGCCATTGTAATTTTTTATATATGTGGACATCAAAACGTGGGTTGAGCTTTTATTTTGAAATCGTGATGAACCATAATTGATGTGTTATGTTGTGTTTGTGTAGGTTTATAAATTATTTACCTTACAAATCTGATAAAATGGCACACAGATGAACGTTATAATAAACCCAGACTCCCAGTGATATGCAGCAATGGAGTTTTAGATGCCACACTTGTAAATTATAACTGTTTGTGTGGAGCCGTAACCTACATGCATGCAATTATAGCATTTGTGAATTCACTATAGTATTATGCTTTATTATGAATTTTAAATGGGTTTAGAATATCATGCAGCATTAGAAAACAGTCTAATAATGCATTTCATAGATTCTCGTCCATGGAATGCGCCACTTACGGTATTTTGCTAGTTACTCTATGAAGTCAAAAAGCATTTTTTTGGCTCGAATTGTGCTTGAAGTACTCAATTGTGACAGCCCTAAATATTATCAACATAATAAATCATATTGATCGGTTTGTCCTTGGTGAATTAAGGTATACATTTTTATTATTATTTGTTTTAATTAAAAAAAGCTTACTAATCCCAAACTTTTTACAAATTTTTAGTACCTGTTCAGTAGCCCCTGTGCAACAATTTATGTATTTTTAACAGTATTAAAATATTTACTACAGTAATGTTTTTCACCACTGTTTTCAACGAAAAAATTTCCTAGCTTTATTATCGGTATGTGCATTTATCAAGTCGTTTATACTAAATGATAATTTGGTTTGGGTTGGAGGAACTGCTCAGATTAAATATCCACTGGTTCTGTATCGAAAACTGCAATAAAATGGAAGTAGTAACAGAATTTTCTTTAGTATTATGACATGCAGTCTTTAGTATTCACAGAAAAATTGTGAACAGTGACCTTTTGATTAAATGTTATTCGGTTGAACAATAATTGTAACTGTTCACAATAACATCAATGACATGCATTTAGAAAATAGATATGGTAAATGTTAATTTCATTCCAACTATAGATATTGCCCCAATAATAGATTCAATGTAGTAGCTGATGTCTGCTAATTAAATTGTAGGTAACTAAAACTGTAATTTGTCAAGCCACTCATAATTTAAGCTAGCTTCCCCAACAGTGTGAATACAGTGACATGATAATATGGGTGCAGAAATGAAAACGTTCTGCTAATATGCATCAGATTTGAGATCTGTGAATCAGGCCTAACCCTGTTTATTGTTCCGGTGTAGCATGCTGACCAAATGGTACTCCAGAGTTACCTTCCAAATGCCTCACGAGGAGATAATCAATGGCTTCAGAGTCTGTCTGCTTGCTGCCCTGCAGAAATACTACGAGGTAACGAGACATTTATATAAACTTTAATTCTAATCAGATAAAATATAGTTATATATAATAAAGTGGGTAATGTTTTTATCCACTTTTTACAAACAGGTGAACCATGCCTTCCCTGAGAAGATCGTCATCTATCGCGACGGCGTGTCTGACGGCCAGCTAAAGACCGTGGAGCTTTATGAGGTCCCTCAGGTTCTGAAATGCTTCGAGACAATCCCAAACTACGAACCAAAGCTGGCTTTCATTGTGGTGCAGAAAAGAATCAGCACCACCCTGTACTCCTATGGATCTGACCACTTTGGCACACCCTCACCAGGAACCGTACTGGACCATACTGTCACAAACAGAGACTGGTTGGTTTACAAGAGCTGAAGCTTGTGCTCAACGTGCAGCCAAGGATTCTGCAAACGGCTTTAGCAACTAGATGTGCAAAGCTTTGCAGAGATGAGATCTAGTCAAGTGCATTAGCAAGAGGAAATAAAATGTGGTATATGAATTGACATGTTTCTCTTCTCTTCAGGGTGGACTTCTACCTAATGGCACATTCGATTCGACAGGGTTGCGGCCTGCCCACTCATTACATAGCAGTGTACAACACAGCAAACCTCACCCCTGACCACTTACAGAGGTAAGAAATTGATTTGGTGTATGTGTTTGTGTGTGTATATATACACATACATGCACGTATATATAAAAAGAGCTGGAAATTTGAAGATCAGGGTAATTTTAAATTTTCTCTGTTAGGAAACATGTAAGTATCTTATGTAGCTTCTGAAAAAACTGGGGGGAAAAAAAGGCCACATCTTCATTCTGTTTAAAAGTTTACATCCCTGGCTCTTAATGCAAAATTTTTCCTTCTTATCAGTGAGTGTTTGAACCTTCTATAATAGTAATAGAGTCCAGCGGTTGTCGTCAGTGTGAAAAGATGGATCTCAAAACCATACAGTCATTGTTGGAAAGGGTTTAAATACATACTGGAAAAAAAAAAACTAATTTGTGAGACCTGAAGGATTTTTCTGAAGAACAGCGGGCAAGTAAACTGTTAACAAGGGACTCATGAACAACTATCACTAAACAATGTGCATTGTTACACCTTTATTAAATTTGTTACGTGGTTTATTTTGATAGGTTAACTGTTTTTAACATTAGAGAAAGACACTGTAATTTCTGCTTGCTGCAATAAATAACAATTTTAACTAAACAAGTGAATTTTGCCAAGATATTTTCAGAGATAATAGACAAGATGTTGTAGAATAATAATTTAATGAAAAACTAATTTTGACCAAAAAAAACTGACACTCAACCTATTTTTCAAATTTCCTGAAAACGTCCCAGCACGACATCCGACGGGTTTTCCCAGATTGCATCACATATATTAAAAAACTATTTTTTTATTTATTCTTTTTTTTTTTTTTTTTAACACAGGTTGACCTTTAAGATGTGCCACCTGTACTGGAACTGGCCCGGAACAATACGTGTTCCTGCACCATGCAAGTACGCCCACAAACTGGCCTTCCTCTCTGGCCAGTACCTCCATTCAGAACCTGCCATCCAACTCTCAGAGAAACTGTTCTTTCTTTGAATGAGACCCGTTCAGCATTTGAACCAGACCTAAGAGGGGTAGTTTTCATGTTTGAATCTCTGCCATTCGTTCTTGTTGTTGTTTTTTTTTTATTGCTGTTCTAAAGAAATACTGTTCAGAAAGTTAACCAAAACACCCTTTTTCTGTTTCTTAGTTCTTGTGCAGCATTAATAAATAAAGTGCATATCACACTTTAAATTTCCCCAGTGTCCGGCTCGTCAGTGACTGTATGAAATAATGCTCTGGTGTGTTTTTGCTGTTTTGGATATGGATATTGATATTGCTAATTACAGTACCTGTTTCAGTGTTTCAATTTGCTTGTTTTTAGGTTAACACCATATACAGTGCTTTGCGAAAGTATTAATACTCCTTCATTTTTAGAGTATGAATACTTCCACAAGGCACCGTATTGCTTTGATACAAAAATGTTTGCACTTGCACTACTTGTCCAGATGAAGAAAAGGTAAAAATGCTAGACAAAGACAGCAACGCAAGCGCCAGAGCAAGTCACAGACATGCATATGTAATTCGAATTACATAAAAAGAAGTATTAAAAGGAGTAAACCACTCTTCAGATGCTACCTGCATCTCCAATATTGCTGTTTAGAGTTTGATTATAGAGCTCATAGCTTAGCTTATTTTGTTCTATTATTCTATGTATTGCTTTGTATTGTAACTAATAAAAAAAGATTTTATTGTTACAGTTTCCTACAGTGAGACTACAAACTGAGCCTCAACAAGAACAAACACAAGTGAGTCTTCTGCATCATTCCTGAATGACTGCAACCTGTGGGCAGGTACTTCATGGTTTAGGCTAGACTATCCTTACCCTACTTGAATAATCATAGGGTTAAAGGTGTTAGATACAAGGACACAGAATAGCATGGCGCCCAATTGTGTGGCATGAGGTTTGAGTTTTAAGTTGAAAGTCTAGATACCACATTGAAGATCTACCAGTGTAGACCAATCCAAAAAGAATTCAGTAATACTAATCCAGAGGGTATTAGTATGTTCTGTTCCAGAAAGGACTGAAGAGCCAGAGGAAGGGGATGCTCTTATAGGGGTCAGAGGAATGGCTGATTCAGATAAGCAGGAAAATACAGAAGAAGCAGTGAGAGTAGTGAGTCATCGCAAGATAAGTTTAGAGAAGTAAGATTACGAAATAAGAGAGCAGGAAAGTTAAAATAGTGCTACATCAGATAAACAATGGCTGGCCTAAATTTAGCATTAAAGGAGTAAAGTACAGAGAAAGGGGCAGACAATTAGAGAACAAGTGGGATTAAAAGTTAATTAGAGGATGCACTTAAAGATATGGGCAAGGAACTAGATCTCATCAGCCAAAAGCATAGCTGGGGCAAAAGGATGGTCAAAGACTTGTAAGCAGGAGGGATATTCCTACATAAGGAAGCCAGTTAAGGAGATGTGTGAAATGCTAAAGACACCTAAAAAAGAAAAAGAGCTGAAAATTGCAGAAGAGTCCTAACCTAAATAACATAGAGGAAGACTCGGGTACATATGAATTTGAACACTGGGAAGAACCCAGATATATTTGTTGGAGGAAACTGAAATGTATGGATATTTTAGAGCAGAACGGAACCTGAACAAGCTAATCAAGGTCTTTGGGATACAGGTAGGTATTTTATTTATTTATTTATTTTTTTTCAGGGTTGGAGCTAAACTCTTCAGGACCATGTTCCCCACACCTGTTTTAGAGAGTGTTTGGGATGGTCCAGCTAAGAATAAACCTGCAGTGCAAGAAAGAACTGAAGGAAAAGCCTCTAGAAAAACCAAAAATGACAAGTAATCAGTACAGTAGAGCATCCAGGAGCCATAAAACAAGCTATGTATTTGCCTGGATAGGAATAGCCAAATGGATGCTAATTGATGCCAGAAGTCTGGTTCTTGAACTAGAGTCTGAAAACTTTTGATGAAAACAGACGGACGATTCAACCAGAAAAATTAAGGAAAAGGGATTGTAACCATGGTCAGTTGTAACCTTTGCTAAAGTGCTAATGGAAAATGGTGATGAAGAACAAATATGTTGCCAAACATTGATGATCCAAGGTGGGGCAAATGTGACAAAAAAAATTGGTAATGGGATACCGGTTTGGACAAACTGACGAAGAATGTTGTCATGTATGCCTGTAGACTTCTGGAAGGGGGAAAGCCCTGAGAAAAATAAAAGTGCAAAACCTTCAGAACAAAAACCTTTTATGGAAGAGAAAACAGAAGATCTGCCGACACACAGACTGACTCTGATAATCAGAGTAGCCTATTGAATTTGACCACAGCATCAGAACCTGAAATAATCACCTATGCAGTTAAAATGGAGATAATGTTGCAGGGTTACTGTTGAATAAGGGGATGGAGTGGGTCCCCGGAAAACTCCCATTGTTTTTGTTTTATTTGTCAGGAATTATGGAATTGGATGATGGAGAAAAACATGAAAATTAGTCAAGAAAAATTAAGAAATTAAACAACCATGTCTGCCCAAACCAGGATTACTAGTAACTTTAGTAATAGGGACCATACCTTTTGCAGAGATATGGCCTTTACTTGATTTTGTGACTCAATTGATAGCGGACTAAATTTATGTACAAGAAGGTGCAAATTGTACTATAGTAGAGATAAAAGTACTTTAAGAAGAATGTAGCCAGTATACAGAAATGGTGGAAGAATGCACAACAGGAACTAGATACAATACAATGGATAAATGTAGATTGAGAAGGGAAATATTTAGCATTAATCCAAAAACATGGATTTGGCATAAGAAAACTCAGGACTGATGTTATATGCAGGTCCTGGAGAAAAAAATAGGTGCTATGAAACTTATCAAGAACATGTAGAAAAGGATAATAGAGGATACAAAATTGACCCAACACTTAATTTGCCAACTCAGCTGTCAGTGAGAGACAAGTATTTTTTAAAGATACTATTAGCAACCAGCAAGAAAGCTGTAACTCAAAAGTGGTTCTGGTCTGAACCTCTGTCAAAGTCTGAATGGTTGGACATTGTTACTACCATGCAGAATATGGAGAGAATCACTTTCGCATTAAAACTGCAGGACACATATTTTCAATACTGGGAAAAATGGATTGTGTTTACATCTTTATGATCTGTGATTTGTCCCCTGTATGTATCTCCTGATAAGATCTATGTAAGGTTGTAAAGGTGACCGGTCAATTGTTCACAAAGTTCTGTTGTAAATGTTAAAAAAATAATAATAATAATAATAATAAAAAATTTACCCAACACAAATATATATCTACTAGAGACTGAAACTGAAAATACATCCAAAACAAAACTTCAAAATCCTTTGCTAGTTTTTGAAGGACAATGCCAGAAAATGTATACAGTAAATTTGTGTCATTTATTTTTTTTATTTTTTAAGAAAAGGTGTGGTTTTAATTATAGGAAATGTATGCATTTGAATGTATTAAGCAATTGCAATGAAGTAAATATTAAAAAGAAGAAGTAAGATCATTGCAATACTAAAATACTGAGATGTAATATGATGGGGTAAAAGAATGTATATTGGACAAAGAAAAAGGGGATAAACCAAATTTTTGTATTTACTTTACAATGAAGGTGCAGTAAGTCATTTTAAAGAATTTAAAAAAGACAAGTATTGCTGGATCTGGTGGAAAAGAAAGAACCCCGTGAAATCAGAAGGAAAGTGGCAGCCAAGGTTTTGTTGGAGACTTGAATCCCAACTATTAGACACTGTAAAATGTGTGAGAGATGGGAGTGCGTTTATCTGTTCTCACATGGGCAGATATCCAAAAGGTATCTTCAAGGAGAGAGTGCACTGGAGCATGCCAACATGATATGGCTATTGCTATTTACCCGTTTCAGTTTTTTTCTGCTAGTTTTTAGGTTAACACCATATATGCTTTGATATAAAAATGTTCTTGCAGGACTTGCTTTGTTAGGATAAATAAGCAAGAGCTAAACGTTAGATATCTGAGACATCCGTCATGAGTCACAGACAGTAAACCACTCTTCAGATGCTTCCTGCAGTAAGCGTGAAGGACACCTGATACTCAATTGAGAGCCGCTTAACAGCATCTTCAATATTCATTCCTGAAAGACTGCAACCTGCGGGCAGATGAGTACCTGAGTAAAGCAGGGTTAAAGCTGTAAGATAAAAGGACACACCAAGTAACAGTATATTGTTAGTTCATGTTAGCTGATGCATTAAGTAAGGTTAACAGGACAAAAGAACATAAAAATGCTTCGCTCTGTTTTTGAAAAAAGTCTGATTTGTTTCTGGGCAGCTGACTCTCAACGTAAGTACAAAGAATGCATTAAAATTCCACATCAACGTCTCAAGACTTGCATTAGCCTACTCCAATGACCATTTGTGACCCTGGATCACAAAACTAGTCTTAAGTAGCACGGATATATTTGTAGCAATAGTCAACAATACATTGTATGGGTCAAAATGACCGATTTTCCTTTTATCATTAGGGTATTAAGTAAATATTATGTTTCATAAAGATAGGCTAAGTATGAAACTTACTACCGTAAATATATCAAAACTTAATTTTTGATTAGTAATATGCATTGCTAAGAACTTAATTTGGACAAAATGCTATTTTCTCAATATTTAAATTTTAAATATTGAGATTTTCAAATAGTTCTCGGCCAAATATTACCCATACAATCAATAGAAATCTTATTTATTCAGATTTTAGATTATGTATAAACCTCAAAATTGACCGTTATCCAAACCGGGCACATTTAGTAGCCTAACAAAGGAGCTTTTGAGGCCTAATACATTGAAAAAGGACTAAAGTTGAAAATGACCAATGTCTACAGAAATAATCTAAAATATGTCGGTGTAAATCTGAACTAAATTTGGGAACATTCAAGCCGTTTGTCTGGAAATTTAGACACTTTAGGATTCAATAGAAATTTGGTATTAATAGCGATATATTTGTTTCCACTAGAGGTCAGTGTTTTAATGATAACTACATTAAGACTTTTTAAACTGGCTAAAAATTAATACAAAACTACAGGCTGGATGAAAAGTAACTAGGCAATAAAAATTGGTAGAAAAGTCTATATTTCTAATACAAATTTATTGAAACAAATTGTACACATTGACACAGGAAATATGAAATCCTATTTACTATCGTCTATTTAGAGACTTGATCATGATTCCAGTGATACTACGAGTTCTATAGCCATTCAATATTGCCTTGTTACTTTTCACTATTCCTGTAAAAGCAAAATGTTTTGCAGACCATTTGAATAATAAGTCAGAAATAAAAAGTCAAATCAGCCATTAATTATATATAACACACAATTATTAAAAGTGTAATCAATATTCTATTAAAGACAAGTATATATCTCATCAAGCATTTTACTTTAATTAAAATATTAACTCAAGTCAATAACAATTTAAACAATATATTTTATTTGTGAACTTATGTCCAGCTATTCTTTTTAATAGTTAACTTTCTCAAATTAATAACCCCCCACCAAGTTCACCGCATGCTTTAGGAATTCTGTTAAAACTTATTGGGCTCAGGGGAGGCAAGAGAGACATGGATGTGGCAAGTTATTAGTATCTGAGACTTTCACTGGTTGACCTGCAAACCTCTGTAGCCTTCTGTTCAGCAGAGATTTCACCTATATCCCAGTGTCACAGGTTGTCAGTCACACTCATTGTGACCACAGAATGATGGCCATCATGTGTTGAAAAGTGTCAGGTGATCCATGTAACCCATATGGAGTAGCAGCATCCCTCTGGGCCATTTCCTGTCACTTGCCACTTGTCTCAAGCAATCTAGCATTATCTGAACAAGCTCCAAAAACACAGCTAGCGCTCTACAGCCAAACACATCAGCTGTACAGAAATTACAGTTAAAAATGCAACAATCCTTTATTGTAACTAGGTGCCATTTGCTGAATTAAATGCAATGCGATGAAGTCATGTGATTTTAAAATTGTATCATGAACTCATAGCTGTGTCAGAATTCTAATACTTCCTGTATTTAATGACAACTAACATCTTACATCTCAGCCATTGTTAAGTACATACTTTAGGTCTGCAGTTGTTTGTATTAATATTATGCATCCGCTACTACCACTGACCTTTGAACTGTTTGTTCTTTGAGCTATAATGCACTAACAACTGCAGAAGCAAGTAATATTTAACAATGAGGAGCAACTTGGTACAAACACACTTACTGTAAAGGTTGCGAATATCTCCTGGCATTATTGGACAGCAAAGTTTCCACTGGTTGCACAGTTGATAATTTCAGCAGGTGCATTAGTTCATCCTATTGTTGTTTCATGAATACTAAGTATTCAAACATCCTCATTCTATGCATTGATTTTTGCATACTATAAGGCAGTATTCAAATTGGTGCACATTTTATTTACATTTTTTTAAACACTAGAGAAAGCAAGTGTTTTTTCTCAACAGACATAGAGTTGATAAAAAATATTTGACTAAAATTATGAAAATATGCAAAGCTAAAACACTCAGTGGGAACTTGAAATGTTTTTGAAATTGATTTGGGACACAATCCTGTGTACAAAATATAAAATATTAAACATAATATTACAATTTGGGACACTTTTGTGTTATACACAAGATTTAAACTTTTAATATTGCGTAATATTGCGTCTTTTCAAATCAGTTTGGGACAGTCTTGTGTGTTATTCAAGATTTGAAATATAAAATAAAACAATATGTTTATGGGTCAAAGATGAGACGTCCCATTTTAGTGTAAGCATCAAATTAAATTGACAAAAGTGATTTTATATATATAAAGCATATTAAATGCAAGTATGGTTGCATTTAACATGCTGTTCTGTACTTTAATATTTTAAATAATGTTTGTGAAAAAAAATGTCAAAATGAGTGAAATAAATTCTGTACTTTTTAAAATAAATAAAAGAACATGTGATCACACTACATTTTATTATTTATTTCACTTTTGGGTGTGAAAGGGCTTTTACATTTGCTAAAAATCTAACTTTTCATATTAAAAACCAACAAGCAAGCCCTGGCCAGATTAAGCAACACAAAAGTAATATAACGCATTGCTTTCCATAAAAAGTAACTAAATAACGTAATTAGACACTTTTTAGGGAGTAAGGCAACACTGAAATGCTTTACTTTTAAAAGTAACTTTCCCCAACACTGACAGTGGCAATAGCGTTGGGGGTAACGCTTTACAAGTAACGTGAGTTACGTAAGCAGATTACTTTTTTAGAAAAAAAGTTGTTTTTTAAAAATAATAATAATAATAATAAAGGTAACACCAGTTACGTTGTTTTCCCATTTATTGCTTGACGGCTCTCCTGTCCCCATGATGAGAAATATCGTGAGTAATTGCAGAGGTGTTGTGGTTTGTTTGAGCAGCGCTCCTCTACTGTACAGACGTGAATTTACATTTCCTTAAGCCCGAGGTTTATTCATTTCACTTTTGTTGTGAAAAAGCTTTTACATTTGCATTTTTGTATTAAAAACAAACAAGCAAAGCCAGTCCAGATGAGAAAAATTGACGCAAATGTAACGTAACACATTCGTTTCCATAAAAAGTTACTAGTAAAACGTAATTAGTAATTTTTTTAGGCTAGGCAATTACGCATAGCCTTGTAATGCATTACATGTTAAAAGTAACTTCCCCCAACACTGTGTGGCAAAGATTTAAAATAATAATTATTTGGTTTAGACAAATAATGAATCTAGCTCTAAATATGCCTCACAAGATTTTTGTTAGATGGACTGTATTAAACTTTTTGTCTGACCCTTATGTAAATTCACTGCGTCTTCGACAGGCTCGAAAACCAATCATTTGCTCATGCATTCACCATTGTAAGGCTTTTAATAAAAGACAGTACAGTTTGATGAGTCAATTATTAAAGACGGGCGACGTGATGAACTGAAAACGAGATGTTTGCCACGTACACCGTCTGTAACCAGGTTTTCCATTTAGCCTATTTGTTTCAATCGTCTTCCGTCTACCTTCTAAACTACGTCTCTAACTTACTAAACGGTAAGAGCGTTGATCTGCTCACGTAGCCCTCGTTTCGAAGTATTAAAATATAATCCAAACTCTCTTGACCTTTGTGTGCATGGTACTAGCGCAAAGCCGATTCTCTGAGAAAGTATTCTACTGGAAGTGACTTTTTATGAATATTAAATAGTTGTTCCGAAATTACTCCAATGGGAGATGCTTACCTAATGAATATTCAATAAGCTTACGTTCTCGCCTTCTAATGGCGAAGGCTTTGGCTGCTGAATATTAAGTAGAATTCGCAATTTCGCGGGGCGGCGCTCACTAATGACATCATTTCCCCCCGCCCTGTATGTGTGTTAGTTGCACGCTGCTGTCTTGTGAATGGGTCAAGACTAAAAAAAACAGAAAGCCATCCGGTCTCTCGGTTTTAAACGGGTTACCCCATGTCCCTCCGTTCATTCTGGATTGTCAGATAACGGACCTGTCACGCGCCGACAGACCAAGAACTCGCAAATTTGGTGAGCAGCATCTTTTTCCAGTTTACGTCGCTAGCCGGCTAACCATTAACCACGTCAGTGAGGTTTACTGGTTTTATGGAGACTCATCAGATCCGTGCGAGGTTAAATCGTTTTACAGGCAACGTATCAGTGGCGTGTTTACGGCTAATGTTAGTTGTTGATGTGAATGTGTCTGACGCTGTAAGCAGACAGGTTTGTTGATGGCCTGTTGTTAGCAGAGATGATGTGATGTTTATCATTATCTGCAGCATTACGAGTACACAGACATGCATATGTACTGCTTACGTTTATAATTTTAGGTCCTATGTTGCAGATGCTGACCAACCGCAAATCTAACAGCCAAAATCTGTTCCACTTGTTTTGTTAGTCCTGATGGATATTATCATAATTATATAGGCTAAGAGCAGCCAGTCATGCAATGTTGTGAACTTGACTTATTTGTTGTCTTAAATAGCTGAATCGTGTCTATTTGATGTAATAAGATCATTTTTTGAAAGTGAGCCACCTTTAACCAGTTGCCAGATTTTATTTCTGTCCTTCTGTCATGCTGAATACAATAGATATGAAGTGTATTTTTGTCTATAATTTTAGTAAAAATTGTAAAGCTTGATTTTTTTTTTTTTTTCCCCAATGGTGTGATATAATAATAGTGATGGTGATGATAAAAAAAAATAATAATAATGGTAATGTAATTGTAACTTTCATTCTTTACATTAACCGTTAATGTTTTACGTATTAGACAGTGTAATGCTATGTTTGTTATTGGCATTATTATAGTTTTTCAGTGGCTATTGCTATAACCGATATAAATAGGGGTGGGAGATGGCTGTATGATGTACACTACCAGTCAAAAGTTTTTGAACACAAAACTAGTGATATTGTGAAATATTTTTGCTATTTAAAATAACTGCTTTCTATCTGAATATATTTTTAAATTACTCCAGTCTTCAGTGTCACATGATCCTTTAGAAATTATTCTAATATGCTGATTTGCTGTTCAAGAAATATTTGTATTATTATTATTATTATTATTATTATTATTATTATTATTATTATTATTATTATTATTAGCAATATTTAAAACAGTTGAGTGCATTTATTTTTTATTTTTTGAAAGAAATAATAGAAATTATTACTTTTATTTAGCAAGGATGCTTTAAATTGATTGAAAGTAATGATAATGATGTGCAATGTTACAAAAGAATTCTATTTCAGATAAATGCTGTTCTGTTCTTCTGAACTTTGATTACATCAAAGAAACCTGAAAAAAAATATACTCTGCTGTTTCCGACATGATAATGTTTTTTGAGCAGTTTTCTGAGCAAATCAGAATATTAGAATGGTTTCCAAAGGGTCATGTGACTGGAGTAATGATGTTAAAAATTCAACTTTGAAATCAGAGAAATAAATGACATTTCAAAATAAGTTCAAATAGAAAATTGTTATTTTAAATAGTTAAAATATTGTAAAATATTACTGTTTTTGCTGTACTTTGGATCAAATAAATGCAGAAGAGACTTTTTGAAAAACATTAACAATCTTACTGTTCATAACTTTTTTGAGTGGTAGTGTAGATATAAAGCAATTTAATTGTAGCAAATAAGACAGATACGTTTTTTTATGTAAAAAATTATGAGCATTTAGCATAATTAAAATTAAAAAAAAATGAAAACTTTTGGAACTTTTTTACAAATGTGAAATTCCACTTTTGTTGACCGATTAACTCACCTGACCAATAAATATAGGACAACAGTTATTTATCAAAGTTTTTTTTTTTTTTTTTATAAATATTGCTGAAGTATTCTTATGAAGTATAGTAATAATAATATTAATAGTAATGTAATTGTAAAAATTTATTTGGACATTTTTGCAGAGAATATAATGATTTTTATTTTACAATAAACATACATTTTTCTCCTAAAATATTTAGCCATAAGACTATATAAAGTGTTGAACAGGATGAACAACTGGAATAATTCTGGAAACCATGATAATATGATCATATAACATTTTGTGACTAAACACTCTTGATTTATATTGAAATGTAAGAGAAAATGTTTGCCTGTTTTCTGATATAAAAATAAAGATGTTGATTACTCCTCTGACATATCTTCAGTGACCAAAACATTCTCACAAAGTCCTTGGAGGTTTGACAGTTTTGACGTAGTGTGGAAGGCAGCAAAACTGCTTGTTATCCACTTTTCCAGCTTAGTGGTTAGGCAAGGGTTTAATTAATGCTGGATGTTGATGCCTGTTTGTTGGTGGTAATTATTTCTAAGGATGCCCCCATGAACTAAAGGGAAGTGCTCTCTGGCATTACGTCGGTTTCTTTAATGGCAGGTCTGATGATTTAATTACAGTGCTTCTGTTAAACCTCATTGTCTCCTGTATAAAGGGGCTTTGATCACTGAGGCCTTGGGCATTCGAAGCGTCCTGCACTCTATGTGTCAATTGTGCCAGCTGTTTAGGGCCGAAGAAGAACTTCTGCATAAAGTATTTGAGCAACAGGTAAAGTTGATTTTTAACATTGCTTATGTATTCAAAAAAGTTGATTAACTGAGTTAGTAACTGTTCCAAAAAAAGGTTAATATTTGCTTTGAATGATGCCAGAAGCTGTCAGGATAAAAGGATTCTAAGTCTTGCCAGCAACAGTATTCAAGTTGTCAGCAGTCAGCAAATCTACTAACAGTCATCACTCTCAAATTCCTTATAACCTTCAAGAAGGTTTGTTCAGCAGTACAAGTAGTAACTTGCTTTTCTGCGTCACAATAAAATTTGGTTGCATTGTGTGTCTTAAGCAATTCGACTACTTTCTGTATAAGTTTGAGAGCAGTTTCCTCAATAAGCCACATGATTTGAGGTATTATGTCCATAGCACAAATACAAAGTTTTTGAACAGTAAGATTTGTAATGTTTTTTTAAAAAAGTCTTTTGTGCTCACCAAGCTTGAATTTATTTGATCAAAAGTACAGCTAAAACAGTAAGATTTTGAAATATTTGTACTATTTAAAACGACTGTTTTCTATTTGAATATATATTTAAAATGTAATTTATTCCTGTGATTTCAAACGGAATTTTTAGCATCATTACTTGTCACATGATCCACCAGAAATCATTCTAATATTCTGATTAGCTGCTCAAAAACATGCATTATTATTATTATTATTATTATTATTATTATTATTATTATTATTATTATTATGTTGAAAACAGCTGAGTAGATTTTTTTAGAATTCTTTGAATAGAATGTTCAGAAGAACAGCATTTATCTGAAATGGAAATCTTTTGTAGCATTATAAAATGGCTTTATATAAAGTATTAATTTCTATAATGAATAGAATTATTAATTATTAAAAAAAATATACTGACTCCAAGCTTTTGAATATATAATGTTACAAAGCTTTTTATTTCAGATAAATGCTGATCTTACTTTGGATATTTCTATTCATTAAAGAATCCTAAAAAAAACTACTCAACTGTTTTAATTATTATTATTATTATTATTATTATTATTATTATTATTATTATTATTATTATTATTATTATTATTATTATTATTATTATTATTATTATAATGGGGGGGCAGCCGTGGCCTAATGGTTAGGGAGTCGGACTTGTGACTGAAAGGTTGCAGGTTCGAGTCCCAGGTCCGGCAGGGATTGTCGGTGGGGTGAGTGATTAATCAGTGCTCTCTCCACCCTCAATACCACGACTGAGGTGAGACCCTTGAGCAAGGCACCGAACCCCCAAACTGCTCCCCGGGCGCCGCAGCGATAGCAATATGGCTGCCCACTGCTCCGGGTGTATGTTCACTGTGTGTGTGTGTTCACTACTGTGTGTGTGCACTTGGATGGGTTAAATGCAGAGCACAAATTCCAAGTATGGGTCACCATACTTGGCCTCACGTCACGTCACGTCACGTCATAATATACATTTTTCTTGAACAGCAGATCAGCATATTATAATGATTTCTGTAAGGATCATGTGACACTAAAGACTGGAGTAATAATGCTTAAATTTAGCTTTGTTCACAGGAATAAATTACATTTTATATAAATGTATTAAATAGAAAACAGTTATTTTAAATTGTATTTTTTTATTAGTTTTTTTATTTTATTTTATTTTTTACAAAAACTTTTGACTGGTAGTGTATGTGCTAAAGTGCTGGCCTAATTTGGGTTTTATAACCTTAAATATGTAGTTCACCCAAATATTAACATTCTGTAATAATTAATGTCATTCCAAACTTGTATGACTTTCTGTGGAACATAGGCGTTATTTAGATAGATATTTAGAAAAAATGCCTGTTTTTTTCTTATATTGAAAGTCAGTGGGGTCCAATATTGTGAGGATCTTATTTTGTAATAAATGTTTCTTTTTTTTTTTTTTTAACTATTATGATAGTATTCTTTATGTACTACTTTTACAGCATTTTTACTACAAATTAGTAGTGCTTACACAGGCAAACATAACTAAGTATCAAAAAAAGTGTCAGTGTCAAGCAGCCAGCAGGCATGTTATTGTAGCTGCTATGGTAACCCAACTCAACACACTGTTGCTTAAACTGCTTTTCATATTTGTCTGGATCGGGTTGTTTTTGAAGGAAAGAGTATTATTGTACAGCTTCCTTAAAGGCAGAGTACGCACTTACTCGGTTGAACTTTAAAAAAGCTTTCCTTAGAGACCGTTCTCTTTCCGTCGATTGTTTTCCCTTTAGTTTTGTGTATTCCTAGAGTGTCTGCTTGACAACAGGTGTCTAGTTGTTGATAACCTCTCTTGTGGTTTTCATCTGAGTCATGCTATAAAACCTGCCACGTCAGCAGAGTGAAGATCTGTCTGTCAAGTGGAAAGATTTGCTCTCTTTTTCTGCCAGTGTGCAGGTTAGTCTGCATTCCTAATCTAGAGACATTCAGGTGGAATGCGTGTTTAAAAAGCCACTTTCTTATTTGGATCGTCATACAACTGTGTTGCCATTTCTGTCTGAAGAGGGAAAAAAAAAATTTAGGAATACAATTAAGTTACTTTTGTCTGATAAAATTAATTTATATAGTAGCACTTAACAATTAGGCTTAGTTCTTTAAAGTTACCTCACAGTTTGGTCAGTAGCTATGGGCTTACCATACATGACTAGTCTAAGTGTTTTAAGTCCTTCTGGTGTTTTTACAGGGTTCCCACAGGTCCTCAAAGTCTTAAAATATTTTAAAGTCATTCAGATCGAATTTAAGGTAATAAGTCTTAAATATCTTAAAAGTCCTTATTATCATTTTAAGATGTCTTAAATTTGGGGACCGTAAAACAGGAATTGCAATATAACCTAATGTGATGATTAAGCAAATCACATTTAATTATTAATCATAAGTTTAGTTATTATACAACAGCCAGTGATGTAATTAAATAAATATGAGCACTACACCTTTCAAAGTAAATACTCTTTATACTCATTATAAATCCAATTATTGATGTATTAATAGATAAGCTAATTTACAATACCTATGTACTGTATTGTATTATTAAATGCATGCCCCAGATTGTTTAAATAAGCAAAATAATCTGAGATGCATGAGTTATTTTGATATCGTATAGGTTTGTTCAGTTTATGAACATACTACTGTACTCGTTTTATTTGTGCATGTCTTAAAAAAGGTCTGCTGATACCTTGTTTTATACTCACATTAAAATTGTTGTACATTGTTTTATATTAATTATTAATATCTATTAATTTAACATTTTTACATATGTGAGCCTGGACCACAAAACCAGTCATAAGGGTACATCTTTTGAAATTGAGATTTATACATAATAAATAAATAATCTTTCCATTGATGTATGGTTTGTTAGGGTAGGACAATATTTGATCATACTCTTACTAATCAAATATTAAGTTTTGATAAATTTACGGTAGGAAATGTACAAGATATCTTTATGGAACATGATCTTTACTTAATATCCTAACGATTTTTGGCATATAAGAAAAAATTATCATTTTGACCCTTAGAATGTATTTTTGGCTATTGCTACAAAAATATACGCATACTACTTAAGACTGGTTTTGTGGTTCAGGGTCACATTTTTTTGTTGAACTGTATCTTAGCGCAAACCTCAAAGACATCAGTGCTACTTCTTAACTAATGATCATAAACATTATATTGATGTATGATACTTATTTGTGCTGATTTGGGCACAGGATAGATCTCAAAGCTTTATAGCGCTGTATGGTCAATCCATAAATTCATCAAAGACCTGGTCAGTTATTAATGATTATTCTTGATTCAGATGCAAATACAATCTCCCTTCAGACTGAATACCAGACATTCTTCTATGTGACTTATCCTGTCTCCTGAAATAGCAGCAGTCCACAAGGATCTCTTCAGACAGGGTCATTATAACCCTCTGCTATTATCTGAGATACAATGCTGCTGCTGGAAATCATATCAGTGTATTGTTGTGACAGCGTTGAGATGTGATTGCCTGCTCCAGTTTTAAATGCTGGTTTTAGGAGGGCTGAGGATTTAGTTTTAAGCCAATATAACATGAAAGTGTGGAAGTGCGCTTATACCACAGAATTAAAAAAAGCTATTTTCATTTTTTATCTCACAGTTTGAATGTTGTTTCTTGCAATTTCTAAAAAAAAAATCATGTTTGTTTGGCTCACAGTTTTGAGAAAAAGTCAGAATTGCGCAATTATGTCCTTTTCTTACAATTGATCACGTTTTTTTTTTTGATCACGTTTTAATTGTATTTTTTTTGTCACAGAATAAAAAATTATGGGTAGTTGCAACTTTTATTTCACAATTATGTCTTTTTCTCATGACTGCAAGTTAACATCTCACAGTCCTGACACTTTTTTTTTTAATAATTGTGAGTTTATAGTTGAAGTCAAAAGTTTACATACACCTTGCAGAATAAGAGTGATAATACAAAATGCATGTTATTTTTTATTTAGTACTTACCTGAATAAGATATTTCACATAAAAGACATTTACAAATAGTCCACAAGAGAAAATAATAGTTGAATTTATAAAAATGACCCTGTTCAAAAGGTTCTTAATACTGTTACCTGAATGATCCACGTTTTGTTTTGTTTTTTTTTTAGTTAAACTGCCCACTGATTTTAAAGAAAAATCCTTCAGGTCCCACAAATTCTTTGGTTTTTCTGCAGTTTTGTGTTTTAACCGTTTCCTACAATGACTGTATGATTTTGAGATACATTTTTTTCACACTGAGGACAACTAAGGGGCTCATATGAAACTACTACAGAAGGTTCAAACGCTCACTGGTGGTTCAGAAGGGAAACAATGCATTAAGAGCTGGGTGGTGGGAGAAGGGGTGAATTTTTTTAAAATTTCATCATCAGGGTATATTTAACTTATTTTTTCTTCTGGGGAACATGTATCTATCTCCTGTAGCTTCTGAAGGGCAGTACTAAATGAAACAAATTTCGATATTTTAGCAAAATAAGAAAATGTACATGTAAATGTAAATCTTCATTCTGTTCAAAAGTTTACACCCGTTGCTCTAAATGCATTTGTTTCTCTCTGGAGCATCGGTGAGCGTTTGAACCTCCTGTAATAGTTGCATACGAGTCCCTCAGTTGTCCTCCATGTGAAAAGATGAATCTCAAAATCAGTCTTTGTTGAAAAGTCACTGCTACTGTTCAAGTGTGTTCTAGGTTGTTACTAGGTGGCAGTGGAGGAAAGAGTACTGAAAAAATATACTCAAGTAAAAGTACCATTACATTCCCAAAAATGTAGTGTGAGTAGAGTAAAAGTACTTATTCAAAAAACTACTTGAGTAAGAGTAAAAGAGTAGCCTACTTAAAAGTACTCATGAGTATTGAGTAGTGAGTACTGATTCACATTATCTTGTTTGTCAGAATTAAGAATTTAAGAATTAAGAATATCTATCATGCAGCAGTTTTTAAATACATCAAAACAATGCAGAAAAACAATTTAAGTTATTCTCAGTAGCCTACAATCATCACCATTTAAATTATGATTTAAAATCAAGTGGAAGGCTACTGAGATAGCATGTTGTTGTTGCACATAACATATTAATGTTTAGAACAATGCAAAGAATACAAACATCATTAGAAACTCATAAAAGAGTTCAGCATATATACTGAACATATAAATAAAAACAGTATAAAAAATAATAATAAACAACACAGTTCTTTCTTAGTCGTATTAAATTCAGCCATAATCAAAGTAGGCTATACTCTCTCAGTATTCAAAGTGCATATAGAGACCAAATTTTTCAAGAATGATACTGAGCTAGAGACCTGTTATAAAGCCTAGATATGTTATATAGCCTAATTTGCACGCATTGGGGAGTCGCTCTCTAAACGCTGGGTATTAAAATTGCTTTTGAATACGCGTTTTACTTTCAGTTTCGTTTTAACGATCGCGTGAAACACTCGGCGGCTGCCGCTTACTTTTATTTTGTTGTTAATGTTTATTTTGTTATTAAAGTTGCATTTGGAGCTTCCCGCAGCCGCCTTCCTGAGTCTTGAACTTTGTTACATACATATATACATCTTCCTTAAATCATCCTGGCGACCCACTTTTGAAGTCCCGTGACCCACCCAGGGTTTGAAAACCACTGCCTTAGAGGAAGATGCTGATAACTCGACTGAATTGATGTTTGAAGAATGCCCTTCCAGCTTTAAGTTGGCGCTTAAAGTTTTCTATGCACAAGCTGATTTGACTAGAGTCACAAGACCGATTACTCTCTCTCTCTATCCAATCACATTGATGGATAAAAATAAAACTAAATTAAGCATGGAACGACCACAGACGGAGGGAAAATAGCGGAGTAAAAGTACCAGTACATCACTTGAAATGTACTAAAGTAAAAGTACACAATTTTTAAACTAGTCAGAAAAGTACAATTACTGATAAAAACTACTTAATTACTGTAACGTGAGTATTTGTAATTCGTTACTTCGCAACCCTGCTAGGTCCAAATTGTGATAATCTGGTACAAATGTGGCTATTTTATTTTTGTAATTCTAGATAGGAACACTAGTGGCACAGAAATGACACTTCAGGTGTAATGTGCTATATAATTGAACTTCATGTTTATAAATAGTTATAAATGTAAAGCTTTTTGGCAGCAGTCGAGTTGCCAGCTGATCAGAGGTGTGTGCTGTTCTACAAAAGCTCACCTTGCCTTTGATGGCCCTCATATATTATCAATAAGCCAGTGAGGATCATATTTCCTCTGTCTCTCCAAACCACAGGCGTAAGCGTAGTCAGCATACCAAAGCCGACATCAGCATGGTGTGGTTAACCTCTCCTTAACACACCCTGCTGTTTTTGATAAACATTCTCATGCACTTCTACACCCACACTGTAATTTACACCCTGATGGCGAGTCTGATTATGAGAGCATAATGCTGGAGAATAAATATTGAACTTCACCCAGAATGAATGTATGAAGTCACATTATAAAAAAAACAATCATTCACTTCCTTTTATTTACTTGATGGCAATCAGTATTGATATTGATGAACAGGTTTTACTTCTTTGTCACAAGCACATGTTTGACTGATCTTTTGAAGACACACTGTTTTTGCTCTTTCTTTCTTGGACTCCTGTTCATCCAAAGATCTGGCCAGTTAAGGTTAAACAAGGTGAGTCTTTTGGCTGATTTCTGAGTGGTAGTTCTTGAAGGTACTTTGTTTAACAAGGTTTAATGGCACTTCATTAGTATATTCAGTCTCTTTAACCCTTGTGTAGACAAATCCCGGAGTAGTCATGTGTGTCAGACTGCAAAGTCAATACAAAGGCATGATTGTGAAGTTTATTTAAATGTCATTTTGTTTATGGGTCTTAATTTGGCCTGACACGATTGCTTGATTTAATGTGAGTACTCGATGTTTAAAAATCTTTGAGTGCTGTTTGCCCATGTCGAGTAGCGTGCAAAATACCAGAAGTAGTGCATTCCAGAGATGAGAATCCAAGAACCACATTATTAGACAGTTTTCTAAGGCTGCATGATATATTAAGACCCATTTAAAATGATGATGAAGCATAACGCTATTGTGAATTTACAAACGCTATGATTCAAAAAAAAAAAAAAAATATATATATATATATATATATACACACAATGCAGGTTTAATATATGCGCTTTTATTATTTACATAGCAGCTCAGTTGACAGTAAACACAAAAACTTTGAGCGTTTGAAACGTTCATCTGGGAACGCAACTTCAACGCAATTTCATCAGATTTGTAAGGGAATCATATATAAACCTAACATTATGCAAACTCACTATTTAAGAAATTGCAGTGGCTGTAGCATTTCTGTCATAAAGAAATGGCCTAATATTAAAGATTAAGTGGACATTTGAATTAAATGTTGTTTAGCCAATATTAAACAAGGATTAGATCATGCTGTAAAGTGTAAAAACAGTTGTCAGGCCATTGACACCTTCTGCAGTCATGTATTATAATGCATAATGTACATTTGTTATATTATTTGTAACACATTGTGTGTTTTGCTTATGATACTTTATTTAAACGAACATTTATTGCCTCATTGCTGTTATATATATATATATTTTAAGTCATTTTAAAGGCTGTTGTTTGCTTAGGTATATTTTTATTATTAAAAAAGTTCATTACAATTATCTGATTACTCGAATAATCATAAAAATAATCGTTGTTAGTGACAGGCCTGGTTTTAATCATTTAACACTAACATACAGTATACAAAGAAATCTGACTTGAAATTTGAACTTTGCTTCTTTTGGTTGTTGTTGTTACCGGAATTATATTGATAAATTCGTGAAACATTACAATTTATTAGACAAAATCCATCCAAAAGAATTTTCAAATTAAGAATTGCCGAAAGCTGCTTTTCTATGTGGTTTTCTGTTATTATTCTCACCAAAAATTGTAATGGTTCATTTAAAGCAGGTGAGAATATTTCAATGATGTGGACGGAGACATACAAATTAGCTTTTTTGGAATTATAGTCTTGCATAAAACTGTTTTCATGATGCATCACATGGCCAAAAATATTGAATACAATTTAGATTCAATTTAGGTCGTCTTAAAATATCATCCCCATCGCATCCAGGGATATTGATTAATTTTGACTGCTGTGTGCTTCCATAGACCTCTACATGTTTGTTGTTCACCATGCAAACTCAGTATATTCAGTATATAAAGGGTGGATGTGTGTCACATGATAAATGATACATCATCAAAGATTCTGTCATTTTAAAGTAATGTTATAGTTGAAACATGACATTTAAGAGGCATTTGTGGTGGTTACTTTTCTGGAAATCTGCTGTTATGTAAACCTCAAAGATTGTCATTAGTATTAGGGGATTCAGCAATGGTAATTTTCCATATTGTTTTTGGTAATAACTGGTTTGGGTTTGCAGCTCTGCCCCTTTGCAACAGTGGCCTTTGAGACCTGTTCAGAAGGGCCCCCTTTGGGGCCAATTATCCAGTGTTTGTGACTCAAATGTTAGGAGTTCATTCATTTACAACTTGACTTTGCTTCCTGTGGTTAAACAACATCTGACCTTTCATACATCCGGACCTCTACAGACATTGGGTCTCAGTGTCTTTCCATGAGGTGCTTGAATAATTTGTCTCTTTTGAAGAAAACCTTTCTATTAGCCACTCGTCTGATCCTTTACTGCTTGTTTAGTTTTGATGTAAGGTTGAATCCTTTATCGATTTCCACTTAGAATACTAATCTCAAGAGCTGTCTATGAGTAGTATTTATGCATGTCACAGATTTAAGTTAAGTTTTTAAAAGTGTTTCACAGTGTTTTCAGGCACATATAATTCAACAAATAATAAATGATAAATCACTGTCTGGCCACCTGAGATGGAGATATGAAGATGAGATGAAGGTTATTTAATTTTCATTACTATTACATCACACCGTGATTGTATATATATCATGAAATATATAATATATGTGAACCTGGACCACAAAACCAGTCTTAAGAAGCACAGGTATGTTATTTAACAATAGCCAAAAATGCATTGTATAGGACAAAATGATCTATTTTTCTTTTATGGCAAAAATCATTTGTATATTAAGTAAAAATTGTGTTCCATAAAGATATTTTGTAAATTTCCTAACCCCTATAAAAATTTTTTGATTAGTATTATGCCTTGCTAAGAACTGCTTAGATTTTTTTGCACCCTCATTTTCAACAGTATAAATCTCAGTTTCAAAAAACTGACCCTTATAACTGGCTTTGTGGTCACATATTAGCACCGTTTGCTGTTTGCATCTCTCAGAGTGCTTGAATCTGGAAACAGTGTCATGTGACGTCAGACTTAACAAGTGGATTGTGTGAAGCCAGAATTATATTTACACTTATCCATTTAGCAGGCACTTTTCTCCAAAAGCTACTTGAATTGCATTCAATGTTCACATTTTTTGCCCTTGAACCCATTACTTTGGTGTTGCTATCGCTGTGTTCTTCTGTTAGGAAGGCTTACTAGCGGCTTACGTTTGATAAATTGTTGCTCTTAAGTTAAAATGTAATTTCATGTTATGCTTTTTTGATATTGCTGTATACACACATTGAGATATTGTGGCAATATTATGCTGAGTGTGCTTTTGTGCAGGAACCTAGGCTGGTTAAGGCAAGTGTTATTTTAGTATTATATACTGTATTCATGTTTAGAATTATACTGTATATACTATATTAATAATTTTGTAAATGTAAATATTTGTAATATTTTTATTTAGCTTAATTAGTTTTTATTTCAGATTAATTTTAGTAACGTTAATACTTGCTTGTTGTTTCGGCTTCATTTAAATTAATAAAAACTGTTTTTAATTGTTTTAACAATTTTGTTTTAGTTGCAAATAGAACAAAAATTGGTTTGTTTATAGCACTTACAGAAATTAAGTTTTATTTCCATCTACATTTTTACTCTTTTCATTATAATTAACTATTTACATTTTTAAAACTTTAAAGTCTTTTACTGTACTTTGGTACTTTGTATGGATTCAAATTTAAATGCAGATTTGCTAAAACAATACCTGGTTGTTGTTGTTGTTGTTTTTTGTTTTTGTTTTTTTTATAGCTTGCGCCTATGAATATTTATTTATCAAGTAAATCATGTTCATTTTAATTTGCTGTGTGAGGATTATATCTTTCTCTGGAAGATACTTCCTGTTCATGATGGACATTTAGTGTATTGTTAAAGACATGTAATTCTCATTCATTTACCTGATTTTCTTACCTCATGTCTTTTTATATGTAGTGCTGGACGTATTGCTGGTAGAGTCATGACCCTGAGACAAGCCAATGGCTGCAAACAGCTGACCTTGACCATTGGCCTGACCCTGACTCTAGGCCTGCTGCAATGGCCAATAGGAGATGTTTGTGGTCAGGATGGACAATCTCCTATGCAAGTCCTTCAGGACCTGCTGACACGCTATGGCGACAACACCAGCATCTCTGTCCCTCAGCTCAGAGCACTCCTCATGCGCTTAAATGGAGGCCAGAGTGGAGACCATGATGCACAAACACAGCCCACCAAAACCAATGCATCCAAGGTGAGTCTAGAAGGTTGCAGAAGATTTTACAGAATGTAGGACTATTTGTGAATGTTTTTTCACATGTCGGTCTAGCTTTTAAACACTTTTGCCTCTGATTGGCTGCTTATTGCACACAAAAATACACACCTACTCTGTTCAATATACAATGACTTATTTTACATAAATGTATTTGAATATGAAAATTGAGACTTATTTAGAAATACTAGGGAAAAAAACCCCACTCTGTTACTGCATTTTGTAAACCTATTTTATGTTTTTCATTTTTTTTTATTATTATAGTGAACATTATAGGACATTAGCGTAAGAGCCTATGTTTCTAGATAAAAATATTTCTCAAAACCCTCCTTTATGGCAAGTTAAAAAGTACCTTTGTACATTCTGATCTGAAAGTCCTGTTTTCCTACTTTGGTTCACGTTCTTTGGCTTGCGAGAGATGTTTCAGATATTTTTAAAGCTTAGTGTTGCCATAGGTTCACCGCTGACACAAAAGAGTTTGATCTTCTCTGGGTATTTTATAAGACATGACAGAGGTCTAATCCTCTGCTAAGCAACTATCACAACACTAATCAGTGAACGCTTAGGTCAGGTCTTATAGTGCAGAGTAGCTTGTTCTGTTTTTTTTATAATCAGTATTTATAGTATCAAATCCAAGAAATGCATGTTTAGACCTTTTTTCAAGACTGCATGATATATTTAATTGTTTTTAAAATTGTAATAAAGAATAATGCTATTGTGAATGATATGATTTAAAATATGCACCTGTCAGAACTGCTTCATTCACAGTAAATGCTGCTCCACACAAACTGTTATCATTTACATGCATGGAGCATCTCAGTGTCCATCTCTGCATATTCCTGTGAGTTTGGGCTTATTATAGCATTCATCTGGGAATGCAGTGTGCGCCATTTCATTAGATTTGTAAACTAAATCCTTGATAAACCTACGCAAACAGGAGAATCGTAGTATCGTTCTCAATATGCTAACTGTTTATTGTGATTTTAAAATAAAAGTTTAAACCCACACTCTGCGTTTAAACGTTTTGATGTCCACATATTCAAGAAATTACAGTGACTGTAGCATTTCTGTCATAAAATGACCAAATACTAAAGATGAAGTGGACATTTGAATGAAATGTTGTTTAGACAGTGTTAAACAGGGATTAGATCACATAGTATAGTGTAAAGACAATTGTCAGGCCGTTTGCACCCTGTGCAGGCCTTTGTTATAATGCACAATCTGCAATAGTTCTATTATTTGTTATGTGTTATGAATTTTAACATTTTTGTTCAATAAAACCATATGATTACTTGCTTTTGATACTTTATTAGAACTTTTTATTATTGCCTCATTGCTATTATATATCTATTTTAAGTCATTTAATCAAGGCTATTGTTTGCTTGGGTTTATTTTTAATACCATAAAACATTATAATTATCCGATTACTTGATTATTTATCAGTATAATTGGCCAATTACTTGATTACTAAAATAACTGTCAGGGACAGTCCTATGCATATTATTACTGTCACTTTTGATTAGTTTATTGCATCCATTCTGAATAAAACTTACGACTTACTACTTCTGAAAAAATACTTAAGTATACTTAAAAAATAAAAAAAAATAATAAATACGTTTTTGAACGGTAGTGTATATTCAACTTTTTCTTTAACGTGGAAGTAAGCCTTTGGGTGAAAACTCCCAGTTTGTTAGCTGTAGGGAAATAAAGAGAAGAATAAATGACTGCGCACACACTTACGAGAAGAGAAGGGTGGATATGTGTGGTCGTGTATTGTATATTTCTTGGTATTACAGTATTAACTTCCTGATAAGTGCAAATCCACAAATATTTGTCTTTGGTTCAGCACTTGTGTACTCATGTCATTACGTGTTTTATCAGAAACATTATCTCTTGTGCCACCTCTCAAGGTACAAGTTAAAAAAAGAGTAACACGTTGTACTTTATCAGTTTGTCTACAGTGATAAAAAGGCCTTATTGAGCTGTCATAATTTTTTTTTCTCTGCCACAGAGAGCATTTGTTATGCTGAAAGACTAAATGTGTAACATTTTCAAGGACCACAAGTGGAATATCTGCATGTCTTTTTGTTCCTTGAAGAATATGTTTGAGGTTGGCAGCTGAACAGTTGTGACCTGAATTGACTTATGATTAAGTTCTAACTTACTAAATTTCATGAGTGAGATATTTCTGACACATTTTTGTAAATATTTAGTTTTTTTTTTAAATCTTGATTTCATGATTTAAAATTTAAAATAAATTATTTCATCTATTTTCCCATCGGATGTAGTTTTTTGTAAACACAGCTTAAGTGTATGTCCCTCCCTTCCTCAGAGAGTTATTATAGGATATGTTTTCAACATTTTGAGCCCTAATCCTCAGTATGACCTTGAAATATTACATTGTTAGACCTCAAAGTCAAATCTGTGCTGTGACAGCTCCAGCACAAACTCTGCACTCTCAATGCTGTAATTCAAGCTTCTCCTCTGTGATCAGTAATTGAAACCTCTGTCCTGTCCTCTGTTCTCAGTGCTTAGCTGCAGACACTCTGGCAGTGTATGGGATGAGCGAGCAGTCTCGAATAGATGAACGAGGCCTGCAGGAAATCTGCCCTACCATGATACAGCAGCTGGACTCACAAGCATGCAAGACCCAACAGGACCAAGAGTCTGAGGCCAGCCCCAGACCCACTGACGCTGAGGGTAAGATTGACTATCCACTGACGGTCAATGCAAAATAATACATGGCCAAAAGTATATGTACATAAGACTCCTTAAACCAACATTTTAAAGTAGGCTTATGTGTGTTTATGCACTGTTCCCCCATGCAAACAGCAAAAGGGCCATAAAGGCCTGACTCTTCAAACCCAAACCTTTATTGAACCAATCAAGTCATAGTTTTAAAATAAATTGTTTAGCAATCAAATATAGGTGATGTTCAGGTGTCATGTATTTTGGCCTTGTGTCAAGGGTAATCTGTTGCTTAGCGCTGTTTCTAATGAGATGTGTTCACACTGTGAATGTCATGAAACTTATTAACTGTTCTTGTAATATTCTCTTCAGACCGTCATGCGTTGCACGTCCCCAGGTAATGCCATCCGTTAAACTTTATCAATGCCGATAAAGAACAACGTTCCTGCGTATTTATAGCATACTAGTTGAGTTCATATCTGTTGTATACGCTGTAGCCAAACTTTGACTTTGGCAGCAAATTAGGCTTGTAGGAAAAATACAATGAATCAGCAGAACGTTGCCTGAGAGTGTCGGAAGAGTGCAGGTGTTCTCTTATGTTGAGCCTTGATCTCCAGTTAAAGTGTGATAAGAATAGTCAACTCTGTACACTGAAAACTCTAGAAACCTTATTGAAATCGAAAACAAGCACTGTTCAGACATTTGCGGTTTGATCAAAGTTATAGTAAAACACCAATATTGTAGATATTGTGCAATTTAAAATAACTGTTTTCTATTTGAATGTATTTTAAAATCTAATTTATTTCTGTAATGACAGCTGAATTCTCAGCAGCTATTACTTTAGTCTGCAGTGTTACTTGATCCTTCAGAAATCATTCCAATATGCTGATTTGGTGCTCAAGAAAAAATATTATTATCATCATTGTTAAAAAAAGTTATATTGCTTAATATTTTTGAAGAAACCATGATATTATTCAGGGATTTTTTTAAGTAGAATGGTAGAAGTAGTAGAAGAATAGTAAGTACAACATCATCTTAACACCTTTGTAACAACATCATAAGAACTTTTAATTTGTGACAAAGATATAAATGTAATAAAAAAAAATCACTGACCCCAAACGGTTGATTGGTAGTGCACTTTAAAAAAATGAATGCAAATGTATTGAAATACCCTTTCACATAGTTAAGTTATTTTTTTTTACTTCACTAAAGCATAAAAACATCATAATACATTTGCATATATTCAGGAAACATGCTAAGTTCACGTAATTGTTTCTCTCCTGAAAAACAATGTTACAGCCAGTTTTTCTGCTTTGAAAATGTGCGTTCCGTGTCAGAATGTCTGTTTTTCTTTTGGTCTGTGTAATTCCACCCACTGACAGTTTAACCAATAATATTTCTATTTCTATCTAAAAAGCCTTGGCATCCAACTAAAAAGCTTTATGATGAGAAGAATATTAAAGGTCCACTGAAGTGCTTTGAAACGCAGCGTTATTCTGTTTTGACGTAATTTCAACTGAAACAGCAAGACAAGACAGGACATATCAAGCAGTCCCGCCCCCTTTGTAAAATGGCCAATAGCGTTTTTGTTTATATCACAGCTTGGACCAGAGCCATTTATTTCAGTAAAGCCACATTTGACAGCGTATGACAGCCACAGTCTCACCCATATCACTATAAAATATACCATTCTGTGTAGAATTCAAATTTGTTAGATACGCTTTGTGGTCTGCAAAGCGTATGATCCACTCCGTGCCATTGTGTCTTTGGACCATAGCAGACGCATAGCGCGTGACACAAAGCGAAATCAGACTTCATTCGCCCAACGAAATGCATGTTTACACTGTCTGAATCGTTCCCTGTCCCCTATATAGTGCACTTTGTGACATTCACCATACAGAAAATACTAATTCTATGAAACGATTTCAGTCACATCTTCAGCGTCTATTTATAGTAGAGGGGGGCAGGACTTTTTGGATTCTAGAGAGCATTTGATTAGACAAAGTTTGATAAGAATCTGAAGTGCAGGGTGATGCCATCAAAATTGTTGATCCCTATTGGCGAAAGTAAGGTTTGAATGCCTGTATCTTGTAAATGCGAATTTTCTCACTGTTTTGAAACACACTAGCTTATAAATAACCTTAAGGCTAACATATTCATACTAGAAGCCAATTTAAAACATGGATGCATCAACTTATTTACTTGCAGTGTAAGGTTTGTCACCTTGCGTTGTCAGCTGCACTTGTTTGTGTTGTGTATCCTCAACCTGGCAACCGGAGGGGGCCAGAGAAACAAAATTTTGTATTTGGATTACACTACCTATTTCACGCACTAGCTGTCAATATTACATACTCCACCTTTAAATATTATTGGATCATGCTCATAATTAATGCTATGAAATGCTGCTGTAAATGCTGCTCTCTTCTAGCAAAAGTATTTTTTAAAGATCTCCCTAAGTATGATAATGCAGTGGCTTAAGTTGTGTAGAACTTCAGATAATTTGGAAACTTCTTTCGTAACAAAAACATACATCTTGACTTTTAAAATGGCGAAGCATGTATATTTCAGATCCCAGCAACATCTGGATTCAATCATAGCACTCTGGTCAGACAGGAGATTTGAAGGGAGGCTATGTGCTTGGAGAGACTTTCAAAAGCTCAGCTGAAATATCCCTTGTGTAGGCGACAGATATAAAAAGGCAAGACAGGGAGAGTCCAGAGAATTTCATAGGCGTATGTGAAGTCTCCTGCAAGACATTTCAGAAGAGAAAGTCATGGGTTTGGAGAACAGGAAACAATTTAACATGCACTCTATAATCTGTAATTTGTTATTTTTGCAAACATTTCAAATCTGTGCAGTCTTGTGTTCACCATAACCTAAAACAAACCCTGTCTAAAACAGATTATTTTATTTATTTTTTATTTCATTCATTGAAATTCTTGTTTTGATTCAGCCTGTGACTCTTTGTGACTCAACATGTTCAACATCTGTGCAGCGTGTTTTCTGGCTCAGTGATATTTCCTGTCGTTTTCCATCATGCTGTTCTTTATCTGCTAAACAAGGCACTTCAGGGTTTTAGCATTTCTTGCGCATCCTGGCAGCGGGAGAGGAAATGAAAGTAGAATGTTGCAGTGCCACTTCCCACCGGAATTCAAGAGATAAGAGGAGAGAAAAAGGGAATGTGTGCTTTTAGAGATGGAGTGTTATAGCATCCTGTTCTCAGTGCAGTCGATCCCTTTCAGCTTTTAACAAAAAGCACTGTACTGGCACCATGGTACAGTGATAGTAATATGAATATGAAATGATAACCAAATGAATAGGATTTAGAACAGGGTGCAGGCCAGACCCAAACCAGCACCATTTGCATGAGCACCACAGCTCAGTGTGTTCGTAGCATGTTCCACAACTTAAACAAGATTGCAAATAATTATTTTTTAGGTTCTGTCTTAACTTTCCCACTGCAGTGGAAACGTCTTGGTTACGTATGGTAACCCTCGTTCCCTGATGGAGGGAACGGAGACGTTGTGTCGAAGTGACGACTAGGGGTCGCTCTTGAGAGCCCGAATACCTCTGACAGCTTTGAGAAAAGGCCAATGAGAATTGGTATGCAGTATTTGCATAGCCCGCTCCGCCCCGGAGATCCGGGCATAAGAGGGGGGGGCTAGGCAACACTCATTGTTCTGATCTGAGGAGCCGAAGCACCCGGCTACACTCAGAGGCGGTCCGAGGTTGTGGCAAGGGGGACACAACGTCTCCGTTCCCTCCATCAGGGAACGAGGGTTACCATACGTAACCAAGACGTTCCCCGTCTGTCGTTCACGTTCGACGTTGTGTCGAAGTGACGACTAGGGGTCCCAGTTGAAAACGCCACAACCAGCGGACCGCGTCACGAGTGCATGGAGTGCAAATATTAACAGGTCTTGCGTGTTAGATAAATGTCACTCACCTCTACGTGACCTTCCAATGCCCAAGAGCTTCAGCCAGCCTTTCCTCACCTTTGGTTGAACATCTTGGAGAACATTGGGCCAGTGTCCGTCCTCCCCGGGGGGGGGATGGGCACTACGGAGACCACACCCTGCCCGGAGGGAGGTATTTGTGTGGAGAATACACTTGAGGGCTCGCACTAGGGGAGCACAACAAGGGGACGATCCTGAGGCAGGCTCCGCATGAGGAGAGACTGCTGAGCTCAGGGTCGGAGACAAGTTTTGTCTTAAGGGAAACACCGCATCTCTGGGAGTATAGGTGGAGATACACACATGGGGCCGCATTAGGAGCCACTACATGTGGGGCACCAACCTAATATGAGAGTTCACAAGAGGCAACCTAACCTCATATTAGATTCTGATAGCTAGTTCCTCCGCTGAACATAGCTACGTTGCGGGTGCAACATGATGGAAATTGTCGTTCAGGGTTCACGCCAGGAAACTTACTGAACTGGGGAAGCGTCATCACCCGTGGGGAACGACGCTTCAGCAAGCTTCTACACCGTGTCAGCTTCAGGAGTTACTGGGCTTGCGTTCAGGACTCCCGAAGAGACTGGTTCTACACGCAGATTGTAGAACCTGGCAAACGTGTTAGGTGTAGCCCAACCTGCAGCTCTGCAAATGTCTGTTAAAGAGATCCCGTTCGCCAGCGCAACCGACGCTGCGACGCCCCTGGTGGAGTGGGCGTGCACCCCCAGCGGGCAGGGCACCCCTGTGGCCTGGTAGGCCAAACGAATCGCATCCACAATCCAGTGGGAAATTCTTTGTTTGGAGACAGCTTTCCCCTTCTGCTGTCCTCCAAAACAGACAAAGAGCTGACTCGACCGTCTGAAGCTTTCAGTACGTTCCAAGTAAATGCTCAGGGCACGGACTGGGCATAACAAGGAGAGGTTGGGGTCGCCTTCCTGAGAAGGGATAGCTTGCAGAGTGACCACCTGGTCCCTGAAGGGAGTGGTGGGCACTTTGGGCACATAACCGGGCCGGGGTCTCAGGATAACGTGAGAGTTAGCCGGCCCGAATTCGAGGCACGAGTCACTGACGGAGAGGGCTTGGAGGTCTCCCACTCTTTTGATCGATGTGAGCGCAGTCAGGAGAGCCGTCTTTTGGGAGAGAGCACTGAGTTCGACTGACTAAAGCGGCTCAAAGGGATCTGACTGTAGGCCCCGGAGGACCACAGACAGATCCCAAGAGGGGACAAGGCGCGGTCTGACGGGGTTCAGCCTGCGTGCACCTTTAAGGAATCGTATAACCAAATTGTGCTTCCCAACCGATCTACCTTCCACCAGGTCGTGGTTAGCGGCAATAGCGGCTACCTGGACCTTAAGTGTTGAAGCAGAAAGGTGTCTATCCAGTCCTCCTTGGAGGAAGGAAAGCACCGTTCGGATGCCACATCTCCGTGGGTTCTCCCCCCGGGAGGAACACCAGTTTGTGAATTTGCGCCATCTGAGGTCGTACAGCCGCCTCGTGGAAGGAGCTCTTGACTGCAACAGAGTGTTTACCACCGCCAGTGGGAGATCTCTGAAATCCTCCTGGTCGCGTCCAGGGACCATACGTGGAGGTTCCAGAGATCTGGGCGCGGGTGCCATATCGTGCCCTTCCCCTGTGAAAGGAGGTCCTTCCTCAGGGGAATGCGCCAGGGAGGAACGGGGGAGAGGAGCACCAGCTCTGAGAACCAAACCCTGTTGGGCCAGTAGGGGGCCACCAGCAGGATCTGTTCTCTGTCCTCCCTGACTTTGCACAGGGTCTGTGCAATTAGGCTCACTGGTGGAAACGCATACTTGAGGAGGCCCTGAGGCCAGCTGTGTGCCAGTGCATCTGTGCCGAGGGGCGCCTCGGACAGACCGTACCACAACTGGCAGTGAGTGTTCTCTATCGAGGCAAACAGGTCGACCTGGGCCTGACCGAAAAGACTCCAGATCAGCTGAACCGTCTGAGGGTGAAGTCTCCACTCGCCCCGAAGCGAAGTCTGTCGGGAGAGCGCGTCCGCTACCCAATTGAGTTCGCCCGGTATGTGGGTGGCTCGTAGAGACTTGACATTGTTTCGACACCAAAGGAGGAGATGGCGGGCTAGCTGTGACATGCGAAAGGAGCGTACACCGCCCTGGTGATTGATGTAGGCTACAGTCGCAGTGCTGTCTGTGCGGACCAGCACGTGTTTGCCCTGAACCAAAGGTCGGAACCTCTTCAGGGCCAAAAACACTGTCAGCAGCTCGAGGCAATTGATATGCCAATGCAGCCGAAGGCCCGACCAGAGCCCTGCAGCTGCTTGCCCATTGCATACGGCGCCCCAGCCTGTGTTGGATGCATCTGTCGTAACAAAAATGCGCCTGGACACTTGTCCTAAGGGCACCCCGGCCCGTAGGAACGAAATGTCTTTCCAAGGACCGAGGGTTTTTAGACATACGGGTGTGACGTGCACCCGGTATGAACCCTGGCGCCATGGCCATCTCGGGACTCGGGAACGCAGCCAGTGTTGTAACGGTCTCATGTGCATCAGGCCCAGCGGCGTGACGGCGGCTGCGGATGCCATGTGACCCAGGAGCCTCTGAAATTGTTTGAGGGGGACCGTCGGGCTGCGTGAGAGCTTCTGGACGCAGCTCAGCACTGACTGTGCACGCTCCGGGGAGAGCCGTGCACTCATGGCAACCGAGTCTAGTTGTATACCGAGAAAAGAGATGCTCCGTACCGGGGCGAGCTTGCTCTTTTCCCAGTTGACCCGAAACCCCAGATGGGCCAGATGGTTGAGAACCACATCCCTGTGTTTGCATACCAACTCCTGAGAGTGTGCTATGACCAGCCAGTCGTCGAGGTAATTGAGAATGCGGATGCCCCTCTCCCGGAGAGGGGCAAGGGCTGCCTCTGCGACTTTCGTAAAGACGCGGGGAGACAGGGAGAGCCCAAATGGAAGGACTTTGTACTGAAATGCTCGACCTTCGAAGGCAAACCGCAGGAAGGGCCTGTGTCTTGGAAGAATCGAGACATGAAAGTACGCGTCTTTCAGGTCTATCGCCACAAACCAATCCTGGAATCTGATGCACGTGAGAATGCGTTTGAGCGTTAGCATTCTGAAGGGGAGCTTGTGAAGGGCCCGATTCAGAATCCTCAGATCCAGGATTGGTCTTAAACCGCCACCTTTCTTGGGTACAATGAAGTAGGGGCTGTAGAACCCTTTCTTCATGTCGGCCGAGGGGACCGGCTCTATCGCGTCCTTCGCCAGAAGGGTCGCGATCTCCGCCCGAAGAACCGCAGCATTCTCGTCCCGAACCGCGGTAGAGAAGATGCCGCTGAACTTGGGCGGGTTGCGTGCGAATTGGATAGCATAGCCGAGTCGGATGGTTCTGAGAAGCCAGCGAGAGAGGTTGGGTATCTCGAGCCAAGCTGTAAAACTCTCTGCCAACGGTCTCAGGGGGACCACCGACGTACCTCGGGTGGGTACGGTGTGACTGAGTTGTGGTGAAAGCCCTTTGTTCGGGGGCGTGCTGTCCCGGAGGACACAAGGTGCTTTGATCGCCATAACCGACATACAAGGATCCGTGAGAAGATCGCCTGAGCTCAGGGGATCGACTGACGGATGCGCTTGTTTCTCTGTCAAAGTATGCAGAAGCGCAAGTTTTGCGGTTGAGCATGCTTTGATGTGTTTTGGTGGCTGGGTACCCCGGAGGGACCCAGCCATGGGAGGATCGACCATCGGAACCGACAGACAAGGATCCATCAGAAGATCGCCTGAGCTCAGGGGATCGACTGATGGATGCACTTGATTCGTCAAAGCATGCCGAAGCGCAGGCCCTGCGGTTGAGCATGCTTTGACATGTTTTAGTGGCTGGGTACCCCGGAGGGACGCAGTCACATAGATTTTTTCGCCCAGAGAAGAAAATTGCTCTTTTATTGACCATGTGGTGGCCGTCTGCCGAGAGGCAGACAGCCGGGGTGGAGCCGAAACCCACACTCGTCCCCTCGCCGAGTGTGGATCCAGACAGGTCAGCAGATCTCTCTCCTCCGGGCTGCTCGTTTCAGGAACGCTTCGAAGCCTGACGAGGGTTCTTAGCGGCCTGAGACTGAGCTAACGGCGCCACCTTCTTGCGAGAGCTCGACCGCAAGGCTGGTTTAGGTGCAGGACCAGCCTGTGGCGGGCCCTGAGCCGGTCTGGAAGGCGGTCGTCCTCGGCGTGAAACAGGCGGAGGCTGCTGCCTCGGGGGTGCGGGCCCGGGGGGCGGCGCCCGACGAGGCAAGATGTGTTTGATAGCCTCCGTCTGTTTCTTCACTGCGGAGAACTGCTGTGCAAATTCCTCGACAGTGTCGCCAAAGAGACCAGCCTGAGAAATGGGGGCGTCAAGAAAGCGAACCTTCTCAGCGTCCTTCATTTCCGCCAGATTCAGCCAAAGGTGGCGCTCCTGGACCACCATAGTGGACATCGCCCTCCCCAGAGCCTGCGCCGTGACCTTCGTAGCTCGTAGAGCATAGTCAGTCGCCGAGCGCAGATCCTGCAAAAGCTCTGGTTTGGGAACACCCTCGTGCAACTCGCTAAGAACCTTGGCCTGATAGACCTGCAGGACGGCCATAGCGTGAAGGGCGGACGCAGCTTGTCCAGAAGCAGCATAAGCCTTCCCCACGAGAGCGGAAGAAGCCTTGCATGCCCTGGACGGGAGTTTTGGGCGGTCCCGCCAGGTGGCGGCGGTCTGCGGGCAAAGATGCACCGCGATCGCACGCTCCACGGCGGGAACCTCCGTATACCCCTTCGCTGGACCTCCATCGAGGGTGGTGAGAGAGGAAGAACCGCTAAGACGCGTTCTGGCTGAAAAAGGAGCCTTCCACGACTTAGTCAGTTCCTCATGCACTTCCGGGAAGAAAGGAACTGGGGTAGAACGTGGCCGAGAACCACGGTCGTTACCCAGATACCAATCATCCAGCCGTGAGCGCTCAGGACGGGGCGGAGACTTCCACTCAATCCCGATTGCTTTGGCCGCCCGTTCGAGCATGGCCGCCATTTCCGCGTCTGCTACTGACTGAGAACCCGCCCCCGCAGCGGGTGCCTCAGACAGCGCGTCTGCTTCAGATGGCTGCCCACTCTCCGATGCTGCAGACACTTCTTCCTCCCCCGCAGGAGCCCCGAATAACCAATCCAACCCGTACTGAGACGAGTTTTCAAAGTCATCCGAAAGCTCGACCGGCAGACACACAGAGCGCGAGGGACGCGGGGAATTACCCGGCGAAACGCTCGCGCTCTCTCGCTCTTCATCAACACGCGCCGCGGCAGCCTCGTACCCGGAAGTAGAAGGACGAGCCGCGGGAGCGGTTGATGCGAGCCGCGGTCTTTTAGTAAAGAACGCGACTCGCGAACGAAGTGTGCTGAGGGGCATGTCCTCGCAAGCAGGACATCTGCCCTCGCTGAACGCTGCTTCAGCATGGTCACGACCCAAACATTGAAGACAGAGCTCGTGCCGATCGTTTTGGGAGAGAAAGAAGCCGCAACCAGAAGGACACGGAAGGAAAGGCATAGTAAACACACAAACCCACCGTGTCTGCACTCTTTTAGAGAAATTTGCTCTTTAGATTTTATTAAGAGGAAATCTGCTCTTCAAGATTCGCCGTCGAAGCACCAAGGGGACTCTCACTGCTACTGCGTTCGAGAAGGAAGAGACCGCTGCCCGTGCCGTAGATCCAACGACGAGAGAGGTGAGTAACGCTGCTTCTCAATGAAGAGACGCTGCATTCGGCTCCGAAGAAACAGAACAATGAGTGTTGCCTAGCCCCCCCCTCTTATGCCCGGATCTCCGGGGCGGAGCGGGCTATGCAAATACTGCATACCAATTCTCATTGGCCTTTTCTCAAAGCTGTCAGAGGTATTCGGGCTCTCAAGAGCGACCCCTAGTCGTCACTTCGACACAACGTCGAACGTGAACGACAGACGGGGAACTGTGGGAACCTTTCAGGTTTTAAAGAGAAAATTAGTAAAAACCCAAAATTCAGTTTACGCAAGGTAAAAGGTGTTTCCATCATGTAAAGCAAACGACTGATATCTCATCCTTGTATGTTGTGTTGCATAAAATAATATAATTTACAGCACAGTAAAGACAATAAATTAAAATGTATACAAACCTTTATTTCGCTGAAGAAGTATACAACGGTGCAGAGAATTGCTCTCCTGTAGAGAACGCAAAAAGCAGGGTTAAAAAAAAAAAAGAAATAACCCAGCATTAAAATTGACCCAGCAGTTACAGAAAAACTACACAGCACCTGGGTAAAAAACATGCAAAATAACCTAAAAAAATGACCCAACAGGCTGAACCCAGCATTTGGTTAAAAAAAATAGCTCATAATTTTTTTTAGAGTACAAAAAAACATCCAAGACCTGGGCAAAAATCTTAAAAATTACCCAATAAAACGACCCAACAGGCTGAACCCAGCATTCAAGGTTAAAAAAAGGGCAGCATTTTTTAAAGTGCAGAAAAACTACCCAAAACCTTAATACAAATATTAAAAATAACCTTATAAAACCCAACAGGCTGAACCCAGCATTTGGGTTAAAAAAATAACCCAGCATTTTTAGAGAGCAGAAAAACAACCCAACATCTGGGTAAAAATATTAAAAATGACCCAAATAAAATGACCCAGCCAGCTGAACCCAGCATTTGGGTAAAAAATAATTAACCCAGCATTTTTAGAGAGCAGAAAAACTACCCAACATCTGGGTAAAAATATTAAAAATAACCCAATAAAACCACCCAGCAGGCTAAACCCAGCATTTGGGTAAAAAAAAATGTCCAGCATTTTTTAGAGTGCAGAAAACTACCCAAGACCTGGGGAAAAAATATTACAAATAACCCAATAAAATGACCCAGCAGGCTGAACCCAGCATTTGGGTTAAAAACAAACAAACAAACCAAAAAAATTTTTTTATTTTTTTTTTTGCAGAAAAACTATCCAGCACCTGGGTAAAAATATTAAAAAGAACTAATACAACAACCCAACAGGCTGAACCCAGCATTTGGATAAAAAAAAAATGATCCAGCATGTTTTTAGAGTGCAGATAATACCCCAACAATAACCCTAATATTAACAAAAATAGCCCAATAAAATGACTAAACATGCTGAACCCAGCATTTGGGTTTAAAAAAACCCAAACAAACAAACAAAAAAAAACCAAGCAGTTTGTAAGTGTATTTGTTTATTGCTTTTTACAATGCGCATTGTCCCAAAGGAGTTTTTCAGAAAGATAAATTCGGAAATGGGAAACAAGAAAAAAGTCCCTAAGCCTGTTATCTGTGATGTAAGTGTAAACACACTCAGTGAAACATCTTTGTAACTTCAGGTTATGATTCCATTTAACTGCTGTTATATGAAAGAAATGCATCTGTGTGTTTTTATGAATGATTTTCTTCCTCTGTAGATAAAGTACTGACAGCTGTGAACAAATGCAACTCTGTGGTTTTGGAGAAAGCTGGCTGATATGTGATCTGTACACACACACACACACACACACCTGCTGCGGATCACTCCCATACAATGACTGCACGTGTGTCTATTCAGGACCTTGTTTTTATGACATGTCTTGTATTTCCAGGGATTCCAGTTTGACTGGGTTAAATGAGCATTGCTGCCGGACTGAAGTTTACATTATAATCCTTGCATACAAAGGTTGTGGGATATATCTGCTGGGTGTAATCTGATGTAATTAAAGGCTGTATGTGTGTGTGTGTGTGTGTCCTGCAGTGTGGGGTTACTCAGTTTTGAGTGTGACTCTGATTAGTGCGTTCGCTTTGACTGGTGTTTTTGTGGTGCCCTTGATGAGGACGCGGTTCATGCGCAGAACACTGGTCTATTTCATCGCTCTGTCCATTGGAACGTTGCTCTCCACCGCCATCCTGCAGCTCCTGCCTGAGGTTTAGTATCCATCCACCCATTTCCACCCAAACACACCAAATCAACCGTGGATCAAGATTAATCTCAAAGGGGTGTCTGGAATTGTCGCCTGTTTTCCTCCTTTCCTCCTATACATAATGTTTTCTCACTTTTAACACAACAAAACACCCCTAACCACAGTAAAGATTCCCTCCTCTTTCTCTGCTCTTCTAGCTTTTATGTCTTCCATGATTTTTATGTTGGTACATTTTAGGACCATAAAAGCTGTTAAAAACTTACTTTTGTTCTGTGCTCATGATCTCACTATATGATAAATCTTAATTTATCTTAAACGATTAACAGCTCAGATGCTTATTTTTATTTTTATTATTATTATTTTTTTTTGTATTTAGATTTGTGTATATATAATTTGAAGATTGAATCTTTAGCCATAAATTGGCCCAGATGAAATTACATTTTTATGAGATTTCCTGTGCTGTTTTATTTTATTTAAATTTTTTTATTTATATTTTTAGCTGATAATTTTGGAAATGATGACTGGATCTTCAGCTTTTTTTTTTGCAAGATTTATTTAACAGAAAGCCATAAATTGGCCCAGATGTAATCCCTCTTTTTTTATTTTATTTTATTCTTTTAGCTTATACTTTTGAAAATGATGACTGAATCTTTAGTGTTTTGCAAGATTTATTTAAAAAAGAGCCATAAATTGGCACTAATGTAATCACTTTATATATATATATATATATATATATATATAAAAGAGTCATAAATTGGCCCAGATAGAATCATTTTTACAGCATTTTCTATGCTGTTTTTGGAAGGGATGTATTTTTATTTTATATTTATTATATATTATATATATTATATAAAGAGCATAAACATTATTATTATTATTACCAAGAGAAATATAGAAACCCCGGATGTACCTTAACAGTTGTAGGTTAAGTTGGGAATTTTTGTTTTGGATTGCCAACATAATGTTTGATGTTTGTTCCCACACATTTTAGGAGGTGATCAATACCTTCTCTTTTAGTTTGCCTCCACCACTTTTTAAATTGTCCCTCTACCCCTGAATACTGAGTAGTAGACCACTAACAATCCATTTATTTACTGGCTCACTGATTATGGAAATCCCATCTTCATTAAAAGAGCTAATGAAGTGCTGCGTATCCCAGGATGTTCTTTGTTGGGTTGTTGTTGCTATCATAGCTCATGCAGAGCTACAGGTTCACCTTTTGTGTGCTGGGTGTTGATGGTTCACTGGCTGGTCACCATGAATATAAGTGTTTTCAGTTCCTCTGTTGCCTCAGGAGTTTAAGGAGGTGTAGACTGAGAGGAGGAGAAGTATATTCAGATATCCCGTCAAGTTTGAATGATTGAATGAGTGACCTTATGTCTCAAGGCATCATTTGTTCTAAGATGGTCAACAGGAAGCCGCCTCCCCTTACTTCCTCTGAATGAAACACAATGGATTTTAAAATGTGAAGAACATACACTACCATTCAAAAGTTTGGAGTCAGTTATTTTTTATAGTATAACAGTTTTTACTGTATTTTTGATTTTAAAAAAATGCTGCTTTGTTGAGCATAAGAAAAATAAACGTATAGACCTTAAACTTTTGAATGGTAGTGTAAAAGCATGACTCTGTATTGTTTGATTCATTGCTGTTAATTAACTATAAACTGGCATCAAATCTGTTAATGCAATTCATGAATTTTCTTCAAATGTAAAAACTTTAATTGTGGTTGCATGAATTAATTTGATAATGGCCCACAGAACTTTAATTTTTCCCCTCATGGAGTAAACCTCACGTTTGAGGTTATAAATATCAACCTTTCACCTAGTATTAATTATTCTGCTGATTAATTCATATATTCTTTCTTTTTACCTTTCTTTTCCACTTCTCTCTCTCTCTCTCTCTCTCTCTCTCTCTCTCTCTCTCTCTCTCTCTCTCTCCTCTCTCTCTCTCTCTCTCTCTCTCTCTCTCTCTCTCTCTCTCTCTCTCTCTCTCTCTCTCTCTCTCTCTCTCTCTGTCGTATGGTTGTTTGGCCAGTTTGGGGGTATGGTTTCCTGTGTGTGACAGTGATATCTCTGTGTTCACTGGTCGGGGCGAGCGTGGTTCCCTTCATGAGGAAAACCTTTTACAAGCGGTTGCTGCTGTACTTCATAGCCCTGGCCATTGGTACTCTGTACTCCAACGCCCTTTTTCAACTAATCCCAGAGGTAGAGTGGACACGTGGGGGAAACGGGTTTATAGACGTGTGCCACACAACCAGACTAAAGACATTTCTAATTCTACTCACTCTAGAGTTAGATTTTAGATTATACACTACCAGTCAAAACTTTTTGAACAGTAAGAATTTTAATGTTTTTTTTTTCTCTTCAGCTCACCAAGCCTGCATTTATTTGTTCCAAAGTACAGTACAAACAGTAAAATTTTGAACTCTTTACTATTTGAATTTATTTTAAAATATTATTTATTCCTGTGAGTTCAAAGCTGAATTTTTAGCATCATTAATCCAGTCACATGATCCTTCAGAAATTCCAATATTCTAATTTGCTTCTCAAAAAACATTTATTATTATGATGATGTTGAAAGCATGCTTTTGAATGGTATAGTGTATATTGTTACAAAAGCTGATCTTTGAAACTTTTTTATTCATCAAAGAATCCTGAAAAAATGTGCTCAGCTGTTTTATATATTGATGATAGTAGTAATAATAATAATAATAATAATAATAATAATAATAATAAAAATGTTTCTTGTACAGCAGATCAGCACATTAGAATGATTTCTGAAGGATTATGTGGCACTGAAGACTGGAGTAATGATGCTAAAAATTTTGCTTTGATCACAGGAATAAATTACATTTTAAAATTGATTCAAAAAGAAAACAGTTATTTTAAATAGTAAAAATATTTCAAAATATTACTGTTTTTGCTGCACTTTGGATCAAATAAATGCAGGCTTGGTGAGCAGAAGAAACTTCTAACCAAATAGTAACAAAAATATTGCTGTTCAAATACTTTTGACTGGTATTACTTTTGACCTGGCATTTAAAGGAATAGTTCACTCAAAAGGAAAATGTTTAAATTATTTGCCCTCATGTAGTTCCAGAATTATATACAGAACAAATGGAAATATTTTATGCAAAATTAATAAAACTTACACATTAATACAGCTATACACATGTTTAGGTTTCATCTTTGTTTGCACATTATTTATTCTGTTTACCTCATATTATTTTAAACATGATTGTGCATTTTTTTTTTTTTTTTTTTTTTAGTTAAAATCAATTTATAAAAAAAAATGAATTTTGTGCAATGCCAAAACTGCTGTTTTCATTACAATAAAAACGGATTCTAAATCACACATCAAGCTTTAAAAAAAAAAAAAAAAAAAGACAACAAAGTAATAAAATAGAGTAGTTATACTCACAATACTTAGATACTTGCAGTGCATAATATTTAGGCTAATCAGTAGAAATTGGTTTTAAGCAAAATATGCAGATTTATACATTATGCGCAAAAAAAGGTAATTTGTTATAACTAATAAAACAGTATGTTTTGGAACAACGTGAGGGTGAATAAGTGATGACACAATTTTCATTTTCAAGTGAACATTCCCTTTAAGCACAAATATAAGTCTTCTAGGCCTCAGTGGTTCTCCCCAGCTAGAAGGCTAGAAAATAGATTTAAAAATGATCAATAAACTTTGTATTGATCCATAGAACTGCTGTTGTTGTTGGCATTCTCATGGGACTTAAATCATAGTAATGACTATTTATTGTATTTATTTTTGAGACAAAATTGCATGGAACTGGAGCACACATTTAAGTTTTAAATTTATCTGTGAACTATTAAAGTGAAAAGTACAATTTGTGAAAAATCAAAAATCGGAGGTAAAAAGCCAAGCAAAATTGGGGGGAAGGCCCTGAGGCATTAGTGAACTACACTAAGGCCCAATCTAAAATAAATCCCATACTCACTCTTCTTGACAGCTTGTGTGAAATAAATTTGGTGTTAAATAGTGTTACAAAAGCCCTCTTTGTCATTTCTGGTGTCTAGAAGAGTGGTTAGGAGTTTGTATTTAGATTGTATCCATACGAAGTATATTATGTACTGCACACATTCAGTTTAACACATTGTTATGTAGCTTTCTCTACTAAGTTTGGGGTCTTTTTTTTTTTTTTTTTTTTTTTTTGTTCATTTTTCAAAAAATATACAGTATAGTATAAAGTAAAAACAGTAATATTGTGAAATATTATTACAATTTAAAATAACTGATTTCTATTTACATGTATTTTAAAATGTATTTTATTCCTGTGATGCAAAGCTGAATATTTAGCAGCATTATGCCAGTCTTCAGTGCCACATGATCCTTAGAAAATATTACTGATTTGGTAAACCGAAAACTGCTTTATTTTCTTTTTTTTTTTTTTTTATGAATGAAATGAAACTAGCATTGTAACAAAAAAAGTTCCAATAAAACCGTTTACTTTTTACTTCCTACTTTTTTATCTTACTGACCCCAAACTTTTAAATTGTAGTGTTGTTGTGTTGTAGAATTTTATAATAGTAAAAACATAATTTTCGAGGTTAAAAACAAATGCTATACTATAATTCATTTCAAATTAGATTGAATAAAATTGTATTTGATATCTTATAACATTTTTTTCTGTATGTAGGCATTTGGGTTCGACCCCTTGGAGGATTATTATGTGCCCAAGTCTGCTGTCGTATTTGGAGGATTCTACCTGTTCTTCTTCACAGAGAAAATCCTGAAGATGATTTTAAAGCCAAAAGACAGGGTAAGCTTGAACTAATAGTCAATTGGAGTAAACCATGAAATGGTTGCTTTAGCAAACGGCTTAATTTGACAATGTCATTGTGACATGGGTTCTCAGTGACATAAAAGGGTTTTTTGTTAGAAAGTTCAAACTCATGATGTTTTTCTTGGAATGTATGAGCAGTATGTACAATATGTATGTGCTTGGTTTTAGCTCCTCAGGGGCTGCACTATTCCTTTGTAGTATGCTTTGAAAGATGACGTAAAAAAGGGACCCAAAATGCTAGTCATAAAAATACATGAAGGGTTTTATTGTAGTCCGTAATGGCTTGGCCAGAGCCAAATCATTTTACATGTATCAAAAGATTTATAATTGAACTTTTTGCTTATGAGATGTGTTGTAATGCAGTGCCCTCTAGTGGAGAATTTTCTTTGCAAGCTCTTTCTCTCTCTCTCTCTTTCTTCTTGCATCTGATTGTGTTTTGTTATAGGGAGGGCATGGCCATGGCCACAGTCACTTTCCTGCAGAGCGCTATGCCAACTCTAATGGCGACTTGGAGGATGGTGTGATGGAGAAACTGCAGAATGGAGAGGCTGGAGGAGCATCTTTACCCAAAGTGGAAGGTGATGGCAGAGGGCTTGGAGAAGATGACAAAATGCTCAGCACTGGACAGACAGTACAGGTGAGGAATAAAAGAAACTACAAATTTCAGTGTGCTTAAAAATGTTTTCTAGTTGTTCACAAAACAACAAATGTGCTAATCTGTAGTTTCAACTGATTTGTCTTAAGTGACTATAAGTCTCACCCCCAATGATATCCCTTAAAAACCGCTTGAAATCAAAATGGACCCTAATTAGTTTTGGCATGTTAATGTCATGCCAGAATTACTATAATTCTAAGTTTCCAGCTTGTTGAAACTTTCCGTGTCTTTGTTGAATTTATAATTACAGCTTGGAAACTCTCAATTTAATAATTGTTCTGAATGTGTTTCATTCATCTGTTAATAATGACTAATGACGTCATGTAAACGAAACCAAAATCTGATAAATGTGTTTTAAGAGCATATAGATGTGAATAATACTATAGTAATTTCGCTGTCATCAATAACAAAGCCAGTCAGAGTTGTGAGAGTTGCCATAGAAACATATTTGTCTGAGCCTGAGGATGTGAATAGCATCTCAGAGTTGTCACCTAGTAATTACCATAATTTCAGCACGGCGTGAATGCGGCATGATTCATTAGTAAGATTCATCAGTGCGTGTTAGGTTTTTTAAGGGAAAAATTATTGTTTTGATAACTTGCATTAAAATGCAACATTATCTCTATCTAAAACAAGAAGAACCCTGCAGAAGCTAAAAGAATGTTCTTTTCGTAAGGGGAAGCTTAGGGTACAAATCGAGGGGGCAAAAAAAAACAAACAAAATAGAAATCATTTGTAACAATATATGTCTTTACTATTATTTTTTATCAATTTAACATATACTTGCTGAATAAAAGTATTAACAAAGAAAGAAACAGAAAGTACACTAACCTCAACGGTAGTGTATATTGTTACAAAATATTTCTATTTTAAATAAATGATTTTCTTTTACTTTTTATTTATGAAAGAGTCCTGAAAAAAGTATCACATTTCCAAAAAATATGAAGCAGCATGTGACACTGAAGACTGGAGTAATGGCTGGATAAATTACATTTAACTATACATTTACATAGGAAACTTGTACAGTGTTACTGTTTTTACTGTGTTTTGATCAAATAAATGTGGCATTGGTTAGCATAAGAGACTTCTTTCAAAAACATTACCAAGTCTTAACAAGCCCAAACTTTTGAATGGAAATATATATTCTAGCGATGTAATACTTCAATATAAAGTCTGCAATGTGATATTTATAAAAAAAAAAAAAAGTTTAAAAAAGACAAATGATGACTGACGGTAGCACTTTCAGCATAGCTTAGCATAAATCATTGAATCTGATTAGAAGGTTATCATCTTGACCAAAGAGTTTCGATATTTTTCCTATTTAAAACTTGACTCTTCTGTAGCTACATTGTGTACTAAGACTGACAGAAAATGAAAATTTTGCGATTTTCTAGGCTGATATGAATGGGAACTATACTCTTATTCCAGATTAATAATCAAGGAACTTTGCTGCTGTACCATGGGTGCAGCAGGTGCAGTGATATTACACAGCACCTGAATATAGTCCCCAGCTAGGTAACTTCCAACGTGGCTGGTACTTTGGGACAGGGCCTAAGCCACTAATAAAATAGCTGGGGACTATATTCAGATGCTTTGTAATATCTTTGCGCCTGCTGCACCCATGGTATGGCAGCAAAGTTCCTTGATTATTAAAGGAACACTCCACTTGTTTTTAAAATAGGCTCATTTTCCAACTCCCCTAAGGATAAACGAATGAGTTTTACCGTTTTTGAATCCATTCAGCTGACCTCCGGATCTGCCGGTAGCACTTTTAGCATAGCTTAGCATAAATCACTGAATCAGATTAGACCATTAGCATCTTGTTCAAAAATGACCAAAGATTTTTAATATTTTTCCAATTTAAAACTTGACTCTTCTGTTACATCGTATACAAAGAAAAAGTTGCGATTTTCCAAGCTGATATGGATAGGAACTATACTCTCATTCTGGTGTAATAATCAAGGAACTTGATACAGTTTTGCTATCGCGATACCACGATATTGATAATACGGTTACATCCCCTAGTATATTTACATTGTTTTTCTGTATTTGTGTCCTTGCCACAGGACTCTCAGAGTTCAGGCGGTGCTGGAACGGGTGGATGTTATTGGCTGAAGGGAAGGGCGTACTCTGACATCGGTACTCTGGCGTGGATGATCACTTTGAGTGACGGTCTCCATAATTTCATTGATGGTTTGGCTATCGGAGCCTCCTTCACTGCTTCTGTATTTCAGGGCATCAGTACATCAGTGGCAATTCTGTGTGAGGAGTTTCCACATGAGTTGGGTGGGTATTTCTGACTTTGTTGTGAGCAATCAAAAATTGCCCTAATCATGCTGTGTCTGTAGTCATGTAAATGCTCTGTTGCATCTGTGTGTCCAGGTGACTTTGTGATTCTGTTAAACGCTGGCATGAGCATCCAGCAGGCACTCTTCTTTAACTTCCTGTCAGCGTGCTGCTGTTATCTGGGCATGGGCTTCGGCATCCTGGCTGGAAACAACTTCTCTCCTAACTGGATCTTTGCTCTAGCCGGAGGCATGTTCCTCTACATTGCACTGGCTGATATGGTAAGAAATGTAATGATGTTTATTTGCTAGCTTTAAATGAGCTGATTTTTGAAAGGCTTTGTATTAGAGTGGATTGCGTTTGTTTTTATTGATTCCTGAAGGTGAGTTTCTATGATCAGTGAAGTGTAAAAAAGGTTATTACTAGTGCTTTGCCAGGTTTCTGTGAGTCTTAAAAATCTTAAGGAATTAGTTCACTTACAGAATAAAAATGTCCAGATATTTTACTCACCCCCATGTCATCCAAGATGTTCATGTCTTTCTTTTTTCAGTCACAAAGAAAAAAGTTTGTGAAAAACATTCCATGATTTTTCTCCAAATCAGTGGTTCCTAATGGTTTGAACTTCCAAACTGCAGTTTCAGTGCACCTTCAAACGGCTCTACACAATCCCAGCCGAGAAATAAGAGTCTTATCTAGTGAAACGATCAGTCATTTTCTTAAAAAAAAGAAAAAATTATCCACAAAGGGACGGTGTAGAGCCCAATGAAGTTGCCTTTTGGACCTTCAAACCGCTGGAAACCATAGAAGTCCATTATATTTTCCTCAAAAAGCATAATTTCATTGACTGAAGAAAGAAAGAAAGAAAGAAAGAAAGAAAGAAAAAAAAATATATATATATTACACACACATATACATATACATACAACATCCTTAAATCAAGATACATTTACCTGAGAGTGAGAAATAAAATGAAGAAATTAGTTATTGTTATCTGAGAAATTTTTGTTATCATACATTTTTGTTAACTAAAATAATTTAATGTATGTAAAAAAAGTGGAATAATAAAATTGTTTGGCCTGCATGTTTGTATGGGAAAATCAGGGTTCCCACGGGTCATGGAATTTCTGGAATATCATGGAATTTTAAAAGGTCTATTCCAGACATTGAAAGTCAGGGAATTTGACATTTATTTTGTCCAAGTCAAGGAATATCAGGGATTTTTGTTTGTTGCTTTCACTTTTTGTTTCCAAAATGTAATTTTTCTATAGCGTATTTTGTTTTGTTGTTTCACGCATTTTGCCTATTGTTATGGTTAGGTTATGGTTATGAAAGCCTAAAAAATATTTTAAATAAATTAATTTCTATGGAAATAGTACAATAGTGCATTTAACAGGTAAAAGACAAACAATTAAAGAAGTGTATATGTGTGTTTTGCACTAAAAAAAACATCTGTGGTCAAGTAAATAAAGCTTGTAAATGGATGGATCTGTTCATTATAGGTCATGGAAATTCAGCTTTTTAGTCAGTGAAAGTCAGGGAAAAGTCAGACATTTGACGTTTAGCTTAGAGTGGGAACCCTGGAAAATACATTCTACCTGCATATGGCGATGTAGGATCTATGATTGACAGATTTTATTTAATAAAGATATTATGGGTTACTAAAGCTATTAAAATTGAGGCTAAAATATATGAATATTAAATAGAATTGTGACATATAAACTAACTAGTACTGGCTTAAAATAAATACATTTTATTTATTTTTTTAAAGAAATAATTTTATTCAACAAGGATGCATTCAATTGATCAAAAGTGACAAGACATTTGTAAATAATGTTACAGAAGATGTATAATTTAAATAAATGCTGTTCTTTTAAACTGACTGTTCATCAGTCCTGAAAAATGTATCATGGTTTTCAGAAAAATATTAAGCAGCACATCTCTTTTCAGCATAATAACAAGTTTCTTCAGCAGCAAGTCATCATATTAGAATGATTTATGATGGATCATGTGACACTGAAGACTGGAGTAATGGCTGCTGAAAATAGTTTTTCCATAACAGGAATAAATTACACTTTAAATAGATTCAGATAATTAAAAAAATATATATTTTAAATTGTAGTAATGTTTTACAATATTATTGTTTTACTGTATTTTTGATTAAATAAATTCAGCCTTGCTGAGGATAAAAAACCTAACTCTGTGAAAACAGAGAATGTCATTACTCATATGGTTATCCCAAAATTGATGCTGCTGATTTTATCTTTTTCAATCCATGTGTCTCCATATTCCTTTGTCCCTCTCTGTAGTTTCCGGAGATGAACGAGGTGAGTCGTGAGGAAGAGGAGGCTGGAGGAAGTGGCTCTCTGCTCACTTTTGCCATCCAGAATGCAGGGCTGCTCACAGGTTTTGCCATCATGCTTGTACTCACCATCTACTCTGGACAAATACAGCTTGGATAGCAGAGGACCTAAATGCAAACTCAAACACTAAAGGACTCAGCACCTGGGCTAAAACCTGAGACGTACTGGGACCTCTAGACTTTAATGTGAGCCAGCTGTGCTGGCTTGTTTTCAAACATTCACCCAGCTGGACTAGGTCATGACATAAATTGAAATGTTATGGGCATAGTTTGGGCTCCAAGTAAACCCTGGACTGTTTAAATGAAGCTAGAATTGACTGACCAATGAACTTTGGTTAAGGTTCATCCAAAACCCAGGACCTGCTGATGGATGTTGTACTATTCATCTAGTTTAGGCCTTCTCTCGTTCTTTTGCCTCAAAGCTTTAGGACACAGTGATGTCCCTGTACCGTGTGGATCCTAGTTCCCCAACATATACATCTGGGCATTTTTGTATTGATTTCTAATGTTCTCGTTATTTAATTCTCATTTTGTTTTTCACCAAAATATCTCTTTCCCTCAGAGACGGGCCTTCCTCATATTCCTGACTGTGAGGTATAAAGTATTGTCCACTAAACGGATGGGATGAAACTTGACTCGTTATACTGACATTTAGTCAAATGTAGGTTGTTTCCTCTGCTTCATACCAAATGGTTTTATTTATTCAAAAGAGAATTTTTAAAACAACCACAGAATAAAGTTTTTCCAGTGCCTAGGGACAAGATATAGATCTAGACTAATTAGTTGGCACTCATAATTCCACAAACTGAACATTATGTAGGTCACTTCAGTCAACGGTTACTGTGCACTGTTGCACAAGTAGATTTTATACACAAAGCAGTGTCTGTTCACAAATACATCCCCATTTAATTTGTCATTCCGGAATAGCAAGCAAAAACAGTACAAGCTTAAAACATTAAGGCACTAATTCTTTTGTTATTCATGGTTTTTATTTTACCTCTTTAACAAAAAGTTGAGACCAAGGTTCTTCTAAAAAAATTTCCTCTAGCTTTTATCTTTCCATTTGTATGACCAGCGCATATTTTAAAAAATCCCCTTCTATTATTGTACTTTGTCCAACCTGAGAAAATAATCACACCGACTTCAGATAGTTATCATTGCCTTTAATTAAGATAATTACTCTTAGAAAACACCTATTTTCCACATGCTTTCGTTTGATCTGAAAGTAATTTAATTTAAGAAATAATTAGGAAATGCGAGCAAAATGTGTGTATAAAAGTGGTGTTGTAGTGATTCTACAATATGTTCATTCCTATACATATAGCACCATAGTACAATACTTAAGAGCTCTTTGCTAATTAAGCATCTAAACTGACTGAAATCATTTTGAATATTGTTGGATTTAAAGCTGAAGTGTGTCATTTCTAAATTGCAAAAATAATTTCCACACCAAAATTGGTTGAGCCGGTCTTGCTGTGTCAGGATGCTGAAATATTGTTTTCAGATTAACAGTTTTTAAACTTTTAGGGGAAAAAATATAAAATATCAATAAATGACTTGCTTTTAACATATCTGCTTATTAAGATGGGATAGAAGTACTATATTGAAAAAGAAATGACACTTCAGCATCAAAGATGGCTTGAATTTTAGAGTCAATTTTAGAAGTGAAATCAATTCCTAATTTTAAAGTCAGTTAGGAATATTCTTATATGTATGATACAGATGTTAAATTTCTATGCAGCAGAATATAATTTCAGTGGTTAGAACAAACTGTGAGATTATTCACAAATTGATCTTACGCTTCTGGTTGACCTTTGCTCACAGTAGATCCCTTGGTATCACTTTTGTCTTCCACATACAGTTGAGGTCAAAAGTTTACATACACCTTGCAGAATCTGCAAAATGTTAATTATTTTACCAACATAACTGGGGTCATACAAAATGCATGTTATTTTTTATTTAGTGCTGACCTGAATAAGACAATATTTGACGTAAAAGACGTTTACATATAGTCCACAAGAGAAAATAATAGTTGAATTTATAAAAATGACCCCGTTCAAAAGTTTACATACACTTGATTCTTAAGAAGGTGTTGTTACCTGAATGATCCACAGCTGTGATTTTTTTTTGTTTTGTTTTGTTTTGTTTTGTCATAGTTGTTCATGAGTCCCTGCTTGTCCTGTACAGTTAAACTACTAAATATATATATATATATATATATATATATATATATATATTTATTTTAATTGTATTTATTCAAAGTTTTCACACCCCAACTCAACAATTCAAATACACAAAAATGTTGATTTTGTGGGACCGGCAAGATTTTTCTGAAAAACAGCAGGCAGTTTAATGGTTCAGGACAAACAAGGGCCTTATAAACAACTATCACTAAACAACAAAATAATAATAATAATAAACAGCTGTGGATTATTCGTGTAACAACACAGTATTAAGAATCAAGTGTATGTAAATTTTTGAACGTGCTAATTTTTTTATTGTTTTTTCTTGTGGACTGTATGTAAACATCTTTTATGTCAAATATTTAATTCAGGGCAGTACTAAATAATAAAAAACAAAAAACGTTTATATGACCCTTCTTATTTTGGTAAAATTATTAATGTTTTGCAGATTCTGCAAGGTGTATGTCATCTTTAGACTTCAACCGTAACAATTATTTTCCATTATGCTTCCATTGCTTAATATTCATGTTGGTAGTATATTCGTATCTGCTAGCTTAACAGTGTAGCATCAGTTGAACACCTGTATGCTGTTGAGCAGATAGTTACAAGATCATTTTGTTCATCATATGAAAGGTCATTTTAGCTCTGTATGAACTAAACGTGATGATCTAAGTGTAGCTTTATTTCAGGGTCGTCTTTGCATTTTCTGTGCATTTAGACTATCTGCGTTAATCGTTTTTTTTTTATAACGCCCCTTTGTGTATGTAGTTGCATTCAGCTTTGTATGCAGCCATTGTTTCAGCTGGCGTCCTATTGCTATGCATCAAAAACGTCCTCTGAAGTAAGTTGCCTTAAAGAGAGGAGGTAGTCTCAACGCCATCATTCTGTGGTGAAACTTTTTAAGTTTTTGTACCTCATTTTAAATTCAGTAATATTTAAAAACTTTTTGTAGTGTAGAATGTTTGTTTGTGAGATTTTTTTTTTTTTTTTAGTTATTGATTTATGTGTTTTGTTATCATGTAAATGATAAGAGGGAGCTGTTTTGTCTATTTTTGTTGTAAGAGTTTGTGAGCAAATCAACATCTGTTTTTAGGAAGGTAAATGTGTACCTGTTATGATGAAGGTTTTATTTTAATTACTGTAAACATCTCAAGTGTTGTGTGACTCATATAATACCTGTGCAACATGTAAAATCTGATTGCTGGTAACTGTTTTTTTTTTGTTTTTTTTTAAATATTAAGCCATGAGCATTCAGTTCATCTTTTGTGCAATGGAAAAAAAAAAGAAAAACATGATACAATCTGATACAAAACTGAAACTTCTCATTCATTTAATATGGGCTTTGTTTCTCGCTTTTTAAACGGTAGCAATGAGACTAATTATTTAACTTTATAGCTATGCAAATTATTTATCCACCTTTTTCTTCTCATAAAGTGTGTCTTTTCTTCAAATTGGTGTGTCTTAACATGTTATAAACACATTGGTTTGTGGTGCAAACACTTTTACCATTTACTGACATTGTTATTCTTCTCCTTATTTCCCTATAGCGGATAATGAACCGGAAGTCTCACCCATAGGCTTACTTCTGTGTTAAAGAAAAAGGTGGATAGTTATATTGATTTAAAATATTACTTTTTATAAGCAACCTGAGTTGTCAATAGAAACTTTGGCAGTAATAAGCAGCTAAGTGTGAATATTCATGATATTCATGATTCTTCTTAACATGCTTTTAAGTTTGAGATGGACCTCTTCATTAGGTTGTGCTTTAAAACATGCTTAGATTCTTAATATATAATAATTGATCGAAACTTTCCAGTTCGCCAAAGCAGGTGCATTGGTAAAATAGTCCCTCATTCTTTACGGCTGATTTTAAAGGGACTTTTTCTCCTTTTATAGCCATCAATTGTGTTGGTTTCCTTTCATATGCGTATGGTCAAAGGCTTACCTCAAACTGGCTCTGTTCATATGCAAAGACAATATATTCACTAACCACCAAGTGTCTCAATGGATAAAACGGCATTCAGACATAAGTCTTTTGCATATTACAACTGAACTATTTGATAACTCCTTCAGCATTTCAGCAACTAAAGGATGATGGCAATCCCCCTGACTACTACTAATGATGTGAATCAATAGAGGGTTTGCACGTCACGATTTGGTCAGTTACCTGGGCCATATTGGCGATACTTTTGGATGTAAACAACAGCATGGACTGCATGGTTAGTGTACTACTTTAATACACTGTTCTGCTAATTTATGCTGTCACGATTTGGTCAGTTACCTGGGCCATACTGGCGATACTTTTGGATGTAAACAACAGCATGGACTGCATGGTTAGTGTACTACTTTAATACACTGTTCTGCTAATTTATGCTGTCTAAACCATGAAGGAAACGTGTGGAAGCTGCTAAACCGCATAGCGAAGGACTTAGTAAGCAGGAAAGGGTGCAACATCCTGATATTGAACTTGAAGTTAATAGGTGGTAAAGATACTAAAAGCAGCATTAAGATATAAGCCTAATATTTCACCTACCTGCATGGAACAAAAACAAATGTTGTCAAGATTCTTGCCCTGGAAATCCTGATTCAGTTTTGCCAAACAACACAAACGCCTTTTGTTCCTCAGGCAGTTTTTTTGCAGTCTTTGATTTGTTATAACTTTTGGCAGTCTAGAGTAGGCTGCTCCAAATGTTTTTCCCAGTCCGACCGATTAGTACAGCCCAAAACATGACAATAATTAACCATTTTTAGCAGCAATAATCAGCAAAATATGCGAGTTTTGTTCAGTTCCGTGGCATTGTTTTTTTATTTCTATAGTCTTTGGTTCAGTGCCGCCAATAAAAGACTGTGACGTGTGGCCAAGTATGGTGATACATACTCGGAATTTGTGCTCTGCATTTAACCCATCCAAGTGCATACACACACCCGGAGTAGTGGCAGCCATATTGCTATTGCAATCGACTCGAACTCGCAATATTTCCGTTACAAGTCTGACTCCCTAACCATTAGGCCACGGCCATGTCGTCACCATGTCTTCATCATCAATATGACCAATTGACGCGTCATGAAAACACTATAAATATAAAACTTCATAAAGCTCTGTAAGTCATTATATAGGTAGAACGACATAAGTTTATAGGGGTGTAACGATATTCAAACTGAACTGAAAAAAAACGCAATACTCTCAGGCATGTCGCGATACTCTCTCGGCCAACCCCGCCCCCTGCTGAGACACTTAAAACGCATATGGCGATAATGGTATTGAATTGCTTCAATCGCATTGAAAAGGATGGTACCACTAAGGGCATGTGCAGAACAAATTTGTCATAACGGTTACACAGAATTATAATGAAGAACACAGCTGTAAAAAATATGCCATGTTTCAGCGCGTTGTTATAGAAAATGTATTGCAACTTACAGTTTCAACGAAAGGCTGTGAGTGGCTGCACAAGCGAACTTGACTGTGCTAGTCATGAAGCAATATTTTGTTTATACATATACATCATGTATATATTATTTATCTCGTATAAGACCGCTGGCTGCAGTAAAGCGCTTTACTGTGTAGTACCAAAGACTATAGAATCCTCAAAGGAACTTCACAGTGTATGATCTCTTCAGTGCGCAGCGCCAGCAGTACAAACAACAATGCAGAATATTGCCGACTGTCATATACAAAACAGAAATGCAGAACGTTTATGAGTTTGCACTTCAAATGAACTGTAATATACATAACGTTGTAATGAGAGCAGAACAATATCGTAAAATGTTGTGAATTTCAGCGTGCTGTTACAAAAAGCGCGTTCACAGAAGGAGCTAAACATTCTGTAATAGTGCGTAATTCTACACATTCCCGCAGATTTCGCGATCATAAAACGGGGCATTTCTGCGAACATTAAAGCTCTACAGCATGTAAATTGAATCCAAACAAATTTTCTGTCATTTTAAAACTTTTTGCGAGACGGATTGAGTGGAATCCTACCGCGTCTTCTCCCACTCTCTCAAAATGCACATAGCCTTGATATCCCGGTTGAATTTGCTCTGTAAACTCCCGACTGTCAGATTGAGTTATTCCAAAAAAAACAAAACAAACAAACAAAAAAATTCCCTTTTTTGCTATTCCATTTTATGTATCCATGCCACATGCAATTTTTATATGTAGCCTAAGTAATTTTGTCAAATGACTTTATTGACATTTGCATTGTTTAGGCGTTATTTCATTTTATTTACATTTGTAAGGCAATATATTTTTGCTAACATTTTACAAACCAACTATTTTTGAAGTCTCATTTGTTAATTCACTGATCTAACATAGCTAATAATAATTATAATAATTTAGGTGAATTTAGTGTTCTTTAGCATTGTTGGTGTCAGGCCATGAACCCTAGACGTACAAGAAACAGAACCGAACTGTGGCTCCAAAACCGAGATCCCAACCGAACCGTGGAATTGGTGTATCTTTATAACGTATTTTAAATAAATATAGAGATGTTATATGTCGATATTTAGCTAATTGTGTACAAAAGTGCACTGCAATCTTTGTAACAATTTCTTCATTTTATAACAGTTTATTCTTTATACAACAAAGTATAACACTAATCTATGAAAGTTTAATCTTCACAAGCTTGAAAACACCTATTTATTTGCCATATTTAATTTATATATATATATATATATATATATATATATATATATGGGCAATACACCGTTATAAAACTAATCTAAAGTTTGAACGCACATTTATTTACTTAATATACATATACGCTTTTATAACATTTATAATATTTATTAACATTCATGTATGTATATTAAGTAATTCAATCAATTCAATATTAAGTAATTACAAAGTTTATTTATTTGTTTATTGGGACTTTGATTTTGAAGCTTTATTTTGGGGCATTCCCGTTATCGTCACATTTAGCACACCCAAGTGGTGTGTGTGTGTCCCAAGTCTAAAAGTTGCAGGAGAACGAGTTCAAAACTTTACAATCCTAATGAATGTGCACGTGTAGTGATAATGCTTTGCACAGATAGCAGCATTAAAAGAAATAAATGATATGCACATTCTTGTGCCAGGAGTTTCTTTTATTGCCTCTTGCCTGCAGGCTGACTGTTAAACAGTTACATGGTACGTTTAGACTAGAGAGAGAGAGAGAGACCTTTGTCACAGTGTCATAACTGAGAACCACATGCGTTTCATACTCTGATTGCATACGACGCCTTAAATTGATTTTAAAACACATCGGGATATTCTACCCAGAAACCATGTTGTACAACTATAAGGACAAAATCCATCTCTGTATGTTCATAGTGCTGCTCCTTCAGCTGTTATCTAGGAGTGCAGGTAAGTTCTAGAGTACTAGAGTAATAATCAAAATATTTTTTGTTTTTCTGTCTTCTAGAATACAATAGCAGCAATTTGTTTTTACTAACTTTCTCAGCGCAGTCATGTGCCAAGAGCTGTGGTGAGAAGTTGAACACATGCTCCTGTCATGCAACATGTGAATCTCTGAAGGACTGCTGTGCTGATTATAAACAATTTTGCCTTGACATTGAGCCACACTCTGGATCTTTGCTGGGAGGTGCAGACTTTAAAATCCTCAACGTTGCATTTGAGCAAAACATTACCCTCACTTGCAGGTAAGATTGCCAGAAGTTGATGTTCTCTGAAGTGCGCAAATCAACTGTACGTAAACACTGGAGACATTTGAAGTTCCTTGCAAGTTTATGATGTCACAACACAGTGTGTTTTAAGTATTTGTTCACAGAAAAAAATTCCAATGTTGCTCCAAACCTGTAAGCTTTTATTTCTCCTATGAAACAAACATTTTAAATTAATTCTTACCGTTTAATACATAAGTCAAATTATATAGTAACATTCTTACTATGCAAGAACAGAATACTACATTGTTCAGAAATCACATATATTCTGGCATCATGGGAATTTTGGCTGAAGGTTTGTTTTCCTCAAATCCTCAAGGACAAAGTCTGAGTTTAAAAGGTTTATTTGGTACAACAATTGGCTTTGGTGAAGGCTGAATGAGATAAGATGGAAATATTCTCATGTTACTGCCACTTTAGGGTGAATTGTTCTTTTTGTATTTTAGTCGCTCTGATTAAATTAGCAAGTGTATCAGATGTGATCCGTCCTGTAAATGCACTACAATGCTGAACAGAGTGTGTTTTGCAGGTTTAACTCAGAGATTTTGACTGAGGGTTATGTGGATGAGAGTGGAGTGGGTCACTGTATCAGTCCCCTGCTCTATGAATCGGGTTGGATTCCTTTTGAGGTGTCCACAGATGGGGTCAACTATGACAGATCAGGGCGGTGGCTCTCAGGTGAGCTACAGAAATCATAATGCACACTGAGGTTTTGTCGGAAAATCAGTAAAAGTGTACAATTCTTATTCATCTGTAAAAGTTATTCCAAAGAACCTAGGAGACATTATTTTCTGGAACATTCCTTCAGTCTTGTTCTCAGCTAATATTAGTTATGATTGTATGATTATTGCCTAATGGCCTGATTAGATATTGTAGTCAGACCTCCTGAGGCATATGCTATTAACACAAGTTCATTGTAATATGCTTGTTTTAATGTAAAAGTATTTATTTGTGTCTCTGTCTTATTGATTAGTTCACCACAGTAAGCTGAGTCCTTTTTACACAATCGTTATGGTCAATGCCACACAGTGGCAGTACTATGGCACTCCAAACGTCAGCGGGGATTTGAAGATGATATGGATTCCATCTCTAATAAAAGCAGAGAAAGTCAACATTGAACTGTGGGGTTACAATGAGACTGGTGAGCATGTTATCCATGTCATCTATCTATCTGTTTGTCTTTCGGTCGTTCTGTCTGTCATTTCTGTAATTCTGTCAGTCGGTCCTTCTTTCTGTCTGTCAGCTGTTGCGTCTTCCTGACTGTTGGATGTTTATTTCTGTCTGTGGTTTGTTTTGTGGCTCTTTCTGCTGTTTGTTTTGTCATTCTGTCTGTTGGTCGTAATTTCTGTCCGTCATTCTTTTTGCCAGTTGTTTGTTTTATCACTCTTTTCCTTCTGTTGGTTGTTTGTCATTCTGTTCTTTCTGTCGGGTGTTCATTCTATTCTGTCTGTTGATCATTCTTTCTGATGTATGTTTGTTCGTTCTTTTATTCTGTTATTTGGTCGTTCTGTCTGATGTTCGTTCGTTCTGTTATTCTGTCTTTTGGTCATTCTGTATGATGTTCATTTGTTCTGTTATTCTGTCTGTCGGTCGTTTTTTCTGAAGTTCGTTCTGTTATTCTGTCAGTCGTTCTGTCTGATAGTCGCTTGTTCTGTTATTCTGTCTGTCAGTCATTCTTTCTGATGTTCGTTTTGTTATTCTGTCTGTAAGTCATTCTTTCTTATAGTCGTTTGTAGGGATGTAACGATAACCGGTTTGACGATAAATCATGATAAAATTATCCACGGTTAGTATTACCGTTTCATATTTTAATTATCATTAAAACCGTATTTGATTACCATGATTTGAACAACTTATGATAAATATATACTGTCCAGCGTAAAGCAAAGTTTAGATAACAGTCTCATGTGCGCAGAGCACGCAGAGTAGTTTCGTTCTGAATGAAAGCATGACGGAAAGCTGGGAGGTTTTAAAAGGGTGCTGAAGGAATATACAAATGAATATATAAATGAATTAATTATATGAATGTACCTCTGATGGTTCTGACTGTCTTCATTCCATGTAATGCCTAATAAAGTAGTGTTCTTAATCGCAATGCTGCTTTGTTTGTCCACGGAGTTTACGGAAACAGCTGTAACTTTGCTGTCCCATAAATGCCGCCTAGTGGCAGAGAGTGGATTTACATTGACTTATAATTACGTTCAGCCTGTTTGCAGTATTTGTCTAGCTAAAACGGATCTAATTTGCATGCCCTGCTGTCAACTGACCTTTTGATGAAAAACAGTCATGTTGTAATATAAAATCTCGTTGGTATGTTATTGTTTTGGTATTTGTGCAAACAGAAGTCATTTTCTATGTTGTTTGATGATTTTAAATATAAAACTTGGTGAAACAATTTATGTGTTGGTACTTTTCCAGCACATTTTAACAATACCGTGATAATACTGATAACCGTGATAATTTTTGTCACTATAATCGTGCTAAGACAATTTCATACCGTTACATCCCTAGGTTTGTTCTGTTATTCTCTCTGTCGGTCATTCTTTCTGATGGTTGGTTGTTCTATTATTCTGTCGTTTGTTCTGCCTGATGGTTGCTTGTTCTGTTATTCTGTTTTTCATTCTTTCTGATGGTCGTTTGTTATGCTATTGTTTCTGTTGATCATTCGTTCTATTATTTTTTCTGTCAGTCGTTTTGTCTGATGGTCGTTCATTCTGTTATTCTGTCTGTTGGTCATTCGTTCTATTATTTTGTCTGTCAGTCGTTTTGTCTGATGGTCGTTCATTCTGTTATTCTGTCTGTTGGTCATTCGTTCTGTTATTTTGTCTGTCAGTCATTTTTCTGATGGTCGCTTGTTCTGTTCGTCTGTCGGACGTTCTTTCTGTCGGTTGTTTTTGTTGTTCTGTCTGTGTCGTTTCTTCTGTCGATTGTTTGTTTTTGTTGTTCTTTCTATCTAATGTTTGTTTCTTTGTTTTTTCTTTCTGTTGTTCTGTCATTGTTGTCTCTCGTTCATTAGTTCTGTTATTCTGTCTGTCAGCCATTCTTTCTGTCTTTTGTTTGTTTTGTTGTTCTGTCTGTTGTTCTGTATGTCTGTTGTTCTTTGTTTTATTGTTCTTTCTGTCTGTCATTCTTTCTGTCTGTCGTTTGTTTTGTCGTTCTTTCTGTCAGTCGTTTTTGTCATTTTGTGTGTCAGTCATTCTGTTATTCTGTCAGTTGCTCTGTCAGATATTTGTTCATTCTGTTATTCTGTCTGTTGGTTGTTCTTTCTGATGGTCATTTCATTTGTTCTATTAATCTTTCTGTCTGTCTTGCGTTCTGTCGGTTGTTAATTCTGTCTGTCGATACAGTAAATAATCATTATGATAAACCAACAGGAGAGGCATATTCTGCTAACTGGGAGGCAGAGTGGAAGTATCTGTACACCGTGGAAAGAGATGTACTCAACAGAGGAACTTTCAGTTTCACCCCACAGATTGCAGAAAAACCATACTCCCTCTGGGACATAGGGAGCATTCGTGTCAGCCCCAGCACTAAACCAGACGGAGCCCAGTAAGAACATTTATTAATTAATATTAGTATTTGTTTTTTAATTTTTTAATAATTAAATGGTGTAAAACATTATGGTTCCAGTATCCGACTATTTGAATGAAGACATACTTTTTTGTGTAGGAACGTTAACGCCCTGTGGACTGGAGTGCATGCAATAGCCTGGCATCTAGAGGAGGCATTCAGGAAGGACTCTGCAGGCTGGGCACTGGAGAAGTGTATCAATTGGGATAAAGAAGAGAAAGCAATGGCTAACTTCTTGACTGAGATCACAGACTGCCCATGCACACTGGCTCAGGCCCGTGCTGACACTGGAAGATTTCATGTAGGTGTAGAGCAATGATTTAATCTGACACCGCAGTTTTCAACACATTATAATTATTTGACAATTCCAGCAATTACAGATTCAGGCATTTGTAATCATAGAGTTTAATTAAATGTAATATAGCTATATATATTGAAGTGTCCGTATTGTAGCTGAGTTTTGATGAGTTGTGTGTTTGTTTTTCAGACGGATTATGGCTGTGATATCGAGGCCGGTAGCTTCTGTGTTTACCATCCAGGTGCAGTTCACTGCGTCAGAGCCATACAGGGCAGGTAAAATGCCACCTAACAGAATTTCAAGTAAAGTAATCTTTATTTCTATAGCGGTTTATACAATATAGGATCAGGGTAAATTTTACTTATTTTGTCTTCTGGGGAACAAGCAAGTTTCTTCTGTAGCTTCTGAAGGGCAGTACTAAATGAAAAAAATATATATATTTAGGCAAAATAAGAAAAATTTACACATCCTCATTATGTTCAAAAGTTTATACCCCTGGCTCTTCATGCATCGTTTTTCCTTCTGAAGCATCTGAGCATTTGAACAGAGAGTAGACAACTTCCAAAATATAATTTTTTATAAAAAAAATTTTCATCTAAACATTCATCTAAATACTTTTAATTATGTGTGTTATATTTAGTCTGTTGATGTGTGTTTTTTTTTTTTGTTTGTTTGCAGTCCTGAGTATGGTGCCGGTCAGCAGTGTTGCTATGACAGCACTGGAGCTCAGGTGCTCACAGGAGACTCTATTGGTGGCAGCACCCCAGATCGAGGGCACGACTGGGGGGATCCACCATACAAGAAACCACCTAGAGTTCCAGGATTCTCTCACTGGAAGTATGATGTTGTCAGCTTCTACTACTGCTGCCTGTGGTCAGACAACTGTGAATACTACTTCACTCACCGTCCGTCCAGTGACTGCAGAACATATCGTCCTCCTAGAGCAGGTAAAGAAAATATCTGTAATACATTTCCATTCTTTTCTTTTTTCTTTCATTTTTTTTTTAATAAATCTTTTTTCGTCTTTTCATTAGCTGCTGTGCTTGGTGACCCCCACTTCATGACATTCGATGGTGTGACGTTTACCTTCAATGGAAAAGGAGAGTACAATCTACTTCATTCTTTAGACTATGAGCTGTCTGTGCAAGGCAGGACTGAACCAATGAAATTTGAGAATGGTGAGTTCTGTAACCTTCTGTATTAAGAATGGATTGAATCAAACCTGGGCTTAGAAAATTGTTCTTTCAGGTACTGTTGCTATGGCAACACGACTCAGTTCGGTGGCCATGAGGGAGAAAGACTCTGATATTATCGAGGTGCGTCTCAGAGACCAAGCAGATGAGCTCCAGGTCTTAATGAATCAACAGGTGCTTTCCTTCTCCGAGCAAAAATGGATCGATCTTAAGGGTGAGACTAGTTTATTTACCCTCTCAAAGTCAGCTTTAGCTAAGCACAGTTTAGCAAAACTGTGATTTAAAAAATATTAATTGAAGGATCATGCGACACTGAAGACTAAAGTAATGTAGTAAATGTCACCTAATAATATATTAAAATAGAAAACAGCTATTTAAAAGTAGTAATATTTCACATTATTACAGTTTTTACTGTATTTTTCATCAAATGAATACAGCCTTGGTGAGCATAAGATATTTTTTTATTACACAAAAAACCTTTTGAACAGAAGTATATTCTTGTAAAATGCATAATTATTGGCAATTAACTGAGCACATAATTTTAATTAATTTAAATTACGTTTGTTTCTTTTTTTTTAGGGTTATAGGGTGCTTGAAGGATTAGTTCACTTCCAGAATAAAAATGTCTTGCACTAGCTCTGCGATGTACAAGATGTGGAAAGATCATGCGCAGTTAGTTCTTCGACTGTATACTCTGGTTAACCGATTGTTTTGCTAGATAAGGCCTTTTTTCCTCGGCTGGGATCATGTTGAGCACTTTGAAGCTGCATTAAAAATGCAATTTGGACCTTCAACCCATTGGTTCCCACTGAAGTCCACTATCATTACACACAAATTCATTTGTTAAAATCTTGACATAATTTGTTAATTCTTTGATAATTCATTAATAATCTTTGACCTTCACAGTTGTATTTTTTAAAACAATGTAAAACACCTGTTATCAGTTCTGCATATGTACAGGATGAAAAATCATAGTCTATTATGCTGAGAGTTTAATTTGTGTTACTCATTTGTATATATTCGATCTGTTTCTTCCTGGTCTGTTTTACAATCTCTGTTGTCTGTGTTTTGTCTTTGTCGTTCCAGGTGTTTTTGTTTTCTCCTCTAAACCCACTAATGTGACGGTGATGTTTCCGTCGGGTACAGGGGTAGAGGTCAGAGCAGGTGGAGGGGTCATGACCCTTACGGTCCTACTGCCGCATGGCTTACAGAACCACACACAGGGGCTGCTCGGTACAATGAATGATGACCCTGAAGATGATTTCACCTCTAGCAATGGCATAATAATCCCTCTCAACAGCAGTGCACAGGATATATTCACCTATTGTGCTGGCTGTGAGTAACTTGCTCACTTTTACTTTACTTTACTGCCAGTGCAGTCAGTTCAGTCAGTGTGTGATGAAATTGATTGAAACAGAGATTACGATTTATACTGCTTGTCTGATATAATTTACTTTATTTATGAATGCCATCTGTTTTAATTCACTCTATTTATGAAAGGCTCCATCTGTTGTAAATCTACAGTTCAGCTACATTTAGCTAAAAGTCATTTCATATTTATTCTATAACTATACCTACCATATGGCTTATGTGGAATCACAGATTTGTTTTTTTATTATTGTTATACATTTTTATGTGGCTGCAATGAAAAAAATCCCTTTTTTGTGTGTAAATAAAATATCCCTGCTAAATATTTAAAAATCTGATATTAAATGGATCAGCTAATGATTTCCAGCATCAAAGTGTTATAAAAGTATAGCGGTTACAGAAACTGGATGAATTAGATTTAATTGCACAAAAACAGCTGCAAATAAGTAAAGTACAAGACGAAACCATTAAAACCAATCTGTTTTTGAGACAGGATATAATTTAATAATACTTTAAAAGACCTTGAAAAGAAACATAGTAACACTTTAGAATAAGGAACACATATCACTATTAAGAATTTTCCCTCAATAAACTTCTAATTTCCAGCTTATTAATAGTAATTACATTTGGTTATGGGCTAAGGTAAGGGGATCCAGAATTTGATCTTCCAGAATAATAATACACTATATTAAGTATTGGGACACCCACCTTTAATGAACAGGTTTGTCTACTTTAGTAATTTCCATAAGTACTAATCTTAATGTTTAAGCATATAATGATATTCTAGGGAATTGTGTCCTTGTCTTATGTACAATGTCTCTGTGTATAAGGCAAGGTCCATAGAGAAATGTTTGATTCAGTCAGTGTGGAAGAACTTGACAGGTCTGCTTAAAGCCAGGTCCTAATCCCATATGAACACCTCTGGTGTGACTTTAAATACAGACCTTGAGCCAAAAACTCAGACCAAACACCAATGACTTGTGCATATGGTTACAGTAATGGATGGAAATACAGCAGAGATGGAAATACAGTTTTTAAATACATGAATTATACTTCCATCTTTGTCGCTACAGTTTTGGAAGTGCCTTTTTCTGTTCTAAAGAAGGAGGTGTCCCAATACTTTTGTCCATATAGTGTATGTACAAGTCATTGGTGTTTGGTGATGAGTTTTTGGCTCAAGGTCTGCATTTAAAGTCACACCAGAGGTGTTCAGCTGGGATTAATGACTTGGTTTTATGCAGACCAGTCAAATTCTTTTACACTGACTGAGTCAAACATTTCTCTATGAATCTTACCTTATACACAGGGGCATTGTCATGTTAGAACAAAAACGGGTCCTGTTCAAACTTTTGCTATAAAATTAGGAGGACACAATTCCCTAGAATATCATTATATGCTTAAACTTTAAGATTAGTACTCATGGAAATTACTAAAGTAGTCAAACCTGTTCATTAGAAGGGGGTGTCCCAATACTAATATACTATAGTGTATCTATACTAGTAAGATATACAGTGAGATAAACAGTGAGAAATGGACCTTAAAAAGTGTTACCAGAAAATTGCAAGCTATAGTTGAAATATTTTGCCTCTTTTTTTCACAAACTACCATGTGTTTTTCTTCACTAGGGGCCATTACAAATGAGACTTCACTCTTTACTTATGACTCAACCTACCTCCTGAATGAATATTACCTTGCCCCAAAGCACGATCCGTCTTTCATCCCAAACTTTTCCGTGACTGAAGACCCAGAGGATCCCCTGCTGGAGCCAACGCTGAACCTATGTGCCGGAGAAGGGGCTTCATTCTGTAAATACGACGCACTAAGCATGCGCAGTCTGGAACAAGGCAATGCCACACTGCTGGCCTATCGGAGTCATACAGCCACCAGGAAGGCTCTGGAGCCTGGTAAGTATAACCATTTCGCTGGGAATCTATTGTAAAAAACGATATATATTTTAGCTTTTTTTTTTGCAGGAATGTTAATTACAGTATTTTCTTTCCCAGACGTCTGTATGTATGATTTAGGCACCATCTCCCAAAAATACATTTTCATAATCCATGCATTTCTGGCCCTAAAATAAATTTTGATGGATGAGCCACGTTCAGAGTTGTTTGCATAACTGATACTGATACACAGAACAGTGGCACCATATACCACCTACAACTGATGAAACACTTTTAATGTATATATTTTTAATTATTATTTTGCTGAAAAATATATTTATGTATTATTTTGATTTGATTGCATGATAATAATAATTTTTGATCATTTTGATTAATATTACTTGTAATTTACTTGTGTTAAGCCTGAAAAACATACTTTAACCTTACTTTAACTACAGTAAAGCCTTTATGCCTAATGATAACATTTTGAGTTGCGTTTAATATTTACATTAAAAAGTAATAATATAAAAATTATTATAAGTGTGTGTGTGTGTGTGTGTGTGTGTATAAATATAATATTACTAGTCAAAAGTTTTTGAACGGTATGATTTTTAATGCTTTATAAAGATGTTTCTTCTGCTCACCAAGCTTGCATTTATTTGGTCCAAAGTACAGCAAATATATTTTAAAATGTAATTTATTCATGTGATTTTAAAGCTGAATTTTTGGCATCGTTACTCCAGTCACATGATCCTTCAGAAATCATTCTAATATTCTGATTTGCTGCTGTTATGTTGAAAACAGCCGAGTACCTTTTTTTCAGATTTCGTTGATGAATAAAGAGTTCAGAAGAACAGCATTTATCTCAAATAGAAATCTTTTGTAACATTATAAATGTCTTTATCATCTCAGTTCTAATTTCCTCCCTATAGTGTATAATGTTACAAAAGCTTTTTATTTCAGATAAAATGCTGATCTTTGAATATTTATATTCATCAAAGAATTCAGAAAAAATTTATAAGTCAACAATTTTAAATATTGATAATAACAATTATAAAAGATGTTTTTTGAAATGCAAATCAGCATATTAGAATTATTTCTAAAGGTGACTGAAGACTAGAGTAATTTTGTTGAAAATTTAGCTTTGATCACAGGAATAAATTACATTTTAAAATATATTTATAAAGAAAACAGTTATTTTAAATAGTAAAAATATTTTCAAATTTGACTGTTTTTGCTGTACTTTGGATCAAACAAATGCAGGCTTGGTGAGCAAAAGAGGCTTCTTTAAAAAAAAAAAAAAACATTACAAATCTTACTAATTTAAATTTATTTATATTATTATATATTAATATTTATTTCTTTATATGTAACCTGAAACTTGTATTAGTGCTTTTCAGATTTTTGTAACATGCTCATATAAGTCTTATCAAATATCATGTATTTATAACTGGTGCGAATAAAGATCAATGCCAAGCATCATATGCAGATTAAATAACAGCAGCACACTATTAAAACGTGGTCTCAGACCATTTCTCAGTTATAAAGCTTTGAAGACCTGCATATGATTAGACTCTTATCTGTATATCTTTTTATGGTTTTGTAATGGCTGTGATTTTGTGATCTCAGTGCAATCCTGTGGTTGGCTGACCCCACCTAACCACGGTCAGAAGGAAGGAACCTTGTACCTGGAAGGGGCAACGGTCACATTCTCATGTAATGGTGGATACCGCCTCTATGGGTCCCAGGAACGCACCTGTCAAGCAGACGGCACATGGACTGGAGAGGATACGCACTGTGTGGCTGGTAGGTAAAGTGGAACATGAAAATTCAAGGATCAATTACTCACAGACGTGTCGTTCCAAACCACCAGGTGGCAGTGTTCCCCTTTTTAAAGTTGATATCCTCATGAGGCAGTTGAACGCTGTAGAATAGTTGATTTTATATTTTCGTTTTTTTCTCCATGTTCCAGTTGCGCTGCGTAATATTTGTTTGGAAACCTTGACACATTTCTTTCAGGATTATTTAATGAATAGAAAGTTCAAAAGAAGTACAGGGCCTCCTTAGGCCCTTGACTTCCCCTCTCCACAGGTGTCTAAAGAGACTCCTCTCGCCAAACAGAGCGGCCCATTGATCCGTCAGTCACACAGACAGACAGAGAGCGCAGCGGTCATACAGCCCAACCTGGATGTACTTGAGCTTGTTAACTCCTGACCCCTCTGTCTCATCAGAGCGGAACGGCATACTTCCTCTCGATAGGCATCTTCAGGATGGATCTGTTTAGGATCAGATCTGGACTCTCTCCATCAAACACATATGAATCATTTATCTGCTCCACAGCTGCTGAGAATTCATCCCCCGCTGGCTCGCTGGCCTTTCTGGGGGTTCGCTGTGTAACCGGAGAGCCAAAACAAAGCAACAACCCGCTTTATAAAACACATCAGGCCTGTGAGCCAAATGATCTCGCGCTGAGTTTACTGAATGCACGCTATTGCAAACATGTTGGATAATTCGTACTGGGGGAAAATAAATAAATAAATAACTGCGGTAGTGTTGGTGCTCAGCCATTGCTTTGAAACTTGTAGTTTGTCAAACGTGATATTGATCAATGTTTGCCGTTTGTTTGTTGGTGGTAAAAGTACATTGTGTACTAAATCAATAAAGCAGCTGTTATCTGCTTTATTGATTAATGGTCATGCTGTTTATTATCCAACTTGATAATCATATTTGTGAACTTTGAAACTTGCAGATAGGATTTTTTATTAAACTCACAGGTTTGTGTAGGCACTCTTTTATTACTGCAGGCTGTTGTTCGCTGGTCGCCATCCCGCACATCTAAACAAGTCATTATTTATCATCAGGAAATTTTAGGAGAGCATTTTTCTTGATATATGGGCGCTCACATACATCGCACTGCTCAAACCGCTGCAGTCGGACCAGGCCGGTAATATGCCAGGGGTTTTATCAAAGTTTTGCCACCAACACTGATTTTAACAGATTATTTAGGGCTTTTAGTCAATACCACATGTCTTACTTTCTATACCTGTTTCTCTCTACTTCATACCTGTCTCTCTCATGCTGCCTGTCTCTCATTTTCTCTATTCCTGCCGGTCTCTCTTTTCTCTTCACCTACCTCTCTAATTCCTCACCTGTTTCCCACTTTCCCTACCTATATGTCCTTTCTAGTTTGTACCAGTTCATCCTCACCACAAGTTCCTTTTTACTTGTTATGCACTTTCTCCCTACATGTCTCTCTCTCCCTACCTGTCTTTCTCTTCCTACATATTTTTCCTTTGTATCTATCTCTTCATGAATGTCTCTCTCATCCTACTATCTTTAACTTTTTCTGTCATCTTAAGGGGACAGTTCAACCAAAAATGAAATTTTGTCATTAATTACTCACCCTCATGTCGTTCCAAACCCGTAAGACCTTTGTTCCTTTTCAGAACACAAATTAAGATATTTTTTGATGAAATCCGAGAGCTTTCTGACCCTGCATAGACGGCAATGTAATTACCATGAGAATTCAAGCCCAGAAAGATAGTATTATTATGGAGTTACGAGAATGCTTTTTGTGTGCAACAAAAACAAAAATGCAGACTTTATTCAACAATTTCTGCTCTTCCGGGTCAATCAACATGTGTTCACGGAAGTACCAGGACAAGTATTCTCATAGCCTCATAAAATTAAGTTGAACCACTGATGTCACATGGAGTATTTTATCGATGTCCTTACTACCTTTCAGGGCCTTGAATGTAGTAATTACACTGCTGTCTTTTCAGGGTCAGAAAACTATTGGATTTATTAAATGTCTTTTCAATCTGTGTAGCAAAGACGAAGGTGAAAAATGGAAAACATCACACAAGTAATCTGGAGTGATAACACAATGTGAATATTCACATTGCACACACCATTACACTCACTCACATTTGTCTTCTCTGCCTGTCTCTTTCTATTTTTTATTTTATTTATTATTAGGATTAACCCCTTCAGATGTATCATCGTGTTTTTCGAGGGGGTCCCCAAAAAAAAACAATATATCACAATCCAAAGATAACAAAAAAAAAAACCCTAATTAACAATACATCCATAAACAACACTAAAAACAAACAAAAAACTGTTTTTCTCTTCCTACGTTTTTCTCGTTTATATCTCTAAATTACACTTTTTTATATCTCTCCCACCTGTCTCTCTTTCATCTATACCAATCTCTCTCCTTAACACCTCTATCATCTCAACACGTCTTGCCCTCCTCTACCTCTCTGTTCTCTATTCTTTACTCCTCTTTACACGTCTTTCATCTCTCTTACCTCTCTTTCTCTTAATTTCTGCCCGTCTTACTGTCCTCTTTAACTGTCTCTCTTTTCTCTTCACCTGTCTCTCTGACTTTTGTCTGTTTCTCTTTCTCTCTACCTGTCTCTCCTTCCTTCACTTTCTATTTTGAATTGCCTTCCCCTCCTCTTTACCCATATCGCGCTCCTTCATGTTTCTCTTGGTTTGCTTTCTCTCCCCGACCAACATTTTATTTGACATTTTACATGATAGTAAAATTGCAATACTAATATGACTGTCCTAAGTTCTTTACTTTCAAATGTAAAGTTGTCAAACTTTTATTTTGGCAGAAACCCACATGGAGGCCTTAAAGCTTCACTGTTGTTGACAGCAGCTGGTTTATAAGCGCTTCTCATTACAGTTTTGGAAGGATAGTTGCCGCATGTTGGGTTCCTAAATGCATGTCACAAGCAACCCAAACTCATAGCAGATGTAGAGATGGAGATCATATGGAGCAACATTTACTGCAGATCAGTGATTGGATTAACGGCGTTACTAACAGCATTACTTTTTTCAGTAATGAGTAATCAAACTAATTACTGTTTACCCCGTTACAACGCCATTACCGTTACTGACAATAAAAGGCGGCGTTACTATAATTTTAGCGTTGCATTCTTCTTCTGAGGTAACTTCTGGCTTACTCTCAGCGCGTCTTTTTCCAGAAACGAAAAGTAGCCTAGGTGAACTTGATGAAAGTTCACGGGATGATTTTCATGTCCGCAGGTTGAAGTTATTAGATATATTTGGTCCAGTGATTCAATGGACCATTCATAAAGAACCATTTACTTCACTCCTGAATGAATTAGCGTTGACTTAATTATTAAGACATTTACCACCACCTACTGGCAGCTTTAGAATATCATTTCATTCAAGAAATAATTTCTTATTTCCATAGTAATAATAATAAAATTAATGAAGTAAATTATTAAAGGTATAGTTCACCCACTCAAAAATGACAACTGTGTCATCATTTACTCACCCTCATGGTCCAAAAGTATATGTAATAAAATTTATCAAAATATTTCTTGGCTGAAGCAACTTTTTGTAATGTCTGTTTGAAGCTTTACACAAGAATGACTTTAAATTATCTTTTGGGAGAAATCTCTTAGCTAAATTTGATGTGCTATTAATTTGCGATTAATTCGATTAATTAATTGGCACATCATGTAATTAATTAGATTAATTAATTAATTTAGGGCTGTCAAACGATTAATCGCAATTAATCACATCCAAAATAAAAGTTTATGTTTACATACTATATGTCTGTGTACTGTGTATATTTATTATGTATATATAAATACACACACATGCATGTATATATTAAGGAAAAACATTTTAGATTTATATCTAAAATACTTATATTTATTTATAATCTAAATTGTACACAGGTGTAAATATATATACATATAATTATTTTTTTAAATATATACATGTATGTGTGTGTATTTATATGTACATAATAAATATACAGAGTAAACACACATATAGTATGTAAACATAAACTTTTATTTTGGATGCGATTAATCACGATTAATCGTTTGACAGCCCTAAATTAATGAAAATTTTAATCGCTTACCAGCCCTAATTTTTAATCAAATCACAGATTTTGTAATTTGATAAGGATTTGGCCTCTGTTCTCAGAGTATGAATGTGTATTATCAGATACTAACACAGTGTTGTTAATGAGAATGACGTGGGACCAGTTTGGTGGGTTTTTTGCATTTGCAAACGTAATTTTCCAGCTGTCATAATGGATTCAGAATGATCTGCTCTAGTTAGCATGCAAGTACAACCTACAGATAACCAGTCTCCATACATGTACATCTTTTCATTCTTATGGTATGACCATATCTGTCATTCTTGAGCATGTCTATAGTCATTATCTGTGTTTTGAAGGTTGGCGTTCTAGACTGGTGCACTTAAAAGCTGACATGTGTCATAGTGTCCTAGTGATCTCAGGGCTCTGGGCTCCACCTTGAATTGATAGTCCCACCAAACCTCTGTTTACTCCCATGTTGCGAGACAATGTGGGGTCTCAGTGATCTTTCTCCCTCTTATCTGTTCCTATACTTTCCCTCTCTTGCTCTCTCCTTCTCTTTCTTTTGTTTTGGCTACTGGCTGATAAAGGTTGACATTCTAGCCCACATACTAGTCAAGCATGTCAGTGGCGCTGGGATCAAAGAGTTGCCCGTGCCTGTAATTGACTTCCCATTACAGCGCTCTGAACCCCCAGCAAATAACCCTCAACGGTTAGTTATTTGCATGCATTCCAGCACAGTTCATATTCAGAGGAGCAAAAAACTAGAAAATGAGGGTGAAATGAAATGAAAAGTGCAGGTTAACAAAAAGGACAATCATGTGGTTCCTGTGCAACAGCCGACAGTTATTTTGATAGTCTGTCAGTTATTTCCGCAATTAATCATAATTTCAAACGACCCGAACAACGTGTGCACATTTTGTTTTAAATATAAATGAGTGTTTTTAGCTTTTAGTAGGATGAAACAAATTCAGTTTTTTACAGAATGTAATAAAAAATGGCACTTGTTATCGATTAGTTATAATGGTTATAATGTTGTTGAAATGTTTTGAAATGTTCATTTATTTTTTCTAGTTTCTATTTTCACAAATTTTCTGTTTTTATGAGGACCTGTCCGGTGCTCTTTTTGCAGTCTTTTTAAATGTATGTAAAGTACACAATTAGAAATATATATATATATATATATATATGAAGAGTTCAGATGCAAAAGTCTTAAAATCCATCTGATGTCTTTCTTTAAAAAATGCATTTTTTATCAGGCATTTATTTCAATTATTCATTTTTTATAACATAACAAATCTTTATTGTAAATTTTAAGCAATTTTGATCGAAGTATTTTGAACTGTATTTTTTTTTATTGACACTTTTTGTTGATTGATATTTTTGCGTAAACCATGAAAAGAACAGCATTTATTTGAATTATTATTTTTTTATAACATTACAAATCTTTATTGTAAATTTTAAGCAATTTTGATCGAAGTAAAGTATTTTGAACTGTATTTTTTTTATTGACACTTTTTGCTGATTGATATTTTTTACATAAACCATGAAAAGAATTATTTGAATTATTACTTTTTTATAACATTACAGATCTTTATTGTAAATTTGAATCATTTTTGATCAATGTAAAGTATTTTAACTTTATTATTATTTAATGACACTTTTTGCTGATTGATATTTTTGTGTAAACCATGAAAAGAACAGCATTTATTTGATTATACTTTTTTGTAATATTATAAATCTCTTCATTGTCACTTTTTATTAATTTTAAGAATTTCTTTCAATTATGCCATTTTTGCTGATTGATATTTTAGTGTAAACCATGAAAAGAATAGCATTTACTTGAATTATACATTTTTTATACATTATAAAACTCTTTTTGATCAATTTAAAGATTTTTAACTGTATTATTATTTAATGATGCTTTTTGCTGATTGATATGTTTGTGTAAACCATGAAAAATCAGGCTCCGATGTATGCAAGTACTGGTACTTCTGTTTGGGCTGAGGGTGGGATTTTAGCGAGTTTGAAGTAAAAGTATTTGATGGACATATTATATGTGTCGAGAGCATTCACTCAGTATCATTGTCTCATTTTTGACCGCAATGGCTTTTAGCTATTTTTGCATCTGAACTCTGGTAGCATCTGGTTGTTTATTGTCATTTTGATTACCTATGTCCAGTTTGATGTTGCAGCCCTAGTTGTGAGAGTTAATAGCGCTGTTTGGTTGGGTCTGACCTCATGAAGCCCATCTGGACTCTCTGTTTGTATAGTATGTGCGTCACTGCACTGCAGATGCCCTGAGTCTCAACATATGGCACTGATGCTGTACTGCTTTGTCGAATTACACTGGTTATAACTCTCTATCCGTAAAGAGGCTCAAGATGGGAAAAAGGAGGCTACAGGGAAGGAAAGAAGTCTATTAGGAAGAGCAGTAGACGTGAAAAAGAAATCATGTCTCCAAATTCCAAGAACAGAGGGAGATATTTATGCATAGAGGACACTCACATATGAGTGCACATCCCAATGAGACAGTCACAGGCCTGGGAGGATGCAGAATGGCATGACGAGAGGAGGGCACGAAGAAATGACGGACACAGCCGCCAGTGAAAATGCATTGTGACAGATTGAACTCCACTGCAGAGAGAGTAGGAATATGATGCAGAATAGAACTGACAGCACGGATTTAGCCGCTAACTTGCTCTTTTTCTTGTTCCCAAGGCAACGTGTTATCAGCATCGGTCCAGGTCACCTGCAGCCCTCTAGTGCATTTGAAGGGCTAGAAAAACATGTGCAAAAACAATGAGGCATGCACTTCTGACATCCCTATCTTTGCCGTCTCATTGCAGTGCAGCAAAGACAGTGCTGTAAACAGTGAAGCCAGCAGAAGCTGCGCATTTTAAATGCTGAGTATTATTAGTGGTGCTTCTAATTGCTCATACTACCAAAAGTTCATACAATCAAAAGTTTAGGATCGGCAGGATTTTTTATTGTGTTTGAAAAACAGTTTAGTTGATTAAAAATATTGTAAAAACAGTGTTGTTGTGAAAATGTATAATCCTTTTCTATTTTAATAGTTTAAAACGTAATGTATTTCTGTAATGAAAAAGCAGCCATTACTTCAGTCTTCAGTGTCACATGATTTTTCTGAAATCATTTCTATATAATGATTTGGTGCCCAAGAAACATTATTTAGTATCAGTAACAACAGTTGTGCTGCTTAATACTTTTTGTGAAAACTATAACCTTTGTTATAGTAAATTGAAATTTTAGAACCAGAATCTGCACAGAAGTGATTCATTTAGAGCTTGAGTCTGCACAGTAGTGATTCATTTAGAACCAGAGTCTGCGCAGTAGTGATTCATTTAGGACCTGAATCTGCGCAGAAGTGATTCATTTCATAGCTTGAGTCTGCACAGTAGTGATTCATTTAGAACCTGAATCTGCGCAGAAGTGATTAAATTAGAGCTTGAGTCTGCACAGTAGTGATTCATTTAGAACCCGAGTCTGCACAGTAGTGATTCATTTAGAATCCGAGTCTGCGCAGTAGTGATTCATTTAGAACCCGAGTCTGCGCAGTAGCGATTCATTTAGAATCTGAGTCTGCACAGAAGTGATTCATTTAGAACTTGAATCTGCGCAGAAGTGATTCATTTAGAGCTTGAGTCTGCACAGTAGTGATTCATTTAGAACCCGAGTCTACGCAGTAGTGATTCATTTAGAATCCGAGTCTGCACAGTAGTGATTCATTTAGAACCTGAATCTGCGCAGGAGTGATTCATTTAGAGCTTGAGTCTGCACAGTAGTGATTCATTTAGAACCCGAGTCTGCACAGTAGTGATTCATTTAGAACCTGACTCTGCACAGAAGTAATTCATTTAGAGCTTGAGTCTGCACAGTAGTGATTCATTTAGAACCTGAGTCTGCGCAGTAGTGATTCATTTAGAATCCGAGTCTGCAAAGTAGTGATTCATTTAGAACCTGAATCTGTGCAAAGGTAATTCATTTCAGAGCTTGAGTCTGCACAGTAGTGATTCATTTAGAATCCGAGTCTGCTCAGTAGTGATTCATTTAGAACCTGAGTCTGCACAGAAGTGATTCATTTAGAACTTGAGTCTGCACAGTAGAGATTCATTTAGAACCTGAGTCTGCGCAGTAGTGATTCATTTAGAATCCGAGTCTGCAAAGTAGTGATTCATTTAGAATCAGAGTCTGCTCAGTAGTGATTCATTTAGAACCTGAGTCTGCACAGAAGTGATTCATTTAGAGCTTGAGTCTGCACAGTAGTGATTCATTTAGAACCCGAGTCTGCGCAGTAGTGATTCATTTAGAATCAGAGTCTGCTCAGTAGTGATTCATTTAGAACCTGAGTCTGCACAGAAGTGATTCATTTAGAGCTTGAGTCTGCACAGTAGTGATTCATTTAGAACCCGAGTCTGCGCAGTAGTGATTCATTTAGAATCCGAGTCTGCACAGTAGTGATTCATTTAGAACCCGAGTCTGTGCAGTAGTGATTCATTTAGAGCTTGAGTCTGCACAGTAGTGATTCATTTAGAATCAGAGTCTGCACAGTAGTGATTCATTTAGAATCAGAGTCTGCACAGTAGTGATTCATTTAGAATCCGAGTCTGCACAGTAGTGATTCATTTAGAACCCGAGTCTGTGCAGTAGTGATTCATTTAGAACCTGAATCTGCACAGAAGTGATTCATTTAGAGCTTGAGTCTGCACAGTAGAGATTCATTTAGAACCTGAGTCTGCGCAGTAGTGATTCATTTAGAATCCGAGTCTGCAAAGTAGTGATTCATTTAGAACCTGAATCTGCGCAAAGGTAATTCATTTCAGAGCTTGAGTCTGCACAGTAGTGATTCATTTAGAATCCGAGTCTGCTCAGTAGTGATTCATTTAGAACCTGAGTCTGCACAGAAGTGATTCATTTAGAGCTTGAGTCTGCACAGTAGTGATTCATTTAGAACCCGAGTCTGCACAGAAGTGATTCATTTAGAACCTGAGTCTGCACAGAAGTGATTCATTTAGAGCTTGAGTCTGCACAGTAGTGATTCATTTAGAACCCGAGTCTGCGCAGTAGTGATTCATTTAGAATCCGAGTCTGCACAGTAGTGATTCATTTAGAACCCGAGTCTGTGCAGTAGTGATTCATTTAGAGCTTGAGTCTGCACAGTAGTGATTCATTTAGAATCAGAGTCTGCACAGTAGTGATTCATTTAGAATCCGAGTCTGCACAGTAGTGATTCATTTAGAATCCGAGTCTGCGCAGTAGTGATTCATTTAGAACCCGAGTCTGTGCAGTAGTGATTCATTTAGAACCCGAGTTTGTGCAGTAATGATTCATTTAGAGCCAGAGTCTGCACAGTGGTAATTGTATCAAAGTCCCACCCAAACTTCGGCAGACCCAATCGCAAACTCACAATCATGACACCACGCCCTGTTTTTATAGCATAGAAAATGAATTAAACTTATTAGAAAAACAAGAACTTGAACATACATCAGCACATTAAGAATTACCTAAAATGATAGAAGCTATCTTATGTGAAGTGTAATTTGATTTTTGTAGTTTGGCTCACATTCCATTTGTTTACATGGGCCTATACTGCAGTCAGCCACCAGATGGTGATCGAAATGTTTTGGCTTCAATTTTCAGGACGTGTGCAGCACACTTGGACCCGATGATAAAACAAGCAAAAGAAATATCAAATACTTGTTTTGAAAGAGTGTCACAAAGCACATTTTAGAATATAAATGCTGTAGAGCAACCCCAGATTACTCTCCAAACACCTTAGAACATCCTAACAGTGCCATAGCACTTCCTAGGACCTGAGGGGCTTGAGACCAGTTCAGATGGCGCATACACATTTTCTCAGTGGGACTGGTTCTGATCAAATACAAACACATTCATCCTGCGGACATATGTCAGAACGTTGTATGATGACCCATAGATGGGCTTATTAATTGGAAACTTCAGAAAGGAAGTTTTAGGACATCAGAGGCTGTCTGTTTGTGTGCATGTGTCCTTCAGCTTGTTTTGGATTTGTCAACAGATTTCTAAAGTGCCGGAACAACATGTGAAAAGCACCTGGTTAAAACGCTCACAAATTGTTTAACCAAACATGTCTTCGGCCCTGTTTGACATGTCAGGAATTTAACCTGAGGCCAGAGGAGACTTGTGGTTCTAATGAAGAACACAGTTTCATTTGCATTGGAAAGCTCCACTGATTATTTAACCATTTATCAAGAGCGCTCAGCTGAATAAAATGCAAAGCAAGTTTGGATACTGCATGCCAGTTGTTGTATTCCTTTGAACTAACTTTGGATAAAGGTGTCTGCTAAATGTACAAAATCCAAATATAGTGTAATGTTGCACACTTATATTGCACATGGGGAGCACATTGATTTTTTATTAATTACTAACAAATGTGTATTGACACTTTTATTTGCAGATAATACGTTGGCCATTGTCCTGGGGAGTGTTGGTGCTGTGTTGGCGTTAGTTGTCATGGTGATTGCAGTCGTTGTGTACACAAAGAAACAGAAGAAGTGAGTACAAATGTTTTTCTCTTGTTGTTTAAATGTGTTGTTCATTTGTTTATTATAAATAACGTTGAATATTTTGATGTTGAAATCATGCTATTTAAAGGACACTTTCATTCATACAACCCATATTCATAGTACATACAGGGTTTGGACAAGGTGTTTAATGTGCTTGAAGTACTTAATTTTAAATTTAATGCCCAGAAAACCCCTGAAAATAGCAATATTCCTGAAGAGGTAGGCCTACTTAAAAAGTGCTTGAATTATTGAAAGACAATGGATCTATGAAATAATTGTTTATTTCTTTCAATAAGCACATATCTTTTTACGCAAAATTCACGTAATTCAAAAAACGTAATCATTCTTAATCATTCTCTTAATCATTAATTTTTTTGCTTTTCAGTTACTGTCACTGAACTAGAGCGCTATTCCAATAGTAGTACTGTGTAAACATGGCTGAAGATGCGAAAAGAAGAACAGATGAATTAGTTGAGTGAGTCACTTATGCTGGAACTGCTCAGATTGATTCAAACTCAAGACTTCGATCATTCATTTCAAGCAATTCACTAGCAAAACCAGATCAAATTAAATTAAATCCATTTATTTCCGAATTACGGCAGTACTTGTAATGATTTTAAAAAGCACGTATAGTGATGGGTGAAACTGAGCTTTTCAAAACTCTGAATCAGTTAAACCATTGCATTGCAAAAAGATTTAGTGCGTATCGCAAATCATTTGTTTTAGATAGGGATTTAAAATCACGCAAATCATTTTATTCAGATCGGGACTTCAGAGCGGGTTTTCAAAACGTTTGACTTAGATCGGAACTGCGTATCACGAAACATTTGCTTTAAATCATGACTTCGGAGCCGGGTTCACAATTTATTTAATTTAGATCAAAACTTTGTGTATTGCAAATCATTTGCTTTAGATCTTGACTTCGGAGCGGGTTGGCAAATCATTTGATTTAGATCAGAACTTTGTGTATTGCAAATCATTTGTTTTAGATTATAGGACTTTGGAGCAGGTTTTCGAATTGTTTGACTTAGATTGGAACTTTGCGTAACACAAAACATTGGTTTTAGTTCAGAACTTCAAATAATGTATTGCAAATCTTTTGATATAGATCGGGACTTTAAATCATGCATCACAAAACATTTGGTATAGATTGGGACTTTGAAGCTTATTGTGAATCATTTGATTTAGATTGGAATTTTAGAGCGGGTTTGTGAATCATTTTACAAATTGAATGATTTGCGATTCAAGTCCTGATCTGAAATGATGGTTTGCGAATCATTTGTTTTAGATCAGGACTTCAGATCGCGTATCACAAATCATTTGATTCAGATCGTGACTTCGGAGCAGGTTTTCGAATCGTTTGACTTAGATCGGAACTTTGCGTATCGCGAAACATTTGTTTTCGATTGTGACTTCAGAGCATCTTTACAATTAATTTGATTTAGATCAGAACTTCAAATTGATGCAAATCATTTGTTTTAGATTGTGACCTCGGAGCGGGTTGGCAAATCATTTGATTTAGATCAGAACTTTGTGTATCGCAAATCATTTGTTTTAAATTGGGACTTAAAATCTTGTATCACAAATCATTTTATTCAGAACATGACTTTGGAGCAGGTTTTCGAATCGTTTGACTTGGATTGGAACTTTGCATATAGCGAAACATTTGTTTTAGATTGTGACTTCAGAGCAGGTTTACAATTCATTTGATTTAGATCAGAACTTTGTGTATCGCAAAACATTTGTTTTAGTTGGGGATTTCAAATAATGTATCGCAAATCTTTTTTTTTGGCTTAACTGTTCCTTTAAGTATGCCAGTTTGTATTTTCTAGATTTGTCTCAAAAAAATAAATAAAATAAAATAAAATACTGCAGTCAAACAGGCTTTTTCTGCCGAGAGTAATTTATGTGACAGTATCATGCAAATGTGTCATTTGTTTAAACTTTCCAACTTAAAAGTTTGCTCATGTCATATATAATCATGATATATGATAAAGATGAACTCAAAAAGCTCACCTGGCCTGGATGTATCTCATATATATATATATATGTTCTTCACAGAAGACATCAGAGACATGATAGAAATCAACTCTGTTCCGGTGTAAACGCATGATTTATATTACCTGCTTGTCTTTCCACATCCAGTTCCTCATACATATGAGATTTATTCTTAGAGATAAGTATCTTTGGGTTTAAATCGGTCAAGTCAAGTCAGTTGAAAGTTGAACAGTGATTATCATCAACAAAAAAAGACATTAACTGACTCTTCTCTGCTAACCTTTTCCGCCCCCAACCACTCTAGTAATTTCCCTCCTCCTTTCTCCTGTTTCCCCCAGTTGTAAAGCCTCTAGCCTTCAGTTAGATCATGTCTAGAGTTTCAGCCATGGGGGGTAATATGTCTCACCTGCCCCTCATAAAACCCATCCCTCTTTCATCCTGTGGGGGAAGGTAATCAGTAAAAGCCGGAGTCAAATTTGCACACCTGTATTGAGAGAGATGTACCGCTGCTCTCCTATCCCTACAAATGCGCTGATAACTCAAGTGTGTGACGCCACACCATCACAGACCCCTATATTTGTGGTTATACAGGCAAGTAATCAAGGCCTCTCCTTTTATGCAGGTATATGTGTCACAGGCACATTATTAATTCTAGTATTTCTGTCTCAATGCTAGTACACTTTAAGTGAGCTTTTAAATATGTAAACTGTTCACCAAGGCACAATAGCTCTGTTTCAAAACCTAGTGAGTTGCCTTGCTGTCTACTGGTAACTCACAATTGACTCCAGTAGACTTTGACATTACAGTGTTGCTAAAATAACAATATCGTATTGTCACATATAAAATCTGAATTATTTTTACAGATTATTTTACTTGTCATTCTACAGACAGAATGTGAAGAGCTATCTCGAAAAGAATCATAATGTGTTGGTAAGGTGTCTATTCTATCTAGGTGGGCAAATTACTAGGTTTTGCAACAGAGCTTCTATTTGTTTGTGCAACTTGTGCTGTTTAATATTAAATGTCATATACATTTAGGATGGCTTGAGTGTGAGTAAATTATGGGGTAATTTTCATTTTGGGGTGAACTATCCCTTTAAGGCTAGTGTATTGCTGTCATTATTAGCTATATCTATTTGAGGTCATCATAGGTGTAAAGCACTTGTAGTGTGCAATATTGTGTGTTCTCTTTTACTATTCTTCTGAGGAAAGTTTTCACCTCTATTAGGATAACAAAACATACACTGAATTGAATGACAAAAATCCATGTGATATGTTAGATACACACAGGAGAAAAAAAACCCAAATATTTCTAGAACAAATATTTAAACATCCTTAACACAAGATAAATTTACTGGAGAAGCATATCTATATTTACTGGATATAGCTTACGTCTGTGGTAATTTAAGATACACTGAAAGAAATGAATACTTTTATTCAGCAAGGATATGTTAAATTGATAAAAAGGGATAGCAAAGACTGTTAGAAAAGATTTATATTTTGAATAAATGCTGTTCTTTTAAACTTTTTATTAATCAGAGAATCCTGGGGAAAAAAGTATCACAGGTTTCAAAAAATATTTGGCAGCACAACTGTTTCCAACATTAAGAATTCTAAAAATAAAATCAGCATATTAAAATGATTTCTGAAGGATCATGTGACACTTAAGACTAGAATAATAGCTGGTGAAATTTCAGCTTTGCATCATGGGAATAAATTATATTTGAATGTATATTCAAATAGAAACCATCATTTTATATTGTAATACCATTTCGCAATAGTACTGTTTTTTTATCTCTGTGTTTTTGATCAAATAAAAACCTTGATGAGCATAAGAAACTTCTTTAAAAATATTCCCCAAACAGTCCCCAAACATTTGAACAGCAGTGTATGTCCTTTGAAAGTAACTCTAAATATCTTGCAATTTTGCCTCTCAAGTATTTTTTGTATTATTATTTTTAGGATGGATTAAAGATTAAGGTCCAACTTTATATTAGATGTCTTTAACTATTGCTTTTATCAAAAAAACAAAAAAACAAAACAAAAAAAATTAGTTAGGTTATGTTCTTATTGTATCCATGTTGTATTGCGAAACACTTTAGAGACAGGTTTTGTGGAATGTTTAGGTTTAAGGGTGGGTCAACAGTGTAATTATACAGTTGATGTAATTACATACAGGTATTTTTTAAATAAAGTACAATAAAATAAAAATGTGTGCACAATAAGTGCATTGTATCTAAAGATTAATTTAAATGTTCTTACATGGTATTTAAAGACACTTTATATGAAGTGGTTACAAGACTTTTTTTTTTAATCAATAAAAAGTCAAATAGTGATTCAAAAATTTTGCACTACTCTTGTGTCTTCCAGCCTTTTAGTTTGATCATAGATAACAACAAAATTCTGGGGAAAAAATACATTTGTCTCTTCCACTTCAGTTGCTTCTTTGTGCACACATGTGTATATTGTGAGTGTGTGTGTGTGTGTGTCTGTCTTTATGTCGCCACATATGTATCTGTGTCGGCATCAGTGTGTTTCTTTTGTTCCTCCTTTCATCTGTGAGTGCACGTGTGTGTGTTACGTGCTTACCTGACCCAGACACCCTGGTACTTTCCAGCGATTGGGTTTCCCAGCAGGCCTCAGCAGGCCTTTCTCCCTCCCATTGCAAAGTCATTAACACTGAGACACACACACACTCACACACACTCTGATGTGCTATTATGGTTCCTCATTCTGGTCCTATCACACATCAAAGTCAGAGCAGGGGCCCGCACAGGAGAGATGGTTATCGGTAAACACTTTTGCCCACTGAGCATTTACTGTATCTTATAATTATGAAGGCTCATGGTGTGTATGAAGCTTCTAAACATTTAAGGAAATAAGTTGGAGTGGAGTTTATATAGTGCTGCCAAATTTTTGGGCTACAAAGGGCTTGGGGGAGATAGACAAATTGCTTGTATCTAAAATAATTGGAACAGTTCTTCAGCACCTTAAGTTTAGTAATTAAATTCATTATTTTGATCTATTTGTTTTGGGTTTGAATCTATCTGTATGCTAGTGTGCTCCAAATGTACATATAAAAGAGAGCGATCTCCTTTAAAACTAGTTCTCATACCTTGGTCTGTTAGGCTGTGATTTATACATGCAACAAAAGGTTGACAGTCTTAATGAGCTTGTGGAATGCCATATAGAAAAAGCCTTGAGGAGGTTTCTGAACAAAATGGTGTGGACATTTTCAAAGAGCCAGGACTTTTTGTACACCTGTGGGTCGCCAAAGGGATGAGACCTGTGTGTGTGTGTGTGTGTGTGTGTGTGTGTGTGTGTGTACAAACATGCTATTTAATAGCTTGAAAGTCTATTTTCATATGTTTCTGTATGTATAACATACAGCAAAACCAAATTTTATTCAGACACCTTCAACATTTCTCACATTATCACAGTTTATTTGCTGTATAGTAAAATGGTAATAAAATATGACTCAGAGTTAACCTGTGTCAGAACAAATTCATCTTGATAATGTCCGATAACTTTGATAAAAAGGTATGTAATGAATTACAATCAAAAGAATTGTTTACAGTTTAATACTGTAATCAACCAAAACTGTTAGTATGACAACATTTACACAACTATCAACACTTCGTTGACCAATTACCATAATTTTGTTCAGCCTGTGGTGTCACATTAGCAAATGAAAGAAAAAACACTTAAGCAAAACTTTTTTTTGCCCCAATTTTTATCAATTTTACTGGTAGTCCACTGTATGAAGAATTTTTGGGTATAATACTGTATGTCACAGTTTACTTTATTTTGCTATCCTCACTTACATAAATGAACTGTAGTGTCCTGCACCCACTACACTGTAAAAAAAAAAACAATTTGTTGAGTCAACTTAAAATAATTTGTTACCTGGCTGCCTTAAAATCTTAAGTTCAGTTAATTCAAAAAAAAGTTTAGTCAACTTGAAATGTTATGTTTTTACTAAGTGACAACTTAGATATTTGAGTTGACTGAACTTACAATTTTAAGGCAGCAGCAACTCAACAAATTGTGTTTTTTGTTTTTTACAATGTAGTAGAAAAATATAAAAAATTATATCTGGTGTCTGAATAATTTTTGGTTTGACTGCAGCTATTCTGATGTTTGATGATTATTCATATTAATAACAGTTATATTTTCTTTTCTTTTTTTCAGAGAGGCAAAGAAACAACAGAATGACAAGGTGACCTATCAGCAGCATGGGTCACATCTGTGATGTTCATCAGAGGCATCAAGTGTTCACTTATAAATTTGTATATATAAAAAAAAAAATCTATTAACGGTATTAAGCTATGTTTCTAAATTGAGTTTCTAAATTGACATTGTTCGTTTTAACATTAATGTTTGTCCATGGATGGAGAGTAGTTTAGTGTGTGTCTTGACTGATGTGTCTGCTAATATTGTAATAATTTTGATTATTAGATCAGATTAACAGCTGCCTAGAATTATCTGCCTGGTCTGTAACATTGACTTATACCGCTGTGCAGTGCCTCTAAGTTGATTCTAGATTTGTGTCGTCTGGCTATGAACCACAAATGAGAGACTCCACCACATCCTGAGGCTAGTAAACATTAGATCTGTTCCAAAACCTATTGAGCTGCCCATTTTAAGGCAATCAAGTGCTTCTGAAAACAAAATCATGCCTCCTCCTAAAATACTAAAAATAACAGGACAAATCTCAGTTAATACAATGCACTGTGTTCAGTGAAAAATGTGACCCTGGACCACAAAACCAGTCTTAAGTAGCAGGGGTATATTTGTAGCAATAGCCAACAATACATTGTATGGGTCAAAATGCTAGATTTTTATTTTATGCCAAAAATCATTAGGTTATTAAGCAAATTTCATGTTCCATGATAATATTTTATAAGTTTCCAACCATAAATACATCAAAACATAATTTTTGATTAGTAATATCGTATGTATTGCTAAGAACTTAATTTGGACAACTGCAAAAGTGATTTTCTCAGTATTTAGATTTGCACCATAAATCTCAATTTCCAAAAAATGTATGACTGGTTTTCTGGTTCAGTGTCACACATTTTCAGCCAAAATGTATTTCAAACATATGGTTAATAAATGTAAGTAGCACTGCACTGTAAAAAAAATTATATAAACAGTAAATCGAGAATGTTTTCCATTACTTTAACTCATCAAAATAATTTAACCAATTTCAACTTAATTTTTGATATATATACACAAAAATCAAGTTGAATCCTGAAATAGAATTGACTTGTACAGGAAATTAAATTACACTTAAATTTAAGGCAGCTACTAAACTTAATTTTTTAAGTTGAACTAGGTGGACATTTTTTTTTTCAGTGTGCTTAAGGAAATACAATTTTCCTATAATATATTTTTTGTTAATTTTTCTGATCATCATTCATCAAAGCTTGGTAAATATTGGTCACTTACTCACTAAAAACTCCCACAGATTATGTTTTCATGCCATTTTAAGTCTTATTTTGACGTAACAAAAGTAGTTATACCTAAGTGTGTGAGATGTTTACTTTTTTCCCATAAAAGCCATTATATTGTTCATTCAGGCTGATTCGTGAACGCATACAAACACGAGGCGGAATTATTACATGAACCAATTATACCCCCGTTCATTCTCAATTACCCCCCACCAAACTCACTGCATGCTTTAGGAGGTCTGTTAAAACTCAATGGGCTCAGAGAAGGCATGAAACGCAAACTCCTGCTGTAACTTTACCTGCTGGTGTCGCTGTTGAACAATGTTTCCTTAGAAAAGTGAATGATTTATATACTTTTTTTTTCTCATCCAATATTTTGAGGAGACACTGCCTCTTGATCTGGCACCTCGCTAGGTTTTGGAACAGAGCTTTTGTGCGTTTGCAGTTCTTCTTTCTTCAATATCAGTCTTTTTTTAAACATCTTTTGGTCTACTTTACATTTAAACAAGTTTGATTGTGAAATAAAGCCTCAAATTATGTTTATTTTGTCTCATTTTACACACACACACACACACACACATCGCAAAAAGCATTGGTGTAACGGAAGCTGGCTCTGGATCAGTGTACAAGGGCAAATGTCCACTGAAAACCTATCCATGTTCTAGCCACAGGTCCCCACACAGCACTTGCACCAGAGTAACGTTTCCTTCGAAAAACAAACGCTGGGAAGAGAATGGGAAACAGGAGGTATGTAAGGCCCATGCCCCGATGACTCTGAGCGATAGATGGTCAGCATGTGCGGCCGCTGCTCACCCCAATTAAAATGATATGGACCACTTGACGAGAAGTGTTTCCACTGTGTATGTGATTTGAACTAGCACTCCATCCCACTTGCAGATGTCGAATGTGTCTTTTGCCAAACATTCGGTTGCAGAAGTTACTTTGTAACAGTGAAACGCACAATCATTGTGGAGCTCTACACCGGTGGTCCTTACAGATAAGACGTTTAATCATACTTTGTTCCAATATCAGATCTTTTCATGTGTTGGTCTGTGTTGGGAAGGAGATGCAGTGGAGCAGGACTCATTTGGGGTTAGTCAGACTTCAAATGAGATGAATACATTCTTTGTGAAAGCTTTCAGTGTGCTTGCGTTTATTTAGCTTGATTAGTTTAACTGAAGTGAAATGTAGGTAAATCTCTCTGATTTGTTCTGGCCTGTTTACCTTCAAAGCACTAATTTCTCATTACATTACTCCTTTATCCTGTTAAAAAGTGGGATTTAACACATCTTATGTTTGTCTGACACTTTTGTGCAGGTGTAAATGTTCATAAAGCTCATGTCAGTTAGTCACCTTTATAATCCATCAGCTTCTCAGCCAGACAGATTTTCAGACACCTCAACTCAGATCAGGATTCCCAGACTTAACTTGGTTGGAACTCAAACGATCTGCTTGAAGACAAACAGGTAAACATTAGTTTCAGAGTTTCACCTGATCTTCACTTGTATTGTACAGTTTTATCTTGTTGTAGACGCAGTGAACCTTTGGTATTGAGTCTGAAAAATTATTCTAAATTGGCCAGGGTTGCCACAACTATGCATGTGCCCAAATAGTGAGTATAACGCATTCTACAGAGCCACTAATAAAGTAAGAAGAGATGACTGATGATGGTGAATGATTTGGAGATCCTGAGCACAGCTGACAAACATCTAATCTTGTCAAATGTGTGGTAAAGTATTGCCGCTCCAGTGTTTACGCTTAGACCTACATCATGGTCAGTTACCCATATTCACCATACTGAAGATACTCGAATGTAAACAGCAGCACGGATTGCACATTTTATGTACTACTGAACATGTTGTTCTGCTAATTTATGCTGTCTAAACCATGGAAAAAACGTGTGGAGGCTGCTAGATCATATAGGGTAGTAAGCAGGAAAGGGAGCGATATTTTGACAAACTAAAGTTAATAGGTGGTAAAAGATAAATACGAGCAGTATTAATTAAGATATTAGCCTAATATTTCACTTACCTGACCAAAAATGATAAGAACAAACACAAATGTTGTCAACACTCTTGCCCTGGAAATAGTGGTTCAGTTTGGCCAACCACAAATGTCTTCTTTCCTTAGTCTTTTGCACTCTATAGTGCTCCAAATGTTTTCCCGGTCTGACCAATTAGTCAAGCCCAAAACATGACAAATAACTGACCATTTTCAGCAGCAATAATCAGCTAAATTTGCGAGTTTTGTTCGACTTAGTCGCATTGTTTACGTTCTTTCCCGCGAATATGTCAATATAGTATTGATGACGCGTTGTGAAAACACTCTCTGTTCGTGATTTAAATGCCTTGTATTGCTGCATATTAATAGCGGCTCTCTGATGCCAGCAATTTATAGACCGTATAATTAGGCTACTCAACCATATAAATGCAAGAGAAAGCACTGAAATATATTTTTCCTCCCATCTCTTATTTATTCCTATTTGGGGTACATCGCTAACGCTGTGACAACACTTCTTGTCTCACCCTTCCTCCAAGACATTTTGAACTATGAAAGAAAGAATCTGGACGTTGAAGAATAGTCACACTGGTAAACTTATTTACTGTAAAGCTGTTATTTTTTTATTTTTATTTGGTATTGTCGTTTTGTGCAATTGGAGTATGAGAATGGGAAAAGCAACAGATTTATGAAAGCTGCTAATGTGTTGGGAGAAGATAGATACAAACAAAACGTTTGTAATTAATTACTCACCCTCATGTCGTTCCAAACCTAAGACCTTCATTCATCTTCAGAACACAAATTAAAATATTTTTTTGGATGAAATCCAAAATGAGAACTGAAGATGAATATATCTTCATTTCTGAGGCAGACTGTAAAAAATATTTTTTCTCCAACTTTGTACGTTCAAACATTTATTTTAAAATGTGTTTGTTTTTCTCTTTTGTGAGGAGCATTTTGCTTATTTGCAAAGCTAGTGTTTAGGTGAACGTAAACACGAATGTTTAAAGTTTGGAGGAAGAGTAAATAGACATGAACTCTGTGAATGGGTCATTTTTGGGTTTACCATCCTTAAATGTTTTTAGCTCACCACCATATAGGACCCACTGCTGAAACAAAAACAAAACAAAAAAGACAAATAAAACTGGAACAAAAGGCAGTTGGTATTCTTATGCAAGTACATGAACTTTCACATTTTCACTTCACATAAACAAAATCACAGATGAGATAAAGTGTAGACTGTTGACCTCTTACTTTGACTCAGTCACACGTTTCATCCTCATCCTCACTAGAACTTTCCAGAACTTCTGGAGTGGCCAGACAGTATGTCTTTCATCATCTCCTGAGTCACTTCTGTTTTTAACGTTCAGCGTCATTCTGCGGAGGCCACAGGAAAGGCCTGTACCTCGCTTTACTACACCACAAAAAGCGGGAACGGAGAAAAAACATGCTCACTCCTCCCTCGCACATGTATTCCCCCTTTCCATTACAACGGAAACCATTAGAGTTCCCATCAATCTGCCACCGTTTTGAGGTAAAGCTCTAAGAATTGGCAGCTTCAGAGAAGTGCCAGCTCAACAAACATCCACAGCTTGTGAATATATGAAATTGTAAATGTCTGGTCATTTCCTTGGACATTGTCTCAAACTTTAAATTCCAGTTGTTTGCTTCTTTCCTAGATTCATTGTTTCAGGGCATGCAAATTCTCACCAACTGGAGTCCGTTCTTTTTATTTCTTCTCTTCTGTCCTCATTTCTCTTTGCTAACCAAGCTTGAAGACAGCATGCAATCTCTGGTGTCTTAATTCAATTAAAGCGTATCATATTTCTCCCGTCCCTCGTATACCACCATGAATATGTAGCTTTGTAACTACACCCTCCTGCCAACTTAAACAGCGTTGTTTTTTCAAAAAGCTTTTAGATTGTTCCGTCTGAGTTCAGTCCCTACAGGTTGCACTTTAAACTCAGACATGCTCAGACAGTAAGATGTTTCTCACTATTACATGCTCCTTTTTTGATAGTCACCGTGGGTTTATTTTAAAACATTAAAGATGAACCATATCTTAGAAAGTCTTAATCAAACCCAGTGAGTCTGGTTAATATGGGCAGCGACGTACAGGCGTTTGCACATGAAAGTTGATTTACGCGACTGATGTGGCTGGAACCGCTCTCTCTTTAAAGGAGAATCTAAATCCATCCCAGAATCCCCCCAAATCTGGGAGAGCTTTGTCCCTGCCATTACAGATAATGACTTTGACCCAGCATGGATGATTAAGTGTAATGGTCTGGGCTGAATAGGTTTGATCTGCCAAAAGCAAGTTAAAAGAGAGAGAGAACAAAAAAAGGGTTTCCCCCTTCTCTATCTCAGCTATTAATCAAACACATATCTCATAAAATGAAATATGACTTTCTCTACCTTGTATAAAAAAAAAGTTATTTAGTGATATAGTTAACTAAAGATCCTGAGTCTGAGATGACAAAAATGAAACATACACATTTTGATGTGTATCTAATTATAAACATTATGAGTAATCTTAAGTTATTATTATAAATAATCATTAAACAGTGTTAAAATAGAAACAAAATAATGATAAAATAATGTAATTATGTTAATGTTCTGTTGCTGTTGTTTGTTTCTGTGCGTCTAAAGCGTTGCTATAGTAACAGATTGAGAATGCTCTTAGTGATGTCACATGTGGAACAAGCACACTCACCCAGTCTGACAGAACTTTATCATTAGAATATCAATCTGTACAAATAGAGGATGATTACAGTCACCAGTTGACTGATAGACTGTAATCTGAGCTCTTGAAGTATTTTCTTGACAAATGGACAATACCTTTTCTTTTGTTTGTTTAAAGTCGAAAGTTAGGTTAAAATTAATGTATTTTCATGAGGGAAAAATGTATTTTGTATTATATAATAGGCTTTCCACAATATTTATTTGGCTTTCTACATTCAACTGATACTGTGTTGTTAATTGAACTTGTTTGTCCTGAACAGTTAAACTGCCCGGTGTTCTTCAGTAAAAAAAGAATTTCAGCATTTTTGTGTATTTGAACCCTTTCCAACAATGACTGTATGATTTTGAGATCCATCTATTCACACTGAAGACAACTGAGGGACTAATTTGCAACTATTACAGAAGGTTCAAATGCTCACTGATGCTCCAGAAGAAAAAACAATGCATTAAGAGCCAGGGGTGTAAACTTTTGTACAGAATGAAGATGTGTACATTTTTCTTATTTTGCCTTATTTTTATTATTTTTTTTTTTTGCATTTAGTGCTGCTCTGCCGAATGCATTGTGTTTCCTTTTGAAGCATTAGTAAGTGTTTGTAATAGTTGCATATGAGTCCCTCAATTGTCCTTCATTGTTGGAAAGGATTTAAATACACTGAAAAACCAAAGAATTTGTGGGATCTGAAGGATTTTTCTGAAGAACAGCAGGCAGTTTAACTGTTCAGGACAAACAAGGGACTCATAAACAAAACCAAGAAAAAAAAACACAGCTGTCGATCATTTAGGTAACAACACAGTATTAAAAATCAATTGTATGTACAATAAACGTTTGAACATTTTGATTTTTTTGTAAAATAATTAACACTTTGCAGATTCTGCAAGGTGTATGTAAACTTTTGACTTCAAGTGTGGCTTATGAAAATTGTGTCATTAATTAATTGTTCCAAATCTGTAAGAGATTTATTCATCTTCGGAACACAAAATTTGGATGAAATCCGAGAGCTTTCTGACCCTCAATAGACAACATGGGTCCTACCACATTCAAGGTCCAGAAAGCTACCAAGAACATAGACGAAACAGTGGTTCAATGCTAATTTAATGAAGCTATGAGAATACTTTTTGTTGCACAAAAAAATTACTTGCTGCCTAAGGAGGGTCAGAGAGCTCTTGGATTTCAGCAAAAATATCTTAATTTGTGTTCCGAAGATGAACAAAGGTCTTACAGGTTTGGAACGAAATGAGGGTGAGTAATTAATGATAGAATTTTCATTTTTGGGAGAACTATCCCTTTAATAGCATGTTACATTGCAGGACTGAGCGTATGAACATGGACATAATTTCACATAAATGTTACACATTTGAATAATTAAGTATCGTAAGTATCACCCTTTGTTACTGTTTCTTTCAGCATTAGCTGAATTAAACAAATTGGGTGCCACTTTAGATTGTAACTGTAAATAAAGAAACAAACTACCATTATGTTTCAAATTCTTCTTCCCTCTCAAGCACTGCACCATAAGGACATTACCTAAATGTTTTACATTCTTTAAGACATGGTTCACCCAAAAATGTTGTTGTTTGCTTGTTTTTTTTTAGCACCTGCCCGACTTGTTCTTCCATGAACAAAAGGAGTTATTGTCATAAAATGAAAGTGAATAGTCACCACTGACCGAAGATCATCAAGAAATTGTATGACTTTAGAAAAAAGTAGATTATAGTGCATCAGGCAGACCCTAATTTAGCTTTTTGGAGCTTGACAGTCCTTGACAAGCATTAACATTCTTCAAAACAACTTCTTTTGTGTTCCACACAGTCCTACAGGTTTGGAATGACATGAGGTTGAAAGGGATAGAATTTAAATTTTTTGGTGAAATACTCCAAACAAACAAAAGCAAATGAATTTGACTGTCCATATGCCAACTCATAGCTGAAAAATCTACATCCCAGCAGTGACAATACCAGACATGCTCCAGATGGCCTTTATACGGGATCCTAGTGGATCTGAAGTGGATATGAAATTACCAGCAACCAAAATGCACCTGCTACATGTGTCGGTTTCACAAAAGGTATGTTATTAAAATGCAATATGTTTGGAACACATTACAAATGCTGCATTATAACTATTGCCATCAGCACCTGGTGTTCATAATGGAACACTTTGACTTTGATGGAAGTCTTTGATTTTGAGTCTGGGGACTTTTATAACGTTGAAAAGTTAAAAAGAAAGGTTGAAAAGAAAGGGTTGATAAGATTTTTACAAATGTTTTCGAGTCTCCTATGCTCACCTAGGCTGCATTTATTTGATAAAAATATGGAAAAACACTAATATTGCAAAATATGTCAACTGTTGTTTATGTTAATCTGTTTAAAAACATAACATTTAAAAATTAATTTATTCCTGTGATGGCTGAATTTTCAGAGGCCATTTTGAAAACTGATGTATTTTTCAGCATTTGTTTGTTTGTGATAGAAATCTTGCAACATTGTAAGTGCATTTAATGTCACTTTTGCTTAATACGTCATTGTTGAATAAAATAATTAATAACAATAACAACAAAAATACTAACCTCAAACTCTTCAGTGGTATAATGTAATTTTATAATAGTTAAGTGTAATCGTTTTTAGTGTTTTTCTCTCACTGTTACCTCATAAAGGTTTTTGTATTGTTTTAAATGTAATTAGTCCAAAGCAAAAGATTGTTTTTAGAGGTTTCACAGTCACACCAATGCTGCTGTAAGTAAACATCTCCCTGTAATTAGCCTCAACACACAAAACTACCAAAGTCTAGTACAGTTTTTGTGGCCTAGCAAACGAGTCCTGACAAACTGTAGGTCTTTGCATAATTTCAGGTTCATTAATCTGAACAATACTTAATCTTTTGTTAATCATATTACATGATTGACACAAGCAGAAAAAACACTGCAGCCAACTGGAATCTCATCACTGAAATGAACAAGGTGCTGTTTCAGCAAGACTTTAGATTGGACCAGACCTGAGCGAAGGTTTTCATTTCTGTGCCGCAGGTGAAATGTGTTCTTCCTCTTGCAGTTTTTTAAAATCGAGGAGGAGGATCAGACGGTGCGATGAAGAACGTCCCAAGCAGGTGTGAATCATTGCTGGGGGTGTTCTGCTTGCGCTGGGCTGCAGCTCAAAGGCCTTAAAGATGAGAGGTAGTAAAAACACAAACCATTCCTCTGGGTGACATTGTGCTTTAATTAAAGAGCTCAAAGCAAACACAGGGAGATGGATGAGTGTGTGTGTGTGTGTGTGTGTGTGTGTGTGTTCTGGGTGTGTGCGTGTATGTGTGTGTGTGTGTGTACATGTGTGTGGTGTTTTTTCCAGGTTAAGAATGGTTAAGAACATTACTTTCATCTTTCCTTTGAGAATGCAAAAGCTTTAAAACCCCAAGGGTAAAGGATACATACCTGTGTATATATTTGCTGCTGGAGGGAGAAGACGCAACTTAATAAAATAAATAAACTGAGACATGAGAGAAATAAGTTTTATATGTAGAAGCGTTCAACTATAAGCATGTTTCCCCCAGTTATCTATCTATCTATCTATCTATCTATCTATCTATCTATCTATCTATCTATCTATCTGTCTGTCTGTCTGTCTGTCTGTCTGTCTGTCTGTCGTTCTATCTATCTATCGTTCTATCAATCCATCGCTCTATCTATCTGTCCGTCTGTCCATCAGTCCATCCTTTCATCCATCCATTTGTCATCTGTCCGTCAGTCTATCTATCTGTCCGTCCGTCCGTCCATCCATCCATGCTTCTATCTATCTATCCATTGCTCTATCTAACTATCTGTCTGTCCATCTCTTCCATCTTTTCCATCTGTCATTTTGTCTGTCATCCATCCATCCATCCATCCATCCGTCCATCTCTCCGTCTATTCCATCTGTTGTTTTATCCATCATCCATGTTTCTATCTATCTATCTATCTATCTATCTGTTCGTCCATCCGTCCGTCAGTCCATCCATCCATGCTTCTATCTATCTATCTATCTATCTATCTATCTATCTATCTATCTATCTATCTATCTATCACTCTAACTATCTGTCCGTCCGTCCTTCCATCCATCCATACATCTATCTGTCTGTCTGTTCATCCGTCCATCTCTTACTGTCTGTCCGTTTATCAGTCCATCTCTTCCATCTTTTCCATCTGTCATTTTGTCTGTCATCCATCCATCTATCCATCCGTCCATCTCTCCGTCTATTCCATCTGTCGTTTTATCTTTCATCCATCCATCCATCCATCCATGCATTCATCCATCCATCCACAGAATCTACTCTAATCAACAGTGGCTCTGAAGCATAACAGGAGCAGGCATGATATGTTGCTGTAGATGGGCGTATGCGTGTATTTTGCTTAATAAATCAAATTAAAACAGGCACAGTGAGGTGAGAATAATTGCACTGACAGTGATAAAATGATTAGATGTGAAATCAAGGAGAGACACAGCCTCACTAATGATACCTTGGCTCGGTTTCAATATCCACCCTTAATACTGTGAGGTCTTCAAATCTGTATAGATCTTGGGAAATGTGTTAACTATACAAGCTCAGAAGCAGCAAGTATAACGATAAAATCCTGGACTTTCCAGTGAGCCAGTAACCTGCTTTTAACATGTTCTGACAAGTTAGACTGCAATAGATACTTAATCTCAGGCCTTTTGTAGTGACAAATTAAGACAAAACTATCAGACTACTATAAAATATCAGACTACTTATTATTCAACCAATATCAACCCCAATACTTAACTGAATAATTGTAATTTATGTAATGTGCATCTTGCTTTTACAGTATTACAATGGATTTCAGTGTGTCAGTGTGATCTCTAGATGATATTTAGCTATACGTCTCATTAACAGTAATTAAATGTAAAATTAATTACTATATGTAATATATACACACGTCACATCACAAAACAACCATACACGTTATTATTATTATAGTATATTATTATGCTATTAAAGTAAAATAACTGTAAACCTATAAGCTATATGAAAGTAAATGAAATCGTCTAATGCATAAATGTGATTTTGTGAATGACTGAAATGTAAGTTCCCAATTATCAGACATTGGAAAAGATGAGATCATGTAGGTTTACTATCATAAGGACAGGGAGTGTGTCCTCTCTCTCGCAAATGCTTATAATTATCATATACTTACAAACATCAGACAAAGGCTGAAGACACTGACACATCTAACTACCTGGAATACACCTGGAGTAACTTGTTTGGGCTCGACAGTCTAATTTTGACGTAGTCACATGCTCTTGTAAGTGAGCGCATTGACTAGGTTGGTATAATGATCTTACAGACTAAAATTTGTAAGTAATAGTAATTGCAAGCTTCACTGGTGCATGAGACAAATCTAATCATGTTGGTTTGGGGTTTTCCTGGGTTTTGGGGTTTTGTAAGTTTACTGGATCAAGCCGTACGTATCATCTCCAGACAAATTAGGACGTCTTCAAGCCAGCTCTGTATTACAGCGTGCCGACCATCCGGCTGATGATTCACTCCCTTATGGTCAGTTTCATACCCAACCGAATCATTTCAAACTTTAAAAAAAGGCAGCAGGCAGCGAGTGTTATTTTTACCAAGCCGTTTGGGGTTTTGGGTGAGTTCGTTTTAATTTCAGCGGTGAATGAAGTCACTGAAGAAGTCTGTTATGGTTGCTGTCCTCTGCATGCTCTGCTCTGGAGGCTGAGGTAATGGATCCTCCATTCATGTGTTCTCCCACTAGAGAGAGACATTCTGCACAACTGATGCTGCTTGTTTTATGGGCTGGAATGTATGACATTGAAATGAGGCTTATGTTCCAGTCAACAGTGTCATTATTTACCACAGAAGGCTGTCAGCCTTTAAATTTACATTTAGCTTGTATTCAGCCCATACGTAAACACGGAGGGCAAATGTTAACTATACAACTATACATTCTATATAATAGAATAATATACATAATCATAAAACTAACTTAAGAACCTATGAAATGATAAGGTCCTACTCTAATTTCTAGTCATTTTGTTTTTTAATGCATTCATTTGATAAAAAAAATAAATAAATAAAAAACTTTTTTAATTTGACTCTATATCAGTGTTGGGTAATTATTATACTAATTACTTTTTCATCAGTGTAATTAGATGTACAATTACACTCTCTAAAAATGATTGCATTACTTACAAGTTATTTTCTAAACCCAATATCAAGCTAGACCAGTGAACAATACAAGTATAGGCATAAAACCGCTTTTTTAATTCTTTAAAATAAAATATATAATTGCATAAATTATTCTTGAACTGGCCAAAGTATTGAAAAGGGAGAAAGATATATTAAAAACATACATTTTAACATTAGATGTTACATTTTGATGTTAAATCCACTATTGTTTTATATAGAAAGTTCTATATATTTCTCTGTCTGTCTGTCTGTCTGTCTACCTACAGTCTACAGAATGTCACATATTTGTTAGTGGAAACAATCGCGATTTAAAAGTCTTCAGGGATTATTTTCTTAACTCTCTGTGTTGTTTCGCTCACAGCTATTGGATTTCTGGCCAGCCCACAGAGCGCAACAGGTATATGCCCCCATGCATGGGGCAGGTTGAATCTATTGCCCCGATTTCCTGTCACATGATTTGAAATAGGATCCCTACTTTTTCTGCTATCTGTCTTGTGTGTGAGTGTCTGGGGGCAGCGCTGATCTGCCTAGAAGTTCAGACGCTCTTAACGCGGACGCGCAGCGAGATTTCATGACATTCAGCTGCTCACTGCATCAGCTCGACTGACCTGACTGGACTCGGAACACTTCACCTGCGAGAAGAGAGGAAGAGAAGGTGTTCAGATCTCCTATAGCCTACTACAGAAGAGCGATGGATTCGTGGAGAATCGCAGCTTTGCTCCTTGCTGCCTGCCTCAGCGCGTCAGCTTCAGACCAGTTCGACACGGGTTAGTTCTCAACTCTTACGAACTGTAACTTTGTGCATTCCGGTGGTTGTAGGGCTTTTATGAGATGTTTCTTACACTAGTGCATTGCGTTGCGCCCGCATTGTCCCGACTCCAGTCTCGAGATGAGCAGCGGCGTGCAGCGCGTTCTGTCACTTTTCTTGCCTTGTCTTGCCTCTGGTTCAGTTTTATGAAACACACAATCCATTTCGCGCTAAATAATTATCAGAACACTCTTTGATCGCTGTTTTTCAGCTAGGGCTACTTTTGAAGTCTTGAAAAATAAAACTTATTCAAACTGTGTTTCATCTGTATTTGTTAGATGTATTACATATCCGGGTAAAAAGAATCTCCCAGTGAATTTTTGGATTTTAGAGCAAGGTGTGATGGTGAGAATATGAAATATTATGTGTTGCCTAATTGTAATTACACCTGACCTTAATGACCATTTCTCTCTTTTTATTTATTTTTAATTAAAAAAAAAAAGTGGATAAATAATAATAAAATAAAAATGTTAAAGAAAAATTACAATGTATTATATTAAGATGTTATAACAATAATATAGATGTTATACTATTATTATTATTTATTATTATTATTATTATTATATTATTAATATTATTTTTTGCTGCAAAATCCTAATATGGGATCTCTTTCAAAGAGCATTAGATGCTTTTAGTATAATATTTGAAGACTGAATGGTGACTGATAACCACAAGTTACCACAGTTTTATTTTACTAGCAAGAACCACAGCAACAATGCTGTTTTTTCAGAAACTACTGCTACCATTGTAAATATCTGTAAGGGATATCTTTGTGTCATCATTGACTAATTAAACTGGTCTTGGGATTACAAAAAAAACCTCTAGATATCTCTTACTGACAGATTTACTTCTCTTTCATTGATGCTCTGCTCTGGATGTCTTCGTTTTTCTCTCAAACAACTAAATCTGCTTGTTCTTTACTGGCAAGTTATGTTCTTTTCATATGATATACAGAAGCTGAAAGCTTATTTTCTCTTAGAAACCACAAATCCAATAAAAAGTATACCTTTCTCTGAAGTGAACTTGAGACTTTTAATTGTATCATAAATCCATCTGCAGCATCAGACAACCATCAGGAGTTGAATGAATGCATATTTTCTCTATGCAAAGCTCAAATTTTTTGCATATTTGAATGTTAGCAATGACCACATAAAGCGAACATCTTGCCAGATAAACAGCAAGTGCAGCATATTTTCCAGGGTTGTGGATGTAAATTGTGACACTCTTAAAAATAAAGGCTCCAAAGGGGTTACTGTGGTCATGTCATAGAAGAACCATTTTTGGTTCCCCAAAGAACCTTTCAGTGAACAGTTCTTAAAAGAACCATTTTGAAGTACATTAAAAAATCTAAAGAACCTTTTCTGCATTTGAAAGATTCAATGGATGTTCAAGGTTCTTCATGGAACCGTCAATGCCAGTAACCTTTATTTTTAAGAGTGTATACTAATATTAACTTAAAAGTTAATATGAATGTTGTAACTTAGTTTAAACTGTTTTGTTTTCCTAGATTTCAGGTAGTTAAAAGCGCCTCTAATTGAAAAATCGCCCTATAATCAATGCAGCTGACTTGACTCAAATGCAGAAGTTGCTTGCATTGATTATAATGGGAGTGCTCTAGGTTGTCGCATCGCTTCACTACCAGCATAAGCTGTAATTTGTGTTGTGTTTCAAGTCTCAGAAGCAAATCCCCTACGCTCTCTTTTAATTTTTTTTGTTTAATTATAGCCTTTGATTCAAATGACAGGTTAGGCTATCTGGGCGATGCGTAAGAACTGCAGTCTATAGTATACCTATGCATTAGCAATGTATTTAAAGCTGCCTTCCAGAGCATATTCATAATAATTACTCAGGCTTTTAGGTGACTTTTTCCTCTTTACAAGTTTTTTTTTCTGCCATTTTGTGACACAGTGACTAATTTTGACAGGTTTATGGCTAATTAGTGCTGTAATAATTAATAAGACATGTAGTAACACGTCCATACACCCAGAAGTTTGAATGTTTTGCAGTAAAAAGTCATACTTGGTGGCTCACTGCATGTTCTTTGTGTTGCCATATAAAATCGAATGAAAATCAGTGAGTCAGAGAGACAATTTGCACTCTTTGCTGTCAATTTGTGCTAATGATTATTTTATTAATCGCATGAATTAGGTGCATGTGTTCTTGTACTTGCTATTTTGAGGTGTTTTAGGGAGTCATAAAAGTGCATTTGTTTGTCACTTCAGTTGTTCTTTTCTGCAAATCAGATATTGATATTTGATGAGTGAAAAGGCATTCTGTTGCTCATGTCTATGTGTGATAAGCCATGCAGATTAAAACGTGTAAATGATAAAACACTTTAGGTGTGAGGCATTTGCAGGAGAGCTTGACATCTGTGGGATTTCATTAATATTGCATTATTGCTGTCCTCAGAAAACCCTCAGTTTGTTGACTTTTTCTATATATTGCCTGAATTGAAAGCATCTGCTCCTTTGATTTTAAAAGAATAGTTCACCCAAAACTGTAAATTTTCTAAAAATGTACATACTCTCAGGCCATCCAAGATGTGCTTTAAATGAGTTTGTTTCTTCATCAGAACAGATTTGGAAAAAATTAGCATTACAGAACTTGCTCACCAATGGATCCTCTGTAGTGAATGGGTGCCGTCAGAATGAGTCCAAACAGCTGATAAAAGCATCACATTTATCAGTTTTATAGTTCTATAAAGTGAAAAGCTGTGAGAAAGCAATATTATCGATAGAGGATTCGTACTTCAGGTGGAAGCAACTGTTTGAACTTAAAAGTGTCACATGATGGATTTGTTTATTACAATCACACATCTTTTCACAATACATTAATCGATGGACTGGAGTTGTGTGGATTATTCAACCTGGTCTCATGATGAAAACGTACCTGTGGGAACTTTTTTTGCAAGACGCGAAATACCTACAAATAAGTACATATCACTACAGTTTCCAACAGAAATTTGGAACACTTAAGGAGGTAAAACAAAAGCACTTGTAATTGTTTCCCTACACAGTTTTGATAGCTTCACATGTTTACTTTCTCAGTAGCTCAGCATGAATTTCAGGCATGAAATTGGACTTGGGTTTCGGAATCCTTGAGTACAAATCCTGTGAAAAACATGACTAACTATGAAAGAGCTGAGAGTTTAGGTGTAGTGCAGATGTTACATTATTTTAAAACGTCAGCGCATTAGAGTTAGAGCGCCACTCAATGGACATTTCAAATCAGAGCTGCGTTGACGCGTACAAAACCAATGTCACATAAACCATGCCATACTGTATGTACATTCATCTGTTCTGGAGAAAAAAATTAACACTCTCTTAGCGCTACTCAGTGGACATTTTACATCGAATATGTCACGAAACGCCTTGCGAAAATGTTCCCACAGGTGCGTTTCAGTCGAGAAAAGTTAAAACAACATAATAATGGAATTATTTATTACAAACATGCAGCTTTTCTCTTCACAAGATGTTAATTGATAGACTGGAGTCGTTTTGATTCCTTGTGGTGTTTTTATCAGCTGTTTGGACTCTCATTCTGACAGCACCGATTCACTGTAGAGAATCCATTGGTTGAGCAAGTGACGTAATGCAGAAACAAACTCATCCACATCTTGTATAGTCTGAGGGTAAGTAAATCATCAGCCAGTTTCATTTTTGGGTGAACTATTCCTTTAAGAGATATGAGCAGTTTGTACCCAGCACCTTGAAAAGGCCAGAGACGAAGTCTGTATTCCCTCAGATAAATGATGTATTAAATGAATAGAAAATTATTCATGGCCTTTGAGGAGAAGAAGAAGCAGTGCATCTGTGTCCAGACAGGAGCTTGCCTCATGTAAAGTGAATTTGGGTTTAGTTGATGGATGTTGTTGACTGGAATGAAGTAAGTAGTTCCCAGACAGAGCTAAGATGGTTTTATAATGTCCTTCTCATTCCTGTTTCAGATGCGAAGACAGATGTGTTATTATTTCCCCACTCAGTTAAACGTGGACCTGGCGATACTTGTTTTGCTGTGTTTTTCTATGAAAACAAAATGTGCTGAGTGTGAAAATGAATGGAATGGTCATGGCTGAAGGGCAAACTGAAGACTTCAAAGCATCAGCAATTTTGCTAAAGTTATTAAATCCATGTCATGCCTTGTCTGTCGTGATAGTTTTGTCTTTCATCTCGTTTCAAAAGGCGAAGCGAGCACCATGTGGCCTATTGGTCCTGACCAATCGTGAGAAATTAACATGGAGTTATCTGAAATGAGATTTCTGATTACAATCGGCAGCGTTTAGAGTTATTTTTATTCCTGAGCGTGTGTGATCAACTGAATCAGCACTTCATCGACATATTCTTTGACTGAATTAGCTGAAAAATGATCTCTCTACAGATTGGCTGTAGAAGATCCAGCATCAAAATACTGGTTGATATCACATCCAAAATGTCATCTGTTACAGGAAATCACGATCAGTCGACAACACCACTGTCAGTCAGTTAACACACGATAAAACCACATGATGCTGCCATTGCTGAAAATGTTAAAGAAGGATTTGTTGCCATATTGCATTAGCGTTTGTTTGACAGATCGTTCATTGGTTCTGGACTCATCTCTCTCCTGCTGTTCGGCTGCTTGCCATCGCTGGCTAGCTCTCTCAGCTTTTTCTTTCTTTTTTCTCCCTCGATCTTTGTCTGTCCCTCTTGTTCGCCTCCTCTTTTTCTTGCCAGGGCTGTTTGGAGAGAAGCGCCTGTGCTTTGTCTTGTGTCTTCACTCAAAGCCGCTCTGACAGTGAGGTATGGCTTGGGAGGGAAACAGTAGCCAGGTGGTCGGAAATGTGGGCAGGGGAAGAACTTTTGTACTTTTTCTCCATCCCTTTAACCACTTCCTTTTTTTTCTTTTTCTTTTTATGTGTACTTGTTTAGAAAGTACTCCTGCATTGACCTGTTGGAATTCATGGCTATTATTTGAAGACTGTAAATGTATGATTTATTTTTTAAAGGGATTTAGTTATTTTTTCTTGCTTTTGTTTGTTTTTGTTCATCCACAAAAAATGCTGTCAAGAATATTTTGAAGCCTTGACTAGTTTTTCCCGTGAAACTTGCTTGTTGTGGCTTGTTTACTTTTATGTATATGTGTGTGTTATGTGTGTGTCTTTGTGTGAACATTTCAAATTGTATGTCTAGTCTTGTACACCAGCTTACAGTAGTATCATTCAGGATCTACAGTAGGAGCTCTTTTCTCTGATACTGTGAAATGAATGTTCTTACTCTAGTGAAAAAATAAATACATTTATTTCATGCTAAGCACACTACAAATACACTTACATATTTATGTACTTAATAAGAATACCCTGCAATTGTACTTTTGTTATACTAAACTGGATTTTGGAACTGGAACAACTAATTTTGTGCTTAATGCACTTTAATTGTGCAGAAGTAGTGCTAAGGTCCAACTAAAGATATACTTAAGTATGTTTTATTGTGCTAAAGTGGAATTATTAAAAGTATACTTTAGGTACACTTTAAATATCTTGCATTTAAATCCTTATCAATTAATATTTAAAAAAGTGCATTATGCACAAGTATTACTCCCAAAATGTTTAATTATGATTTTTATTTCACTAATCTTGAACGCAGGGACGATTCTAGGATTTTTTTCAACTGGGGGGCACAAGAGGGGCCACAATAAACACAGAGGGGCCAATATTATGTTGTGTATTTATATGTGTAGTTGACAAGGCAGTATTTTTATTTTTATTTTTTTTGTAAAAAACTGATCTTTGAGAAAATGTATTTATGTATTTTCTGACCGTCTAACTCTAGCACTCTCTATTCTATTTCTATTCTTAAAAAAAAATTTCTCTATTCTTTTTATATGTTCTATCTTTTCTATCTGTTTTCTTTTTTATTTATAAAAAAAACTTGCTACATATACTGCATTAAGCTAACTGAGACTTGTCATAGCACTTATTGCTCTGTTGTTGAATTTGATTGCTTCCATTGTCCTTATTTGTAAGTCTATAGCAAAAATTAAGAAAAATCTTAATAACATATAAAGCATGAGTGAGATTTACCTTAGTTGTTAGACACATATTTTCATATAGTGTTATTTATTTAATATGAAATTATAACATAATTTTTTTCCCTATGACTCCTTGGACAATTTCAAAACAAACTTTGACAACAAGACAAACTTTGATATCATCCATTCAAAACTGCTGAAAGTTCTACCATTTTAAGATGAGTGATATGTATATCTCCCCTATTGCAATACTCAACAGATTTTTTTTAAAGATATTTTGAGATAAAAAAAAAAAAAAAATGTGGTTCTTGTATGTGCGTCACACCATAGGAAATTACGACCTAGACCTAGACCTGAATGTTGACACATATGATGCGGGGCAACAACTCTATAAATGCAGTTATGACCTAAAATTTGAGATATTGGTGCAAAAAATGGCCCTGTATGTTTTTTCCGTCATATTTATATATAGGCTATCACATATTACAGGGTATCACATGGGCAGCAAGGGCAATATGACACGAGTGCTGATTTTGTAGGCTACTGATCACACAAATATAAATAGACCCTCTACAGTTCTGAATGATGTGTCTTACTTTTATGAGCAAAAATTATGGCGTAAAAATGTTTCCAATGCAAGTGATCGTGCTGGCACCTCCATGTCCTGTAAAGCGCGCTTTAGCTTTCACTCTCCGCACAAACAATTGGATATGAGTCTAACAGCCCACATTTATATGCTTACGCTGTTTTATATCTATAGGTTTATTTCAGGCAGTAGTGATGATTTGAGAAAGCTAAATTGATCAAACATAGGCTATGACCAATTCACTGTCTGCCATACTGACACCGTGTTCTAACTACACGCGACGCGACAAGATTCAAAACAATTTGGGTGTCCACAATAGACGCAGCTTGACAGCGCGACGGGACAGAATCATTGAAATATCACAGCCATTCAAAAGCGCGTGTGGGCGGGCTCTCCCTGGAAGAATCTAATTCATAAATATTAATTAACATAATTAATACACTTGTTGGTTTGCATTGAGTTCACAGTTTGAACGTACATCCTTGCTTCCATTTATTTTCCAGATCTGAGGTAAACTTTCTGTTGTTGCTTTCAGTATATGGCTATAAAGGTCACACAAAATGATATTCAAACACACATTAGACACATTTAACTTTGAATAAAGCACATAATCAGTACCTGTGATGATCACTGTCATTAGTTTGAATGCCGCTGTTCCAGCCGCAACGTCGCAGAAATAGAAACAGTTTCTGAAATAGACATTTCGCGTGTCGCCGTCGCGGCTAGTTAGGACAAAACCTCTGATTAATATGGAAAAGATACCTTTTATCGCGTGTCGCGGCGTCGCGTGCAGTTAGGACACAGTGTGATAAATATATTTTAGATCTATTACTTTACTAGAGTAATCACTATATTTGTCCTGTTTTGCAGTAAATAAAAGTCTACATATTGATAAAACAAGATATGTTACTTGAGAAGCAAAACTGCATTAGATATTTTACATTTATTGTTTCAAAAATGTATTAAGTTTATTTTGTCTTACATCATTGGGAAATATTTTTTTTCTTGCATAAAGCATTGTGAGATTTATGCTTAAATGAAAATAAAAATAAGATTTACTAAGAATGTACTAAGAAAAATAAACATTCTTTTTGGTTTTACTTATAACTTTGCTTGAAATAAAATAAAATGAATTTAAAAAATAAAGTAAAATAAATAATAAATACTCTTGCTAATCAAGAAAAATGATCTTTTTAGAATACAAAGAAAGAGAGATAACATGACAGCTGTAGTAATGGCTGATGAAAATTGAGCTATTCAATGACAGCAATAAATGACGTTTTAAAATACATTCTTTATTTTAAAAACTTTATTTTAAATTGTAATAATATTTTGGAATATTACTGCTTTTACTTAAATAAATGTAAATAAATCATGAGCAAAAGACGTATGTTTGAGTTCATTAAGTTTTTGATTTGGTTCGACTAGCATATTTCTGACATAAAGCGATAGTGATTTTGAATCAATACAAGGGCCTCTCATAATGCCTAACCACTCACATATCTTTGTATGTATCTGTGGTGCAGAGGTGGTTAGCTGAGAGTGCTTCTTCTAATTTAGCAACAGAAATACCCACATCAGAGACTGTCGTTTCAGAGGGCACTGGCATTCCTTTGGTCCCTACATTTCCCAGAAATCCTTCCACCCATTTCCTGCCAGCATATCCTCACATTTACACACAACAGGCTGTAATTACCCACCCAGCTGATCCGATCCAGAACCAACCACCGAGAAACATGGAACACAAAGATGCCTCTGTAACCGAAAGTGACACAGTATACAGGCCGCGCTTCTCCTCTGGACAGAGACGCAGCCTGTGGTCACTTCTGTCAATCCCTGTTTCTGACTCTGTTTCTATGGGAAACTAAGCAGAAAATAAGCGGACAACACGTCATGTGTTAATGACAATACCTGAGTGCCAAGTTTGACCAGGATGTGAGGTGCCAAAAAAGGCTAAATGAATTCAGACGTTTCTCATGCAGCTCTACCAAGACAAAACTATTATCCGAGCTTTGCTCCCCATAGCAATTGCCAACTGTTTTTCTGCCTATGTATGTAAATATTAGGGATGTAACTGCGCCGGTTATAAATCAATTCAAATATGTGACGATTCAAATCGATTGAGATGTTAAATGAATCGCAATACAGTTGGGGATAGGAGTTTATATTACTGTCTGTTTGGAAAAGTTTAGATGCTATTTCTTTTCATCTTGCCTCTGTTTAATGTTTGTGAAAGTAGTGTGCATAAACGCAGTGCTGCTTTGTTGACAGCGGTAACCAGGGAAATGCTATATTGCTGCTGTTTCATAAGTGCCACCTGCTGGCAGAGAGTGAATTTGTGTTCTCATTCAGCCGTCTCTTTCGGCCATCTTTGTTTAAATCTTGATTAAAATGCAGCGGTTAACTTTATTAAAACATTAATAAAATAAACAAAATATACCATTTATAAAAATTTAGCAGAAAAAAATTACAGACAATTTGAAAAAATAACAAAATTTTACAGAAAATAGAGTATTTTCAGACCTTTATTTATTTATTTAGAAATAATAAGCCTTTATAAGCAAAAGATTTCGTTCTAAAACACGAAAAAAAAAGTAAAAAAATTTAACCGAATTAAACGGAAAAAAACAATCTAAAAATTTACAGAAAATTTTCAGGCATTTATTTATTTTATTGTTTTATTAATAAATAAAAAATCAAGCCTTTGGGAACATACAACACTTCTTTCTAAAACATTAATAAAATAAAAATATAACATTTATAAAACAAATACTGAAAAATTAAAAAATGTAAAAATATTTACACACAAATTTACTAAAAATAAAGTATTTGCAGACCTTTATTTATTTATTTATTTATTTATTTGTAAATAAAAAAGACTAAAACAACAATATAGCATTTATAAAAAACTTTACCAAAATCTACCAAAAATCATTTTAGACTTTATTTATAAATAAATCAGCTTTTGGGACCATAAGAGACTTCTTTCTAAAACATTACAGACAATAAAAAAAAATCAGACCTTTATTTATGTGTTTATGAATAAATAAGCCTTTGGGAGCATAAAAGACTTCTTTCTAAGACATTAATAAAATAACAATATAACATTTATAAAGAAAAAATTACCAAAAATTTGTTTGTTAAGCCTTTGGGAGAATAAGAGACTTCTTTCTAAATCATTAATATTTATTTATTTTATTATTTTTATTTATTTATTTATTTTTTACAAATTTACCAAAAAATGTACAGACAATTAAAAAACAAATTACAGAACTTTTATTTGCGTTTATTTTATTTTATTTTTTTATTTGTATTATATTACTTTTATATGACCTTTACTTATTTATTTATGAATAAATAAGTCATTGGGAGCATTAGAGACGTCTTTCAAAACAATTAATAAAATAATAATAATAATAATAATAACATTTAAATTTATTTATTTGTTTGTTCATTCATTCATTAATTCATTTATAAAATATCCTACACATTGCTGAATTTTTGAGTGACAAATCATCGAATCGTTCTGGATTGATTCACTGAATTATTTGATTGATTAACTTGATTCAGAAATGAATCAAACTCCCAAATGACTCAAACTCCCAAATGAATCTAATCTTGTAAATAAATAAAAAAAAGTTATTTTGATACATTTAATCTTGTAAATCACAATCCTTAAGCTTATAATCTTTTTACAATTATTATTATAGTTTAACACATACTAGATGTGTGTGAATAAAGTTTGCTAATGGTATGTGGGTGTATACAAGAGATTTATGATGGTCATCAGTGTCCCTCTCATTTTGTTTGATGTTACACCATGGGTCAAAGGTCAAGCCTTAGTTGACCTAGGGATAGCTAGGAGCTTCTGTTCTGTACCTGATGCTTGCTCAGACCTGTTCAAACCAGTTCATTCCTTTTAAAGGCTTTTAAAATGTATTTAATCTTAGGCTACAATTTAACATGCTGTCTGTAGACAATGAACACAAGCCTACTGACTGTGTTTTAATTAATGCTTTCTGTAATGTTAATAATCTCTACCACGCATTTAGTCAGTTAGAAATGTCACAATATCCTCATCCCATGTAGGTCAGATGTCAAAACTGGTCTCAAATCTGCTGGGTTTTTTTTTTCGTTGTACTCTGCACAGCAAATTTTGTGTTTTGCTAAAGCTATATCTGACACTGTTATTTTCTCAGAAGTATGCAAAGGTCAGTGAGAGGCGAGAGAGAGACAGACAGCGGGAGAGAGATTGAGATCTGCTTAACCACCATCACGGTATCCAACATGCTGAGATATGTCAGATGCCTAGTTTAGAAAAAATATCCATATTTATAAACATGAATTTGGAATGTGCTTGTATAATGTTGGCGAGAGAGAGAATACCTCAGCCGCCTCCCATGCTGCCGTTTTCTGTCTGCGGCCATTTATTTTGGCTCAGGATGTAACAGCCCATGCCATCCACTCACGACTTCCTGTTGACCTCTGATTGGCGCCCTGTGGAGTCTGCACGGGTCAAAAGGTCAGCTATATCTATCTACTGTCACGTAGAGATGGTCAGGATGATCGACTAGTCTAGGGTGGTTAGTGAGGTTGATTAGTGATTCGTTTTTTTCTTCTTTTTAGCCTTTTTTGTATGCTAACAGTAACATTAGATTGTTAGCATGATAAAACACACTCGAAGAAGCTATATCTCTGAATTCATCTCCTTTAGCCATCAAAGCACCAGTTTTGTAAAAAAAATTGTGTAGCATTTACTTATAAACTTAGAAATTGCTAATAAATTTCACAGAAACAAAAAAGGCTTATCTTTCTTAGTATTTTTGCCTTGTTTCTAGTCAAAATATGTGACCCTGGACCACAAAACCAGTCAATTTTTCAAAATTGAGATTTATACATCATCTGAAAGCTGAATAAATAAGGTGTTATAATAGGACAATATTTGGTCGAGATAAAACTATTTAAAAATCTGCAATCTGAGGGTGCAAATAAATCTAAATACTGACAAAATCGCCTTTTGTTGTCCAAATGAAGTTCTTAGCAATGCATATTACTAATCAAAAATTAGGTTTTGATATATTTACGGGAGGAAGTTTTCAAAATATCTTCATGGAACATGATCTTTATATCCTAATGATTTTTGGCATAAAAGAAAAATGGATGGCTAAATATAATTTTTTTTGTAAAGGTTTGCTTTTGCGGGAATAAATGACATTTTAAAATATGTTGAAGTATTTCACAATTGTAGCAAATTTGTAGTTTCACAGTTTGTAGCAAATAAATGCAGTTTTTGGGAGCATAAGAGACTAGACATTAATTTTAACAATAATTTTATAATAATTTCTAATCAGAAATAATTTTTGAATTTTTTTTTATTAAGAATGTAATTTATTTTATCATACAATTAATTTTTTATTTTATTATTTAGAAAATCGTTTAATTTTATTATATGTCAAATGCTACACATGGAATTTTGAAGAGACAAATCATTGAATAGTTCTTGATTGTGTTAATGAAACTTGAATTTATTTGATCCGAAGTGCAGCAAAAACTGTAAAATTTGTAAATATTTTTGCTATTTAAAATAACTGTTTTCCATTTTAATATATTTTAAAATGTAATTTATTCCTGTGATCAAACTACATTTTCAGCATCATTACCTCAGTTTTCAGTGTCACATGATACTTCAGATATCATTCTAATATGCTGATTTGCTGAAAACAGTTGAGTATAGTTTTTTCAGGATTGTTTGATGAATAGAAATATCCAAAGATCAGAAATTGTAGAAATTAAGAAATTAAGGATGCTCTAAAATGATCAAAAGTAAAATGATGGTAAAGACATTTATAATGTTGTAAAAAAATTTATATAAATGCTGTTCTTCTGAACTTTCTATTCATCAAAGAAACCTGAAAAAATATAACAATAATAATAATAAATGTTTTTTTGAGCGGTAAATCTGGATTTCTAAAGGATCATGTGACTGGAGTAATGATGCTAACAAATTCAGCTTTGAAATCACAAGAATAAATTACATTTTAAAATATATTCAAATACAAAACAGTTATTTTAAATAGTAAAAATATTTTAAAATTGTACTTTGGATCAAATAAATGCAGGCTTAGCGAGCAAAAGAGTTCTTTAAAAACATTCAAAAACTTTTGACTGGTAGTGTATGATATTTCTGGTATTTTCAGTTATTCTTTTATGTACACTTGCAGACAAATGTGTTGCTTTTCACAGTTTTTTTTTAAGGCGATCTGGAGGCACAGAAATATAAATAAGATATGTAAATAAGAGAAGACAGACAGGTTCTTGAGTGATGAGCATACATTTACTATTGATAATGTTACATTAGTGCACTGAGAAACATGGAACATGTGTTTTCGATTACACATGTCATTATGTTCTTTGAGATGTGTCATGTTCTTGGGAGAATCTGGAAGACTTACATTTGTTTAATCCATACTATCACTCGTCACCTGTCCAGAATCCAGCTGTCAGAGTGTGATTGCTCAGTGCTTGCAGAGCCATAAAACTGAGTGACAAAGTGAGTAACTCCTGTCTGACTTTGAATGAGCTGATAAAACCTGACAGGAATGATAGCTGTGTGAAGAGTGGGGGTGAGAGAGAAAGCGATATAGGGAGAGCAACGCCTCGGTTAGGTTTGTCATATCAGCTCTGTCTAATTCAAAAGAGCAGCGGAAGGCAGCGGAACATTAAGCTGTCAGACAGCTGCACCCGTGTCAGGAAGTGTCTGTAGATGTATGTCTCTATATTCATGTATAATCATGCACAAAGCCTATATCATGCTATTTTTGGTGGAAATTCTGTATTTTGTATTGACCTAATAATTAAACATAATTTAATATATAAAACATTTTTCATTAATTTGTGACCATTTCTAGTGATTAAATAATTAAATATAATTGAATACATAAACTATTTTAATAATATCATTTATAAATATCATTGGTATTTTAAATGTTATTTATGAAATTAATTTAAATTATGTATAATTATTATGTCAATCACAATATGTTATGTTTTAATTATTTACCCTGTTCTGATAACATATAATAACGTATAATTTTAACCATATTTAGGAATAAAATAATTACATTTAATATATGTGACCCTGGACCACAAAACTAGCCAACAACACATTGTATGGGTTAAAATTATAATTTTCTCTTTTATGCAAAAAATCATTAGGATATTAAATAAAGATCATGTTCCATTAAGATATTTAGTACATTTCTTACAATAAATATATATCAAAACTTTTTTTTTTTTATTAGTAATATGCATTGCTAAGAACTTCATTTGGACAACTTTAAAGGTGTTTTTCTTAATATTTAGATTTATTTATTTATTTTATTTTTTTTTGCACCCTCAGATTCCATATTTTCAAATAGTTTTTGTTGTCCTCAAAAAATGGACCCTTGTGACAGATAAACAATCTGTCAATGACATGATACTTAAATATGATTAAATGATTTAATAAATATTGAAATTAAATATTTAATGATATTTAACTACTAACCATTTATCAGTAATGTAATAATTAAATATCAGTTGAAATATAAATCATTTTCCGGTCAGTGTAATAGTTAAATTTCATTTAATACATAAACGTTTTAGAGATATAATAATTAAAAAACATTTAATATAAAGCATTTTTCATTGATATTATATATTACATTATATTTTCAATGATTCTCAGCGATAAATTATTTGGATTATAGTAATTAAATATAATCTAATATATAAACCATTTTGTGATATAAAAACTAAATAGAATTTAATAAATAAACAATTTTATATTAACAATATATATTAAAGGATATTTAATTTTTCAACATTTACAACAATTTCTCTCTGATATAATAATTAAATATAGTTTAATACTATGAATCATTTTAATAATTTAATTTATAAATAGCATTGGTATTTTTATAGTCATTATGTTGCTTAAAAAAATATATTATTTGTTAATTATTAACAGCTTCTGAGTGATATAATAATAAAATATAATTGTAAAATAAAAAAGTGCACATATTAAATGTTGTTTAACTACTAACCAATTCACAGTGATATAATTATTAATGTTTTAGAGATATAATAATCAAATAGCATTTAATACATAACAGTGTTTCATTAATATTGCATATTAAATTATATCGAATTATTATGTCAATGATTCTCAGTGTTTTAATATATAAAATACTATAGTAGACTATATAGTAATTAGACTATAGTAATTAAATATCATTTAATACATACACCATTTTGTAATATAAAAATTAAATGTAATGAAATATATAAACATGGTTGTTATTTTACTGCTAACCATATTTAGCAATAAAAATAATTTAATATATAAACAATTTGTCAATGACATGATACAATTAATACATTATTAAAATATGATTTTATTTTATTTTATTTCATTTTATTTAACTACTAACCATTTCTCAGTGATATACTAGTTAAAAATTAATTAAAATCTAAAATATTTTCCATTCATTATAATAATTAAATAACATACAGCTACACCTGCAATTGTCTGTGCATTTTATTAATTTTAAGGGCGTTTTATACCTTTTATCCATGGCAAAATCAATGTAATGCACTGCCTCTTGTGGTTTATTGCTTTAGTATACCGCCTGTAGACCATTTTCACTTCAGAAATGTCAAGAAATGCACTGTTTTCTCATGAATATATTCTTCCCATCACTGTAACTGAGACTAATGGAATCTGAATCTAACCAAACATCACATCTTTAGGGTGTTAAACCACTTTGGAATACAGGATCCACCACATAAGAGAAGCGTTTCCCTTTATTATTTCTGTAGCATAGCTCCCCCATTCTCCCTGTCACTGTCCTCCCTTTTACATGCATCTCTGTGGTTTTGATCTGAAAACTGTTACGCTTGTGCAAGCTTCACAAGCTTCTTTGCTTCTCTCTGACATTTGCAAATGCCTAGAGACAGAGCTTGTCATATTCAATTGGAAATTTCTCACACTCTCTTGCTCTTTCACGTTCTCTTAAACTAACAGAGTAAAAAAGTCCTGTGTGCACTCAACAATGAGTTCATATCAAAGAGGCAAACAATTGGTTCATAATCAAAATTTTAGCCATTTGCATAGGGAATGCCTGGCGAGCGCTCTAGGAAAAATGCAAAAAAGCATATGAAAATGGTTTGAGATAATGAATGTTTTCCGAACAGCTATTGGTTTGTAGGGCTAAATTAAAGTACATACAGTATCTAGCACTGCTGCAGTGCTTAAGGAAAAAAGCTGAGAAGCTAAAACAAACAATAGGGCCACCAGCATGCAAACACATCTGTTTGGACGCTAAGTAGTTATCTACACTGCTGATCCAAGCAAATGCTCTTCTGAAACCAACAGCGTTTTTTGTAATGGGTTGTTCCAGTTCTCTCTAGGGGAGAATGAGATTAGGCGGCGCATTGAAGTCTTCGAGGGGCTTTTTATCTTCGTCTGGCCGTGTAATAGAGCCGAGAACATTTAAAATGCTGTAGTATTCACTAGGGTTTCTTAAATGGCGGTAAAGTCAGCAGATGCTCGACAAACGCGCAGAGGAGATGCTACCCATTGTAGTTGACTTTGTGGAAACTGCCCATTATCTGAAGGAAGTCCTCTAATGTTCCCACATCTCTGAAGACCAAATCTGAACCTTCCCAAACAAGCAAACATGTACTTATGTGGTGTTTTGTGCAGCTATGATTTCAAAAGCCATGACCAATATCATAATAGTAGGATATTGAATTGCCACGGGGAAGGACATGACCTGTCCTGTGAACTCCCTCACTTTTATGCGAACGTTGACTTTGGTTCTCCGCCACTGGCCAGAGAGCTGTAAAGGAAGAAGAAAAGGGCAAAAAATAAAACCGTCGGACCGCCCTTCCCCGAATTCACTTGCTCGAGAGCCCAGAAAGACTTTTGTGGCAAAGAAGCAAATTGTCACCTTCCTTTTTCTTTTCGCGGGAAACTGTGACATGGAACAACAGGAAGAGCATTGTGGAGGGTCAGATACTTGTGGTGGGGATGAAATAACTTTGTGTTTTGCAGTTCAGGCTAACTTACAATTAAATGAGGATTTAGGCTATTTTATTCAACTCGGAAACTTTCAACCGTGTTTCATTTAGTCAGAGTCGTTTAACTTGAAAAGAGACCATAACCTTTTGATTTGAAGGGACGGGTTACCCAGGAATAACAATTTTGTCATGATATATTCACCCAAACCTGTATGATTTTTTTTTTTTTTTATTCTGTAGAACACAAAAAATACTTTTTAGTGTTTTTTCCTCAATATAATGAAAATTAACAAGGCCCACTTGTGTTTGGGCCCCACTGACTTTCATTATATAGACAAAAACACTCAAATCCTCAGAATTTGTCATCATTTTCTCACCCAAATCTCTATGATTTTCCTTCATGTAGCATATAAAAAAAGTATATTTTGAAAATGTTTCAGTGTTTTTTTCTCTCAATGTAATGGAACTTAACGAGGTCCACTATTGTTTGGACTCCTTTGTCTTTCATTATATAGACAAAAACACTAAAATCCTCAGAATTTGTCAGATCTCATGAAATCTGTATGATTTTCCTTCTTATGTCAGATCTCATGAAATCTGTATGATTTTCCTTCTTATGTGGCATATAAAAGAATATATTTTGAAAATGTTTCAGTGTTTTTTCTCTCAGTGTAATGAGACACTGACTTTCATTATATAGACAAAAACACAAAAATCCTGAGATTCTGTAATCATTTTCTCACCCAAATTTGTATGATTTTTTTCTTGTTCTGTGGCACACAAAAGAAAATATTTTGAAAATGTTTCCCTGTTAATATAATAAAAAAAAAAGATCCACTTTTGTTTGGACCACACTGACATTCATTATATAGACAAAAATCCTTAGAATTAGTCATCATTTTCTCACCCAAACTCCCTCGCTTTTATGCACACATTGACTTTGGTTCTCTGTCACTGTCCAGAGAGCTCTAAAAGAAGAAAAGGGCAAAAAAAGAAAGTTAACGAGGTCTAGTTTTGTTTAGACCCCACTGACTTTCATTATATAGACAGAAACACTAAAGTACTCAGAATTTGTCATCATTTTCTCACCGAAATCTCTATGATTTTCCTTCTTATGTGGCATATAAAAGAGTATATTTTGAAATTAAGGTGATTTGTTTTTTTCTCAGTGTAATGATAATAAATGAGGTCCACTTTTGTTTGGACCCCACTGACTTTCATTATATAGACAAAAACACTAAAATCCTGAGATTCTGTAATCATTTACTCACCAGAACCTGTATGATATGCCTTCTTCTTCTAGAACACAAAAGAAAATATTTAGAAATTTTTTCAGTGCTTTTCCCCTCAATATAATGAAAATTAATGAGGCCCACTTTTGTTTGGGCCCTATTGACTTTCATTATATAGACAAAAACAGTAAAATCCTCAGAATATGTCATTTTCTCACCCAAATCTGTATGATTTTCCTTGTTCTGTGGGACACAAAAGAAAGTATATTGAAAATGTTTCAGTATTTTTTTTCCCCGCAATATAATGAAAATGAATGAGGTCCACTTTTGTTTGGACCCCATTGGCTTTCATTATATAGACAAAAACACTAAAATCCTTAGAATATGTCATAACTTTCTCACCCAAATCTGTATGATTTTCCTTGTTCTGTGGGACACACAAAAAAGAATTTTAAAAATGTTTCAGTGTTTTTTCCCTTATTATAATGAAAATTAACAAGATCCACTTTTGTTTGGACCCCATTGACTTACATCATATAGACAAAAACACTAAAATCCTCAGAATATCTTCAAGGGTGATTGAATGATGACAGAATATCAATTTTTAGATGAACTAGTCCAAATAAACAAAAGACTGTCCTAATGCCACTTTACAGCTGAAAAAAAAAACTACTCTACAATGACAGTTCCAGATATACTCAAGATGGCTTATAAGTAAATTATGTTTGGGTGAACTATTATTTTAATACTTCAGTTTATGGCCAATTCAGTTTCTTTATTGTAACTCAGTCAGCCTTGTTGGTCGCTTTTACTGTTTTTCTGTGAGCATTAGAAATCAACAGGGTTCAATGGCTGGTTATCTTATCTCAATGCTGGCGTATAGTCTCTTTTCTGTGTATTAGGGATGAATGAGGCCTATTCATCAGCGGACTCATAGAATGCTTCCTCAGGTCCAATTCGAGCAGGTCACTCTTAGTGCCATGTAACTGGATCTCCGAGTCCTCAATAGATCCATGAAACCGATCCCCTTCTCAGAAAGGACAACAGGGATGCCCCAGACTTTCTTTCTCACGCCTTCTGTCTCTCTCCCTCTCTCTCTCGCCATTCCATCTGTTTCGCTGCTCCTTTGTTTTTTTCCTGGTATCTTTGAGCAGCTGAACTAGAGCAGGTTTAACTGTTGGCAGTGGGAGAAAGCAAGATGTTGATGGTTGTCTGTCTTGTATGGCAGATTTTGTTTCATTTCAGATTGTGAAAGGCATATTTCATATGGTGTTATATGGTGTATAATTGCATTATTTCACATAGCAGATGAAATTTTTGTAGACCAGAATATCATAGACATTTGCGGGTTGAACTCTTTTGACTTAAGCCCGTAAGTAACTCTGTAGCAACCAACCAAAACACCCTAGCAACCACCCAGCAGTCCATTAAAATCCATTTAATCACTCAGAACCCTGTAGCAACCTCATAGCAACAACCTGGCAATCCTGAGATGAGTTTTACAGTGTCAAGTACCACTCATAATTTCATTAAAATCTAATTTTTGTTCATAATTTATTGTGTTAATCTTTAACTTTTTGGATAAAAGCATCCGCTAAGTAGATGTAACCTCATAATTGCTCTCAGAACAGCTCTTAGGGGCAGTCTCTTACTTTACAGTTTGCCTGAAACATTGGTCACAGATGGTGGATGTTTGTGCAACACGCATGCATGCGCTGATTCACTCCTGAGGGAAAAGGCGAAAAGGCGTGAGATTATTGAGCTTTTTTTGGGCAATGTCTGTACCTGCCGTGTGTGCTAACCACTCATCTTCCTTTTTACAAAGTGAATCGGTGCCACACAACATTTAGTGTAATTAGTTTTAATGAAAACACATGGCTGGGAGCGATTTTCAGACATGTTAGAAAATTAAAATGGAATAAAATGAAATTAAGTATTTCCCCTCCAAACCTCCTTGTTCCATGTTTAATTGGAGCTTCAGCGGAGCAAGTAAAACACTCCATAGGTTTGACATTGGCTTTAGGTTCACTTCAGGCGGCGATACCAAGGAAGGAATTCATTTGCACATATTTTATTTGCATTTTATTTTTGTTTCATCTTTCTTTATGTTCTAGCGTACAATTTTGTCTCCCTTTGTTCTCACATCTCAGGAACACGTTAAAAATGTTGCTTTAATTGAAAAAAAAAAACATTCTTAGATGCAGTCATCATGTACTTATCTCTTTTATGTTTAAAAACTCCTTGTTGATGTTAATTATGGCTAATTAGCAAGATTGAAGAATGGAATCCTGGATAGAGTTCAGTGTTTGTTCTAAATTTCTCAAGTTAATATTGGATTTGGGGTCAGGATAGTCAACTACAGTAATTGTTGTTAGATTTTTAAGTGGATAAATGATACAACTTTTTAGAGAACGTTTTATCATGTGTGCTTTAGCGTTGCAATAATAGTAATGTGGATGACACATGTATTTAATTGTGGCTTAAGTTTAAACTAGTTTCATTGTGATAATCATACAATGCAGTGGTATATATCAAAGTTGAATGTAAATGTGTATGTATATGAAGGTCACTGTTGCCTGTAATTCATGGGACTTGACTCAAGCCTTGAAGGAATGAAATATACGTCTGTTTATATACCCTTGATTGATTTAACCTTTGATTAAATGTACATGTCCTTTGAAGACCAGTTACCAAAAACACAGACATGGAAACGTTTAAAACAGTGCTGTTCTGCTGTATTTCTGTGTTTTGAATTGGGCTTGTTTGGCCTAAAGTAACATGAGACAAAAACTGTGCTCTGGTGTGGCCTGTAATCACTGTTTCTCAGTATCATAGGTCTAACGTTGCACACACATGCCCTTCAATGCACCCGACACATGTCTGCCTGCCTAAAACCACATATAATTAACATTCTTGCCATACCAATAAACCTGAGCAAAAACAGGGCGATCCGAAACAGGTGTGAGTTTGTGTGTGCACATGTAATAATATACAACACAGGTCTTTGAGGTGTTACAGGCAAAGTGGATCCAAACTTTGATCCAGCTTTGCTCTGTTCTGGCCAAACCCAAAAGCCTGTGTGAAAGCCAGCTGGGCCAGCTTAGGTTTCTATAATTCAACTGCACTCCCATCAGAGAAGAGATGTGGTAACATAATCATTTCTCATTTCTCAGAGTTAACCGATTCTGATTTGACACCGTCCTGATTTGAATTATACATAAAACCTTGATCTAGTAACCCAGTTTTCCATAGAAGCATTTGGCGGCTCAGACTTTGCTAGAAAACTTTGGCTGATAATCTTCACATTTATTGAGCCTCAGAGTTTAAGCAGAATCTATAGCTGACAGCACTGATTATTGATCGGCTCAGTTGTTTTCTGTCTTGCTAACAGCTTAAACATATGCTTCACCCTGTTGTAAATCATGCTCTAAATGTTTTAAGGCCCATCTGGGTGTTGTAATGCTGCGCAGAAGGGCAGAGTAGAAGATGTAGCCCGCGCTTGACTCTGAAAGGCATCAAATAATGAAAAATCACATTGTCTTTAATCTTTTGAAATATATGATGTTCGTATGCTATGTAAACATGATGCAAATTTAAGGAATTACTTTAATTATCAACCCAGGCTCACTGGAAATGACATTTCTGCAAAATGATATTAAGTTGCAACTTGGTTCATGCAGATTTTCAACAATTTCAAAGTGAAAAATCAAGTGAGTTCAGTTTTATACAAAACAGATGAACATAAATAAGGCAGTGATTCATTGTGGTTGTTGTGTGTATCACAGCAAATGTGTGGTGAGTGGGGATAAAACTGTAATGCTTTATTGAATTTGAAAATAACGTTTACTAAACGTTTGAAAACCACCTTTACTAATCCTTGCCCTGAACTCAACTGATAGTGTTAACAAAAGCAAACCTGAGATAAAATGCACTTGCTGAAGCAACTATTCTATATTAGCTTGCTTCTACAATGCTTTACCGGGTGAGCTTTCGAGCAAGTTTACTTCATCTGTAAAACCATACATATGATGCGAATAAAGTGATACATGTCAAAATGCTGAGAAGCTGACAAACCAGGCATTGTGGTAAAAGCACTTTGAGGTCATAACTAGAGCTACATGATTCTGGATATAATGAAAACCACAATTTTTTCCTTCCACAATTCTGAACTCAGCAAAATAACATGTGATTTACTAGAGGCTTTGACAAAATATTAATGACAAAATATTAATTGCTGTAGCCAGTTCAAAAATGTTTAATTAATGTGAATTAATTATTATATTTTTTTATTTGTTTGAATAAATGATTTAATGACTCACTCATAAATATTTCAATATTTCAATTGTTTCATTACTGAATAAATCAGCCATGTATGAATGAATCTCTTGAATAAATGATTCAATGACAAATGCATTTTTTAACAGCCCCTTGTCGCCTTGTAGTGCTAAAACACTGTAATTAAAATTGTAATTAATAACCATTATTTGAAGTGCTAATTTGAAATGCCAATCACTTTCAAAAGATGATTTGCTCTAAAGAGTGTTTTCACAATGCATCATCAATTGGCCATATTGGCAGCACTGAATGCAAACAATGCCAATGAACTGAAAGAGACTCGCATATTTTGCTGATTATTGCTGCTGAAAATGGTCAATTATTGTCATGGTTTGGGCTGTACTAATTGGTTGGACCAGGAAAAACATTTGGAGTACTATAGACTTTGTTATATAGTTATAACAAAACAAAAAAAAAAGAGTGTGAAAACTGTCAGATGAACAAAAGGCATTTGTGGTTGGCCAAACTGAACCAGGATTTCCAGGGCAAGAATCTTGACAACATTCGTGTTTGTTCTTATCATTTCTGGTCAAGAAAGGTGAAATATTAGGCTAATATTTTAATGAATACTGCTCATACATATCTTTACCAGTTATTAACTTTAGTTTGTCAAAATATTGCGCCCCTTCCTGCTAAGTCCTTCTCTACATAATTTAGCAGCTGCCACACACTTTTTCTGTGGTTTAAACAGCAGTTAGCAGTGCAACATATGCAGTAGTACAAAACGCAGATTTCAATTTCCGGTATGACTTAGTCAAAAGGTTTAATAGACACAAACGAAACGTTGTCATTTAGAAATAAGATTGCTTGGGTGAATCAAGATCTTTTAATTGTGCAGCTCTAGTCATAACACAATATCATGGAAGAACTGCATTAAAATAATTATTTATTTTTGATAATCTGCACTTGTAATAATAATTTGTGTAAAGGGAAAAGAAGTTGTTGGTGTTTGTAGGGTTTGCACTGCAGATGTGCAGATGTGTGGATGTCTTATCAGCAGAGAGGACACTGTGTGTCTTAAACTAATTGATTTGATTCACTAAATGACTCTCTTAAAGATGAACACTTGTTTCATTCTTAAATGAATCAGTGTTTTTAAAACACATTAATTTTGGTTGGACAAACTATTCATTAATTCACTGCCATCTGTAACTGTTATATAAACAAACAATTATATGACCCCTTTAAGACTTACTGTAAGAAATCTCACTACAGTCGAAAGTCTAGAATCCAAGTGACACATTCTAGTAGCTTCCTTCTAGTTCCGGATTGTGTCCTTGAACTCCAGACGAAGGGGTTTCTTGGGTAATAGCGCTTAAAATAATCAAGGATCTGTGGGCGGATATCCGTTGAAAGGTCTTGATGTAAGAGAGAGGGTGCAAATGACACAAGCATTATGAGGTCCTGTGGGAACAATGAACGCTAGTGTCCTCCCAGACAAATCCCACAATATGACGGCAGTCTACGGCTTAAAACCGCTCTTTTCCTTTCACTCCGTCCATGAATGGATGGGGAGAACAAGAGGCAGGGACAGAAGATGATGCTGAAAAGGGAGGAATGCTGTGGGAAGAAGCTAATTCATGCATGTTTTTACTGCCACATTGTCTGTATCAGAGGTCTCTGTATGTGAGCTTTCGTAGGAGTTGTTTTACTCAAGCATGCTTTTATACAATAAGAATACACCCACATGCTGCCGCTCACTTCACCGTTAGAGAGGGTGAACTGTTGTGCTTATTATCATGGCTTTGAAAATCCTGTGCAGATAATGAGCGGGGATGCAAGGGAACTTAACACCGGTGTCAGTTCAGGGCGTTTGGACCACAACTATCTACAAGCTTTGATAAAGCTGACAAGTTAGATGGCATATTTTAGCTCTTCAGTGTACATTAGTACAGTGTACATTAGTACACGCTTACACAACCCACACATGTCTCAGATTCCCATTGTGTGTTTATATGCAGGCTCATTTTGGCAGTTACGGTTGCACTTCAAAGGCTGGCTTGAGCAGTTTTGGAAAGTGAACATGACCCTAGCGTGGGCGCTATCTCTTTGTTTTGCTGTTAATTTTACGAGTCTTGGCTTTGTGACCCCTTCCATAACAAAAGGAAATGTAAATTAACCCGGCTGTTACCTTACAAGCTCAACACACTTTGTGGGGAGAATTGGGGCACTTAAGGAGAGAAGGACGGCAATGAGATCATTCCTTCTTTTTCTTCCACTATCTTGCTTTTAATAGACTCTTTGTTTGCTTAGTTCGCTTTCTTTCTCTTTTGTGTTTTCCCGAAACTTGTGCTTTATCATTTCAGACCCAAACAAACTATTCTTTCCTTATTACACCTTTTAAAGAAGAATACACTCTTAAAAATAAGGGGTGTTTTTGCAGTGATGCCATGGAAGAACCATTTTTAGGTCCCCAAACCCTTCAGTGAGCAGTTCTTGAAAGATTTTGAAGAACATTTAAAAAATCTAAAGAACCTTTTCTGCATTTGAAAGGTTCCATGGATGTTCAAGGTTCTTCATGGAACAATCAAGCTTGTTTTTTAATGTATTGCAATACTGTGGTATTCTTTGAAATTTGCATAATGTGTATATGATGTTTTCAGTGTTTTTTTGGATATATACCATGGTATTTTACTTTATGAAAACGGACTGTTGTATGAAATTACCATAGTATTATGTGATTCCATTGCTGTATCATTGGTACAGCCACAGTATATTTTTTGCAAGGGACTTTTTCTCAGCTTTCATCTGTGTTATTCTCCTGTTGTTTACTTTCCTGTCAGGGTCGGTTTGAGGTGGTGTCAGTGGCGTGTGCTAAGTTAGTCTGCCATTCCCACTTTTATTTATTTAACCTCTTGCGGTCCCACTTTCGCGTCGCAGCCATGAAGCTTTTGTTCCCTGTACGGAATGTGAAGATGAAAGATGGCAGCAAAGCCTTGTGGATTCTGTCACAGTTTTCATCCAGCTGGACTCTGCAGGCCCAGATGTAGCGTTGGAGGATTCCCTGCTGCAAGAGAGGATGTCTACGCATGAAATAACAATTTCACAGTGTCAGGCACTTGTGTGTGTTGGCCAGCACACCAGCTAAACCTCTGTGACTGCTCATTCAAGACCTGTATTATTCATCACCCAGAGCCAAACTCATATACATCCATTCAAGCTTATGTTTTCCCTGAGAAACTCCTGTGGCGGTTTACATTAAAGGAGCAGTTCATCCAGAAATTAACATTTTGTCATTCTTCATTCACTCTTATAATGCTTCCAGACATGCATGGCTTTATTTTTTCTGTTAGTCACTCATTCTTGTCATGCAATTTGTATAAACATATAATAGAAGTCTATATAACTTTGGAAAAGAGTTACCAAGACAGTGTTTCAGATATTTTAGTTTTGAAGAAAGAAAGTCATGCAGGTTTGGATTGACATAGGGTGTCCTTTTTTGGTGAACTATCCCTTTAAACTCATTATATACCTTTCCAACCTCTATTAAAGACTTTTGAAATTAGTTCTCACCTTCCAGGAAAGTTGCAACAAGCAAAATTGCCTTAAAATTGTTGGTTGCCTTAAGGCAATTTCACATTCTATTTATACTCTTCAAAGACAGCACATGGCAGCGCACACTGCTCACTTTTCCCATTAAATAAAACAGGATTGAACAATGTGCAGGGAGTCATGGAGAGGTTAGAGAAGGTTCAACCAAGTTAATATCGAAGAGTACCGCTGAGATGCTGCAATTCCGAATCTGCTTGATTTTACTTTATGTCCTGCTGAAGTTTGGGGTTTTGTAAATGAGAACTACTTGGGTTGGCTATACTTTATTTTAGGTATGAAGATATTAGCTATAGGTAAATGTAGTTTACTATTGTTCTACACTGATTTTGATTTAAGACGACAAAGTTATACTGTACAATAATATGTTGTGGTCATCACATTTTCCAGTTTATCCTTGCATGTGAACCTATTTAAGGTTGTCTAGATTAGTGGTCAACTGATATAGATTTTTTTGATGGCTGATGCCGATTCATCTTTTTTTTTTTTTTTTTTTTTTACAAATAAAGATGGACAGACTGTGTTTTTTTTTTTGCAGATTATACATATATGTTTGGAAAATCCAGCAGTTGGATTCATTAAAGCGGCATTAAATGTTTATTAGATAGTGAGATGTCAAAATAAAAGCCCCTCTCCTGACACTTATTGGCCAAACTGAAAACTGACCACTAACCTGAATAGTATTTATTTATTTTTTTCATTTTGTAGTTTGGTTTAAGTTTTTAAAGGATTGATTTCAGAATAAAAATGTCCTCATAGTTTCCTTCCCCACCATGTCATCCAAGATGTTCATGTCTTTCTTTCCTCAGTCGAAAAGAAATTAAACTGCAGTTTCAATGGACAATTCTGGCCAAGGAAAATAGGTCTTATCTAGCAAAACAATTGGTAATTTTCTAAAAAAAAAACTTTTTAACCACAAATGCTCATCTTACACTAGCTCTGCGATGCACATCTACAACTTCAGGCATTACGAAATCATGGAAAGGTCACACGCTTTTAGTTCTTCTCCTGTGGTACAAAAAAGTAGGGTAGAGAAAACTCTCTTTTTCTCCAAAATCTCATTTTTTCTCCAACTTCAGAATCACCCAACATCATTGTTTTACCATTTTTTGTAAAGTGTGTTTGACTTCCTTTTCACATTTGCTTTGCAAACACTGGGTCGGTACTTCCACAGTGTAATGTGTGAAGTCAAGCTAGTGCAAGATGAGCATTTGTGGTTAAAAAGTATATAAATGTGTACATATATATATATATTTTTTTTTTTAGAAAATGACCAATTGTTTCACTAGATAAGACCCTTATTCCTCAACTGGGATTGTGTAGAGCCAACTGAAGCTGCATTGAAACTGCAATTTGGACCTTCAACCCGTTGATCCCCATTGAGGACCACTATATGGAGAAAAATCTTGGAATGTTTTCCTCAAAAACTTTCATTTCTTTTCGACTGAAGAAAGAAAGACATGAACAACTTGGATGGCATGGGGTGAGTAAATATCAGGAAAATTTTATTCTGAAAGTGAACTAATCCTTTAAGAATGAAGTGATGTCATGCAAAATGTCGTTGTTGGCATCTGTCTATTTTGGCTAGCTTCTACCAAGCGGCCACTTGTGCCAGAATACTGTAATGTAAATAAATCTATTTACTTTATCAAAACTATGCATGATTACATAGCTAGTTGCTGTTTATCATTTGCATTAAACATTGTTTTTTTCCAGTCGTGTCAGAACAGTTCTGTGACCCATTTTTAGGTCACAACCCACCGGTTGAAAAGTACTCCATTAGGCCACCCCAGTGAGGCCATGTCAGCCACAATGCATCCTGACATAAACATCTCTTGAAATCATGTTCTCTTAATGGGAACTGCTTTTGATAATATAGTTAAGAGTCGTCTGTGTCCAGACTTAAAGTGGTTATTTGCAGTTTGTCCAATTGTTGTCTGTTTTGAAAGCGCATCCCCTGAGGCAGACAGGCTCGGTGAGTGTTTCATATGATGTGGCGGATAAGCAGATGGTTTGGCACTGTCACTTTTATACATAATCATTTTCTCTGCTTGTCTCATAGGCCTGCCACGTTCTCAGCTGAGCCCAGGGCAGGCTAAAGCTAGCTGGAGTGGGAAATTGTTTTAGCCTCTGCCATTGTTTCTCACTCCATTCAGTGTGACACAGAATGAGACCCAAAGGAAGCACAGTGTCCTGTTGAATTACCTCACCTCTCTTCCAGTGCCTACCTGCAAGACTTGGGGTTGTAATATGCAAATAAACACAGAAAGATTGTGACATCTTAGATGTGTTTTGCTTTTCAAGTAACTAAACATATTCAGCTATATAGCTGAAATGAGTTTAACTCTAAAATATTTACTCAACTGCATGTCATCCAAAATATCTGTGAAACATTATATAAGATGGATTTGATTGTTTAGACTGCTCTTTTCCCTAAGGCAGTGATATTTATATGCTGTTTATTCATTTCTTTTATTATTATTTTTATATTTTCAGATTTAATTTAAAAAAGTTCACCCAAAAATATAAATTCTGTCATTATTACTCATCCTCATGTCATTCCAAACCCATAAGACCTTTGTTTATCTTCAGAACACAAAGCAAGATATTTGTGATTCCTTGCGAACAAAAAGTATTCTTATAGTTTCATAAAATTAAGGTTGAACCACTGATGTCATATGGACTATTTTATTAATGTCCTTACTACCTTTCTGGGCCTTGAATGTAGAGGTTGTGTTCCTGTCTATGCAGGGTCAGAAAGCTCTCAGATTTCATCAAAAATACCTTAATTTGTGTTCTGAAGATGAATGATGTTCATAAGGGTGAATAATTAAAGATAGAATTTTCATTTTTGGGTGAACTTTATATAAAGTTTTAGTAACTGTATGTGCTTTTATATATATATATTTCTTATAAATAGTATTTTATTTTTATTTCATGTTAAACTCATTTTAGTACTTCAACTTAAACTATTTTTATTTCAGTTAGTTGCCATAATAAGTTTATCTAATATTTCTGATATTTATTTATTTTGTTATTTTTATTATTTTGGAAAAGTGTCTGGCAGCATTTAGTTTTATTGTTTAGAAAAGAGTATATTATTTCTAAGGCCCCCCACTGACAACAACAATGTTTGAAGGCTCCATCACTATTCCAGTTATTTGTTATTATTTACAAGGATTCCGGAAGATCTAGAAATCAGACTTTTAAAATTAGGCTTCATCAAAACAGTTGTTGAAAATTTTTTTATTTTGAGTTGTTTTGGCTTATTTGAATGCCTGTTTTGTCTTATTTTACTCATTTTAAATCATCTGGTGGCCACCTTAGAAGTTTGCTGAGGATCCCCCTAGTGGTTCCCAGCCTTCTAATTCAAAGCCAATGATTTAGGGCATTCAGTTACACTTCTTATTTTGTGTTCCACAAATTAAAGAAAGTCTGAAATGACAGGTTTCATTTTTGGGAAGAACTATTGCTTTAATGACAGATAATTGACATTTTTATTCTCCTGACCTGAATTGAGTATTGTGTCCCTAGTGAATCCTGGTGATTTGGGGTGTCACAAACACATCTTAGTCTAAACTATTTCTTCCCTTTTTCTCAAATGTGTGCTGATCACAATGCTGCACAGTCACTCTCTGTCCCTTACAAAGATGAGCACATCTGCAAACTCAATATGGGACCAATTAGCAATGAATCCTTTCACATATAATAACAGGGCAACTAACTCTTTGCACATAATCCACTTCTGTCCGTTTTTTTAAGCCCCTCTTGTTCTGTGGGGTGGTTCCTCCCTTCCTCCTGATCTGAGCTTCTTTTTCTGTTGATGTACTTGCATTTTATAGTTTTTTTTCCATTTGCTCTTTCATGCGGCCGAGACTCTGTTTCCCATCAAGGCCTGTGATCCAACCACAACAAAGGCATCACATGGCGATACAGGGGGAAACTGGATGACGGAGTGGGGAACAGTTGAAGGTGATGTTATTACGGTTAGAAGAGGGGGAAAGCTCATCCTCAAGAACCTACAAGTGCAAACGGTCACGTTTTTTCCAAAAATGGTGTTTCTTTGAACGCCGCTCTGCAACCCGCACTGGGTTTTGACTACCCATTCATCTCGATGATGGACCTTCTTATCTGGTTCTTCCCAGTCTACTCACTGCTTCCCTACACTGCCGCAACTTAACGATGCCTCCCGACCACATCAAGTTAAGTTTCTGCTAATTGCTACCCTTCCTCGGGCCCTTCTTATTTCAGCCATCCCGTCTGGAAACCTTTTCTGCCGAGGTTAGCCACAGAAGCAAGATGTCTGCCGGCTTGTGGCCCAATACAACTGAGATATGCAGCAGCAGAGGGTTATTACTCATCACAAAGGCTGCAAAGTTGCTCTTCAGGTGACTTTTTGCCTTCTGCAGGTGAGCATTGCGAAGCATAAATAGGAATAATGAGTCCTGTGCTGTGCAGAGAGTGGGTATGAAGGACGTCCATCCCATTAGTAATGCATGGTTTGGCTGGCAGTAACTCTGTCCAAGATTACAAAGAGGAAATCATGATTGCTCTGGGAGATGTGTGGCTCTCCAATGCGCCGTAAACTCCCTGAGCTTCACGCAACAGCAGAAGCATCGACCGACCCCTAAAGGAATGACAACACCATCCAGTCACGCATTATTTATTGCCATCCTTTATGAATGTCAATCTGCTGCCTAAGTCTGTCACTGCAAGTGTGTCAGGATGAGTGTTGGCATAAAACTTAACCGTAACCGTTTTTATAATCAGTTGTTTTAAAGAAGCACACAAAAGGGATAGTTCACCTAAAAATCAATTTTGTCACATTGTCCCATGACTTGTTTTACCTGTAAGACTTTCTTTAGTGGATCACAAAATGACACACATCACATCCAAAATAAAAGTTTATGTGTACATACTATATGTGTGTTTACTTTGTATATTTATTATGTACATATAAATACACACACGTACATGTATGTACAGTATATTATATACATAATATGTATATTAAAACAAAATATTTATATGTATATATATTTCTACCTGTATACAATTAAGATTCTATATAAATATATAAATCTAAAAAAAATTGTATTAATATATACATGCATGTGTGCGTATTTATATATACATAATACATTTTTATTATAATGTAATCAGTTTTTATAATGTTTTAAAACTGAGATTTATACATCATCTGAGAAGCTGAATATATAAGCTTTTCATTGATGTATGTTTGTAGGATAGGACAATATTTGGTGGAGATACAACTATTTGAAAATCTGAAATCTGAGGGTGCAAAAAGATTTAAATATTGAGAAAATCGCCCTTAAAGAATTTTTATATGTATATATATATATATATATATATATATATATATATATTCACGTTAGAAAATATCTACAATGTACAAAATACCTTCATGGAACATGATCTTAATATCCTAATGATTTTTGGCATAAAAGAAAACTCTATAATTTTGACCCATACAATGTATTTTTGGCTATTACTACAAATATACCTGTGTGACGTGCAACTGGTTTTGTTGTCCAGGGACATTTCCCACTGGAAAGAACCTTTTAAAAAATTGAAAAGTTCCATGGATGTTGAAGACAATAAAGAACCTTTGTTTTTAAGAGTTTATGGACATTTTTCACTTATTTTATTTACACATACGAATATACTTCACAAATGAGTCAAGTATTACAGACATTTCCAGTGTTTTGGGGCACAGTGAAGATTCAGAGATAATTAGCCTCTGTTTTCCAAGCATAGTTGCCCAGATGTACCACTGATGTGGGTCGAGCCCTTCCTTGAGGGAATGAGTAGGGCATCATGCACCAAATCAAAAAACCACACAACCTCCCTAAACAAATTTCCTCAACGCCATTAATCAAATGCAATTAACATACCTCAGGCAGGACTGCCTCAAATGAACGCTCACTGATAATCATTTTGATTTGTGTGAGGCTTGCTCGCCTCAAAAAAAGGGCAAAGGCTTTCCGGTGGCTGGCTCTCAAAAAGGAACATTTGGGCAAACGGACATAGGGTGCAGCTACATATGTGGTAGGACATTTGCGCCGTTGCTCACACAGCCGAAACAGTTGTATCCAATCAGAAAATACAGCCCTAAAAGCCGCAGAACACTTGGACAGAGTCCAGGCAGCACTGTGGAAGTCATGCTCGCTGGAATCAAGAAGAAAGAAAACTAGGCCTCATTAAAACATGAAATCACAGGCTTTGCATTTTGGGTGTCATGTAGATTTTAATTAAAGTCATGCAGGTGGCAAGACTCAGAAACAACCCATGCTGAGACGTGAATACTGTTGGGGTTCTTTTTTTTTTTTTTTATAAACAACCTGTATAGTATATACGTATTACTATGTGGTTTTCTCAACTTTAGTAGAATATCTAGGGACCAGAATTTGGGCTCTTTTGACTTGACCCAGTAAGCAACCACCAAGAACATCATAGCCACATAGAACCACATGGAAAATCTAGGTTACTCATTATTACTGATATTCATATGAGATGGTATTTTTACACATTTTAATTTTGTTGGCTTCTTAAAGAGCAGATCAGAATGGAGATGTTATCAGATTTTAAGGTTCCTCTCATATGAAAGCCAAGGTTTAAATCCACGCTCTCGCCACATACCAGCTTTCTCATTTAAACCAGAACTCAGTCCAAATGAGATGCTTTGAAGTCTAGAGCTTAGAAATACCAACAGATACCCTTTGATGGAGTAGTTACCCTCTTGTTTATTTTGACTGTGCATAAGTCCTGGGTCTCTGTTGTTTTTGGTTGAGAAAAAGGTCCATATGGTTGCCTTCCAGAAATTTTTTGTTCCTTTTTTTGCAGTTTAGGGGCTTAGAGAAGGGTAAGTGACATGATTATCATTTGACTTGACTGTGGCACGCTTACAGAATTAGTTTGCTGATAGGTCATACTGCTCAAATGCAATTGTGCATTCACAAACCTGAATCATAATTGATTTATTTCTTCCGTTATAATTATTCACCCCCACCCCTTTCCCTGCAGTGCTATGACTCATCCTGGGACAGCAGACTTGCTTGCTAACAGATGCAATAACATCTGACTATCACAGTTCAAGTGTCAAAAAAAAAAAAGGCCACAACCACAATTTCTGCCAAAATACTGTATTTTGTAAATGTATTGCTTCTATAAAGTCATAAGAAATTAAAGAATTAGTTCACTTCCAGAATAAATATTTCCTGATAATTTACTCACCCCAGTGTCATCCAAGATGTTAATGTCTTTCTTGTTTCAGTCGAAAAGAAATTAAGGTTTTTAAGGTAAACATTCAAGGATTTTTCTCCCTGTGGTGGACTTCAGTGGAAGGGTTGTCATACTTTCAGAATTTCAGAATTTTTTATTCTAAAAGTGAACTAATCCTTTAACATTGGATCTCTATCAAATAATGTAAGAAGATTTCTGAAGATTTCTGTCTGTTTGTAGCTACCCACAGTTTCCTGAATAAAATGTGTTGCAATTACGTCAAATTTCTGTAGAACATTTGAATTAAAAGGATATTTTCTCTTGTGTCTCACAGAGTGTTATACAGCAAATGGAGAGGACTACAGAGGTCGACAGAACCAGACAAGCCTAGAAGGAGGGAGGCCATGCCTTTTCTGGAATGAGACTTTCCAGCATCCATACAACACCAACAAATACCCCAATGGAGAAGGAGGTCTTGGACCACACAACTTCTGCAGGTCAGGCAAATACTGTAGGGATGGAAGGATTTGCAGATGTTTATCATTACAAAAAGTACATGTTACACCAAGGTTCTCAAAAGAGTACAATGGAATTGCACAAAAATGACATTAGTAGACTAAAAATAAAGATTCTTTATTTGCATATGTGACCCTGGACCTCAAACCCAGTCTTAAGTAGCACTGGTATATTTGTAGCAATACATTGTATGGGTCAAAATTATTGTTTTGTGGTCCAGGGTCACATATATGGTTCCATGAAGAACCTCTAGCATTCCTGAAACCTTATAGTGGAAAAATTGTTCATTAGAATGTTCTTTACACTAAAATAAAAAAGGTTCTTTTAAGAACTGGGGGAATCAAAAATTAATCTTCAATTGCATCCCAGTAAAACTTCTGGAACATTTATTTTGTAAGAGTCTGTAAAAAAGTCTTCAGAATGATAAGGGGGACTGTTGCTTTAAATAAGAGAATGCATTTTAAGAGAAAATGACCAAGAGGGACATTGTTTCAAAATTGTAAGAGACATTGTGTGATTTTGGCGATGTGTTGTAAGAATTTTATTGACACATTCTTCAGTGTCAGAGTGTCACGGTGTTGCCACAGTCTAAAACATTCACATCCTCAACATCACAGATGTTTTATTCATTTGAAAGTCTCTCTGTCTGTGACCATGAACTGTATTTATATCTATAAGCATCTTAAAAACAGATTTAGTCTTTAAACCACCATACTAAATTATTCTGAATTTGTTGGAGAGAAAGCATTTGCGCTCAAATTGTTTCTCAGAAAGTCACACTGCAGTGTTTGACTGTGGTCCATGAGTGTACGTTTATTTTTTGTGCCTGTCATTATGTAGACTCAGCAGGGCTTGAAGAGTTTACATTTGCCATGTCGCCCCAAATCCCTCCGTCCAGAAAAAAAGGGAGCAGAGCGACAGTGTGGATGACCGATAGCCTCTTTCTCCATCTCAGCTTCGCATTTATTCTAGATGCGCAAGCTAACACGCAGTTCAAGAAGCAAAACGTTACTGTGATAGGCCTGTTTCTGTAATAAACAAACTGGTAATCTGACCGAAGTCTAATCACAGATAGATTACAATGTGTTAAAGCTTTTGTTTCATGTGCACGTGTAACACAATATTCCAGCTTTGTACTGTTTATAAAGTTTGTCAATTTCATAAAAAAATCCCCTTTTCCTGGCTGAGTAGCAGTGTTAGCTAAATCTGTTGGAGTTTAGAATTTCTCACAGTTTCCTCAGCTGTTATGTCACTCCTCGTACTGACGATAGTAGCTGGAGTGGGATCAGAAAACACAAAGAAGGAGATGAAAGATGGCATTTAAGAGCACACTACTGCTATACTCTTTTAAAATCTTAAAGGGATAGTTCTCCCAAAAAATTAAATCATGTCATTGTTTACACTATTTATATATCTATATATCTATCTATCTGTCACTTGAAATATGACTTATATAATTTTATGTTTTGAAGTCCAATAAAGTGCATCCATCCATCATAAAAAGTACTCCACACAGCTCTGGTGGGTTAATAAAGGCCTATAATCTTGTAAACTGTCGTACACGTGTAATGGCAGTGGATGGTTGTTAATATTCAGTAGTCCAGTAGAATTTCGATATAAGCCAGGAGGGGACTCCTTTGCTGTAAATAAAACTTGATATACACCTGGGATAGCCTGAGAGTGAGTAAATCATGGGGTAATTTTCATTTTGGGTGAACTGTGCCTTAAAATGGGATTAGATGCCCATTTTCCACAAGTTGACATGATTCTTTAGGGTCTTAATGAAAAGTCTATAACATACTTTGGTTAAGAATTCTCAATAGTAATGTAAAACAACACCCTTTTACCTTGTCAAAAACAGCTCTGCAAAAATCAACTCATTCCTTTAAATGCAAATGAGCTCTGCTCACCCCGCCCCTCTCTTCTCTCTGTGGAGTGACGAGTTATGCTCTAAGAGACTGAGCATTATTTTAGCCACATTTCGTTGTGTTTAGCCGCAAAACTTGCTAACTAGCATGTTTTTACGAAAGGCAATTGCAAAGATTCATTAAAAAAAAACATATACTCACTTCTGCTATAAGTGAAGCTGGATCAAGGATGATTCACGCAAACATAGATACAATTATGTAGATCAGGAGGAGCATTCCCTTCACAAACAAAAGTCATCCACTGTGTCTTCAGTGGCTCAGATTTCGGGAGTGAATGACGACTACTAAGAAGCTGACAATGGCTTGATTTGAAAAAGGGAAAATTATTTTTACAGATTAAATAAAACTACTGGGTGGATTTTTATCATTATGTGGTAGGTGTGTACACACACTGCCAACACACATTTATGTTCAAATAACATGCAAAAGTGAACTTTGCATCCGATGAACCCCTTAAGATAGTCTCCCAGCCTGAGTCGAAAAAGTGCCCATATTAAAAAAAAAGCTAAACAGACCAACATAACAGGCATATCAGCCAGGCTGGAGAAATGTCACCCTTTACCTTTCTCTGTCTATATTTATTGACTCTGTGTATGTGTGCAGCTCCAGCAGACTGTATGATATGGGAAGTGAAAGCCGGATTCAGAACGGCAGACAGAGATTAAGTGAAGAGAGAGAGATCACCGTCAGGAACACCAGTGTTGATTTTAGGCACATGGTTGCCTGGTGTTATGTCTGCTGGGTGTGTATATAGGAATGTCTTTCTGTGTCATAACAGACTTTAGGTTTTGGCTCCACAAGATCTTGCCAAACAAGGGCGACTTCCAGAAGCAGCACTCTATCTATCTATCTATCTATCTATCCATCTATCATAGTAAGAGTTAACAAGAGTCGTGGAAAAGGAGACAGGTGTATGTTTTTAAAAATATGACAAGTGTTATTTGTGTAGTGTATGTTTTTATAGTCTCGGTTACGTGTAGGAGAGGAATGCTTCTGGAAAGCTGCTAGTGTGTGTGTTTCTTTAATGATGTCATAAACTGTTTGCATCTCTTTGTTGGCTTGTCTACACACCATTTGACTTGAAAGGGGGAACTGCAGTCTTGGCATGTTGAGAGAGCCAGAGACGGAGAGAGAGAGAGAGAAATGGAGGTGCCAAGTTCTAATATCCCTCACATTTCATCTTTATTGTATGCTGTAAAAAGCTATGAAAACATTGAGAGATGGGGCTGAGAGGAAGCATCCTATTAATTGTGAATAAAAGGAGCTATGAATGTTGGAGAGTCGGACGGAAAGGTCTACAACTCATCAGCTTCCTCTCAGACCTGTTATCCATCACCTTTTTCAGATCAATCATAAACCTCACTTAACCTGTAATAGTACTAATAGCAATGCTTAATTGAGCTTTTAAGTAAATCCCATTGTTTGTTAAAAAAGCACTAAACACTAACATGCAGGGCTCCAGGAGGCTACTAAAACAGTTGCAAATGTGATAAAAAATTTAAATGTGCTACAGTAATTTGAAATCTAGTCAGATACAGTATGGATATGCTATTTTGTTACATTTACATTTCCCCGAACACTGAACACTCCTATGAATTGGTCAAAAAGATTCACAAAAACAGAATCAAACTTGCTTAATAATGAACATTTGGAATCAGACAATTAAATGGTGAATTATTCAGAATGGTGATTGAATTTGCAACTGATTTCTTCAGTGAGTAATTTTGTTTATGTCCTATTCAAAATATTCACGGTAGATCTATATATGTGACCCTGGACCACAAAACCAGTCTTAAGTAACGTGGGTATATTTGTAGCAATAGCCAAAAATACATTGTATTGGTCAAAATTATCGATTTTTCTTTGAATGTCCAAAATTATTAGGATACTGGATAAAGATCATGTTCCATGAAGATATTTTCTAAATTTCCTACTGTAAATATATCAAAACTTAATTTTTGATTAGTAATATGCATTGCTAAAAACTTCATTTGGACAACTTTAAAGGTGATTTTCTTTTTTTTTTGCATCCTCAGATTCCAGATTTTCAAATAGTTGTATCTCAGCCAAATATTGTCCTATCCTAACAAACCATACATCAATGGAAAGCTTATTTATTATTTATGATATAAAAATCTCAATTCCCAAACATGTACCCTTGTGACTGATTTTCCGGTCCAGGGACAGATATAGTAATGAACACTAAACTGTTCAATAGAAATGCCAGTGGACCTGTACCGTGGTAGTACTATTGTATTCTTTGAAGTACCTTGAAATACCATGTAAAAATACATAAATAGGCAGGCATACCATTGTATAAATCAAAGAATTCAATGGTATCAGTAATGTTAAATCAATGCTATTATCAAGGGCGTAGGTTTGTTTTTGACATTGGTGGGGACATAAACCCAAGTGAACATCCTCAACCCCACCCCGCCGTTTGCCAACTTAACTCTTAACTTCTTAACAGTTTTTTGTGTCTGTGACAAAAATGACACAATTTTGATTTTGTGAACTAACAACATGCAGAGCGCTAAGTACACGTGTCTTTAATCACGAATCACTTTATATTAATAGTAATCGATTTGGATCCAGGATGATTCTGAAAGAGTACTTTGCTGTTGCTGTAGTAACAAACACAGCTTTTACGCACATCTGATTTACAGATAAACTGCACGCTCTTATTTCAGCTTAATTTGTACATTATTGTTAACGTTTATAATGACTTTATCAAATGCTGGAAGATTGTGTATCTTTCCGTTCAACCATTTTCTGTCAGAATTCTTTATATAGGGAGCTAATAATAGCCATAGATTGCGCTTTCTCTTTCTGTTTGCTCTTGTTATGAACAGATTAAAACTACTTTTATGTTAACTGTTTTTTGGGGGGGGCTGCTGTCTTAAATTGGGTGAAATACCTGTGAGTTAAATGCGGCGCTGCTTCTTTCACCCCCCCCCCCCCATTTCTACACCCCGGCTATTATAACCAACACAGTTTTATGGATCCATCATAGCACTTCCTTTAGGGATATTTAATGTTTTCTATATTTATTTTCTGAATTTGTTGAATAGTTTTGCATGACAGGGCAACATTATTGAAGTAAAACGGACTGTGAAATCATTCCATGTTGACTTTTAAAGTCCTGAGAGTTTTGGCCAGATATTTTGTGTGTGTGTGTGTTGCTGCTTTGTATGTTGTTTCCAAGAGAAACTTTAATGTTTAATTTTCCATCCTCAATCTGTCAAAGCTTTAGCTTAAGCGAAAGTGCAAGCAACCGTTAAGCATTTGTGTGTTTTCTGTTTACACTGTTGTTTACTTGGCTGTGAAATTGAATGGTTTGTTATCCACTTTCACATGTCAGTTCAGTGAGGCGGGATTGAATTGTTGTGGTTGAATCGACACATAATGCCGCAAAGTGGCTGTGTGTGATATAGATACAATAGATTCTGACATCCAAACGCTCTCTCAGAAGTGTTGGACGAGCATCTCAAATTATTACTGTACGCTGAATTAGTTTGTCCTAACAGTCCAAACAGTGCCAACTCTTTCAGTCAATTTAAAGTTACGTAAAGTGTAAAAAGTACATAATAGTTTATTTACCTGCTTTGTTATTTTTTAATTAAGGTTAGAAGTATAATCCTAGATCTTGGCAAGTGTACAGGCTCATACTTGAGTTTCATTCTTGCTGTAGTGTATGTTTGCCGTGTTGACTGAGCATGGCTCTGAGCATATTAGGCAAATTTCCCTTGCTCATATTTGCTTTGGATACTGGTTAGCTGCAGCGGGCTAATAGTGTGGCTGAGGTCGGCATTGAGGAAAAAGCTATTTTCAGACTTACCCTACTATAGATTTTACACGCTTTTGTTGTTAAAGAATCCCAGTTTTTTAGAATAGCTCTATGCCAGAATTTTAAAAGTTTATCATAAACTTTATGATTATGGTGCATGGAAAGCAGTTATTAAAGAGAAGCGTTTGAACACAGGCCAGATAAGAACAGCTGGTTTTCTCTCAGTTCAGATGGCCAGTAATGCTGAAACAAATTAGAGAGAGAGAGAGGGAAAAGCGAAAAGGAGCGAGAGAGTGTTGCAATAAACCATAACGGCTCAACACATTGTTCTTACACATCAGATTTAGTGTCGCAATGATATTTGTGGTCAGTGTAAAAAGCCTTCTATTTTTGTTTGTGAAAAAATGCACAGAAAAATGTCAACCTTAAGTACACATATTTTTCTCTTGCTGCAATGTTTACCAATGCCAACTTTTAGTTCTGTACTTTTATGATCCCAGATGATTTCATCTATACTCAGAAGAAATTTGTATTTCTCAAGAAGTTGCTCAGAAGGCTTAATGATGATCCTCATTTGTTTTTGAAGTATCAACTTTATCTCACAACCCAGGCTCATAAATATACATTCCTCTATATACATTTCTGTCATGACAACTCTCGGAGGGATTGGCATGGTAATGTACCTGACAATGTTAGTGTATTTGGTCTTGACGGAATAGATCTGCTACGCTGTGGCAGAGCAAGTACGAGACTTGCTACTGCCAATACATCCACAACATGCTGCTGTAAGCATGTAAGAAATACTGCTGCTGCACATATAACATATATAATTAACCCCCATAGCAGTGGTTTTCAATCCTGGTCCTGGGGACCCACTGCTTTTTACATTTTGTGTGTCTCCCTTATTTAACACACCTGATTCAGATCATCAGCTCGTTAGGAGAGAAATCCATGAATTGAACTGAGTGTGTCAGATAAGGGAGACATACAAAATGTGCAGAGCAGTGGGTCCCCAGGACCAGGATTGAAAACCACTGCCCCATAGCATACATGAATCACCTCGTAGCAGATCTATACAGGTGGAGCTGGGGAAGGTGGAGGGTTTCTGCGTGCTGCAGGTCACATCTAGCACTAGTCATATATTTTGAATGTTAAGCAGTGAGCTGACTGGCTACTGATACAGGAGAGAAAATCGGCTGTGCCATGTGATTATGATGTCATGTTGTCAGATTGAGTTAGACCCATCGGACTGCATTCTAGAGTTTCATGCCAGAACTCTGTATTTCTATAAGTGATATAAAGCTGTCAAAACGTAGTTTCACGGGATTCATATCGGAGCGCTTCGTCTCTAAAGTGCAACGCCATATCACGTGAGCTACTGAGCAAAACTACTGAGTTAGAAAACTCATGCATATGAGTATTTCCAATGAGCTTATGTTGTTGTCAAGTGTTTCTCCAAGTGACTCTGGACCACAAAACCAGTCATAAGGGTCAATTTTTGAAATTGAGATACATCATCTGAAAGAAAAAATAAGCTTAGGATAGGACAATACTTTGCTAAGATACAACTATTTGAAAATCTGCAATCTGCGGGTGCGAAAAAATCTAAATATTGAGAAAATCACCTTTAATGTTGTCCAAATGAAGTTCTTATGCATGGTACAAATCAAAATTAAGTTTCGATATATTTACGGTAAGAAATGTACAAAATATTGTCATGGAACATGATCTTTACTTGATATCCTAATTATTTTTGGCATAAATGAAAAATTATTTTGACCCATACAATTTTGGCTAATGCTACAAATATACATGTGCTACATAAGACTGTTTTTGTGGTCCAGGGTCACATATAACTCTAAAATAAAAGGGATGATTCATCCTACAATGGAAATTGTGGTAAATTATGTGCTCCTGTGAAACATAAAAGAAGGCGAATAGTTTTTTTCATTGTTCATACAATGGAAGTCAGTGGTCATCAGAAATCTGTGGCTGCCAACATTCTTCAAAATATCTTCTCTTGTGTTCTGTAGAAGAAAGAAAGTCACACAGAATTGGAATTATATGAACGTGAGAAGATGAAACAGAATTGTCATTTTTGGGTGAACTATCCCTTCAAGAGATGGATACCATAATTTAGTAATCATTTTTTCTTGAGGGAATTTAATGAGAAACGTTTGAGTCCATATTAATCGCACACTTTGATGTTATCTCAATCAAATCTCAGCATAGTTGAGATCTGTTCTGAAACTCTATAGTATCAATGTGAAATTACTAGGGAATTTTGCTCAGGGGAAATATCTGAGAAGCAGAAGACTCTATCTACTCTCCATATTATTGCCGTCTAGAATAAACTGAAGAAACCAAACATCCACAAATGAAAATTGCTTCTTTCAATTTTAATACAAATATTTACTTAAACAATTATATTGTCAGAATTATCATTCAAGCTGAAATTTAATTTTAGGATGTCTTCGAATTTCATGCAGTTGTTTCGAACAGCATCTTGTGTTTCAGTGGAAGCAAGCACATCTTTACCATTTGCACAAAGACTTCAGATGCCATGTTTCATTGTTTATTATTATTATTTTTTTTTTAGAACTCAGAAACTTATGATTTGTCTTTATCTCATTGGATATGATTGATGTTTCCTAGGGACAGTTCTAAAGTCTTGCCATCTCCTTAAAGAGGTTATAAATCTCCAAAGGCAGGGGTAATTCCCCATCCCATTAACCAGCCCGGACAGATGATGTCCCCGTCATTACGGTAACACATGAAAGGCACTGAGATTCTTTACTCATTCACTGAAGGGACTTGACCCTGCAGGCTTAACCGGACACACACATACATTTATCATCATAAAGTACACTCTAATACACACACACACACACACACACACACACACACACACATACGCGCACATACACGTCCACACATTTGAGGAGTCTGGAGGGCAAACAGGCCTGCGTTTGGTGATCAAAGCCACCTATTATATCTGGTCTGGGACTGCACCACTGCATTGCTTTCCTCTCACCCTCAAGGGAAGAAAGGTGATTAATTAGAGGATTTTAAACCGATAAATTAAAGGATTAGTTCATTGAAAAAATAAAAATACTGTCATCATTTGCTCACCTCTTGTTATTCCAAACCTGTATAATTCTGGCACGGAAAACAAAAAGAGAAATTTTGAACTGCACTGACTGAATGAGGACTACAACTTTCAAGCTTCAAACAGGACTCAAAAACACCATATAATTATCATAAAATGTAAAAAAAAAAAAAAAAAAAGTAATTCATATGACTTGTGTACAGACAACAACCATACAATAGTTTTGTGTGATGAACGGATCAGAACCTAAGTGGTTATTTACTCATAATCTTCCCCTCCAGTGAGGTTGGCAAGTCATGTTTGAGTTACTGAGTTGAAATCAAGAGCCAGATCCGTCAACAAATTTGTTGATCAGATTTGGTCACAGTTTGGAGATCGTGCCAAGAAGAGCTACAATTGAGGTCAAAAGTTTACACCCCCTTTCAGAATCGGCAAAATGTTAATTATTTTACTAAAATAAATATCATACAAAATGCATGCTATTGTTTATTAAGTACTGACCTGAATAAGATGTTTCACATAAAATATGTTTACATATAGTCTACAATAGAAAATGTATAAAAAATGACCCCGTTCAAAAGTTTACACCTTGATCTTATACTGTGTTCTTCCCTGAATGGTCCACAGCTGTTTTTTTAGTTTAGTTGTTGTTTAGTAAAAGTTGTCCATGAGTCCCTTGTTTGTCCTGAACAGTTAAACTGCCTGCTGTTCTTCAGAAAAATCCTTCAGGTCCCACATTTTAATCCTTTACAACAATGACTGGATGATTTTGAGATCCATCTTTTCACACTGAGGACCACTAAGAGACTTATATACAACTATTACAGAAGCTTTAAGCACTAACTTATGCTCCAGCAGGAAAAAAAAAACATGCATTAAGAACTTTTTGAATGTGAAGATCAAGGTAAATTTAACTTACTTTGTCTTCTGGTAAACATCTAAGTATCTTCTGTAGTCTTTGAAGGGCAGTACTAAATGAAAAAAAAGAGATATTTAGGGAAAATAAGAAAAATGTCATCTCAATTCTGTTCAAAAGTTAATGCATGGTTTTTCTTTCTGGAGCATCAGTGATGTTTGAACCTTCTGTAATAGTTGCATATATGAGTATTTTGGTCAATAAATTAACATTTTGCAGGTTCTGAAATGGGGATGTAAACGTTTGACCTCAACTGAATCAGAGCTGTTATTTGGCTTCAGAAGATTTGTAATGTAGTATGTGACCTTTTTTTGTAATTTTAAAGCTTGGCAGGTCCCACTTCTCATTCACTTTCATTAAAAAGAGTGTCCAGAGCTATTTTTCAGAACTTCACCTTTTAAGTTCCTCAGAAGATAGAAAATTATGTGGTTTTGGAACAACATGAGGGTGAGTAAATGATGACAGAATGTTCATTTTTGGGTGAACTGTTCCATTAAGTGCTCGCCGTATGACCCCAGAGGCAGCCTGGATCAAATACAGCCATATAGAAACCTGGCACAATGTATGAGTATGTTTATATGTGTCTGCCAACAAGACAGATTCCTCTTATAATCTAATCTCCTCCATTGAACCTGAATTGCCCTGAAGACTTCAACTCCAAACAGGTGTCTTTCCTGAAGAGGAGAATACATTATTCAAAAAAGCTATGCAAAGTGGCCATTATATTTGACTGGGTTATAATGAAAATCCCATCAGGGGGTGGGGGGTGGGGGCTGTCGATGTTGATGGTCGAAATACACTCTCGGCTCCAAAGCCAGACTGGTTTGTTAGCAGTCCAGATCTCATTCTCCTCGACAGAAAAGAAAAAAAGGAGGGAAAATGGGAGATGTTTCGCTGACTCCAACCTGAGGTTAAGTTTCCCCGGACACAAAAAAAATGAGCACATGAAAAGACGCTTCACTCAATACACTTTCTTGTTGTAAAGAGAGAAGAAGAGAAGCTGGAAAGTGTTTTTGATAGGGGAAGAAAAGACCATGGCACGCCCTTTTGATTCCACCTCACAATAGCTGAAATCAGATAGCTGTCGCCTCAGGGTCCAGCTCGAGATGTTGCATTGTGACTCCTAAAAGACAAGAAGAATAGCTTTTCTCGCAATTATCGTTGTTTCTGATGGCGTGGGCACCCGTAGAGCACGTGAAGGGGGATTCAGCCAGACTTTTTTTTTATGATGAACGTTCAGTTCATGAAGAGCTCGACCAATCACTGCCTCGTCTGGCTGTGCGGTTGTAATCAATACCCTCTCTGAAGGCTTTCTAGGGTTTGGGCATCAAGGTTTAAAGTACACACCGGAGAGCTTAAAGGGGTTTTGAAGCAGACAAAGCCGGAGAGCTCCGCAGGTCACTGTCTGGAAATGAACAAAGCCCTTCCCCAGGCCCTCTCGTAGACGCCGACCTAGAGGTGGACATGCTTAGATGGACAGGGCAGGGGGAGAGAAAGAGGCTCAATAAAGCGCATAGGTTCCCGCTGTAGGGGGTGTTTCTGTCTGACTGACAACCCTTTAAAAGGCTTTTCTCTTTAGTGACAGCTACGCTTGAACTAAATTATCTGCAGTAACTAACCAAAAGCAGCAACTCTTCAGACTTGACGATTTTCAGTAGTGTGACAATCTTTCAGCTGTTTTCATAGGATTGTAGATAGCTGTTCACAAGAAGCAAGATTTTATTTTATTTTTTCAAATAATTAATATTTTTATTCAGCAAGGACTCATTACATGATTTCTGAAGAATTATGTGACTAGGGTCGACCAATATTTGTTTTTCAGCAACATAACCAATATTTAGAACTGATGTATATATGTCTGGAATAACAAAGACAAAAACTTTCTTTAAGTGCTTTTTTTAATTATTAATGACCAATAACCATAAAAATGCTTAATATTGGAGCCAACGATCGGTTGACCTCCACACTACCAGTCAAACATTTTTGAACAGTAATATTTTTTTATGTTTTTTAAAGAAGTCTCCTCTCACCAATCCTGCATTTATTTGATCCAAGTTACAGCAAAAACAGTACAATTCTGAAATATTTTTACTATTTAAAATAGCTGTTTTCTATTGGAATATATTTTAAAATATAATTTATGATAAAGACATTTATAATGTTACAAAAGATTTCTATATCAGATAAATACTGTTCTTCTGAAATTTCTATTCATCAAAGAAACCTGAAAAAATTATACCCAACTGTTTTCAACATAATAATAAAAAATGTTTTTTGAGCATCAATTCAGAATATTAAAATTATTTCTGAAGGATCATGTGACTGGAGTAATGATGCTCAAATAAATTACATTTTAAAATATATATTTAAATAGAAAACAGTTTTTTAAATAGCAAAAATATTTCAGAATATTACTGTTTTTGCAGTATTTTGGATCAAATAAATGCAGACTTGGTGAGCAGAAGAGACTTTTTTTTAGCTTAAAAATCTTAAATAATAAATATCTTAATAAATTAAAAATCTCTGTTCAAAAACTTTTGACTAGTAGTGTACATGACACTGGAAACTGAAGTAATGATGCTGAAAATTCAGCTTTGCCATCACAGGAATAAATTACATTTTAAAATACATTACAATAGAAAACAGTTATCTAAAACTGTAACAATATTTCACAATATTACCGTTTTTACTGTATTTTAAATTAAATAAATGCAGCCTTGGTGAGGATAAGAGATTTATTTAAAAAAAAAACTCCAAACATTTAAACATACATTGTTATTTTAATGTAACATTATATTGCATTATATTATGTCCCAAACATAGTGTTGAATTTTTTTGTTAAAGGTGCTGTATGTAAGTTTTTGACTCTTCTTAAGCCAAAAAATAACATAATATGTTTGTAGATATTTAGGAAGCATGTTATGTTTACAGAATTGCAGTACCCATTTCAACCGCTAGCTGGCAATATTACATACTGCACAGTGATCTATTAGTAAAGGAACATTAAAACACAGTAAATCAGCTCATCAAATTACAGTGCAAGGCTAGTCTCATGTCCTCAAACTGGCAAACCCGCGTCAAGTCTGAGTAAGAGAAAGCGGTAAAATATCAATATTTTGATTTTGGACTGCAGTACCCATTTCAACCGCTAGCTGTCAATCTTACATACTGCACCTTTAAGTTGGTTTGTTCAAAGAGATAATTTTATTGATCTGGGTTATAAACAGTGATTCAGTGATTCATTTGAACCAGCTGTTTAATTATATAGAAAAGGTCATTTAGTTTACTGTTGCGTGTAAAGTTATGTGCAGTAATTTAATCATTTTAAAGCTGCCACACAAAATGATATCCTTGTTTGTTTTCCAGTTAAATACTGTTTTGAACTCATATGAGTCATATAATCTGATAATTATACAATGTAAAAAGATTACGCCCCTTAAGCATAAATATTTAAACATCACATGAGCTAGAGCTCCTGAATGAATCATTGCTTTTGAACGCTTGAATGAATGATTCAGTGATTCACCCATAAAAACAAGTCATTTGTCACCACCTACTGGTGTAACAATGTAACGTACATCTGTTGTGGCTTTTTGAAAAGGGGAAATTAATGTTGTTGACCTACTTTAGTGTGCGGTTTCAAAGTCACAATGATTTTAACAGTCTGTGTTTCTCGCACAGGAACCCAGATGGAGATGTTCGGCCATGGTGTTACATCGCAGATCTCGAGGATGGAATCTACTGGAAATACTGTGATATTCCTTCCTGCCAAAGTAAGTGTTGAAATAAAAAATAACATAGAAACTATAATCAACAATGAGCACAAGTTAAATAAGAAACTAGGCCAAAAAACGTTAAGTTCCCATCATCTGGATTATAAAACAGATATGCAAAACCGCATTTTTGGAAAGGGCTCTAATTGCTCCATCAGAAATTATGCTGTCCCAGCATGCACAGATACGTTTGTGGTGCTTGTCATCACTTGATGTTTTTGTGTTCTCCACCCAGAGTGCATATACAAGAGTCTGTGTGTGTACTGAAAGTATGTGTTTACCTCAAAGCTTTAGATTGATAATTAATTTGTCTTAACTTGTATTCAACATTGTTTCATATAGTCAGTGCAGACAGCTCTCTTTCTTTTTCTTTCTCTCTTTCGTTCTCTTTCTTTCTTTTTCATTCTTTCTTTCTTTCTTTCTTTGTATTAGTGAATAAGTCTTTCTGTGTGTGTCTTGAGGGCATGTATGTGTGTGCATGTGTATACGAGTGCAAACTCATTTTCCTGTCAGTCAGATTTGTATAATCCCACTAAGCGTGTTTTCTACTGTACTGGCAGAGAAACAGAATGTGTGTGTCTGTGTCTCTCTGTGTGTGTAATCTGATAACCCCTGCTCCTCAGTTTCATGTCACTAATCACACCCCATAAACAAGAGCTGACACATAGTATCACAGGATGGGTAGAGTGTGAATACAAAACTGAACAGCTGTGGCATACATCAGGAAACAGTCTTAGTAGTCAGAGCTCAGTCTGAACTTCTCCCAGCATATCATTCATGACAAGTTAATGTATAAATTAAGGCAGTCAATTTAACATGTTAATTTAGCTCCGTTAATTGTGATTAAAAAAATGCATTTAATGACCACTGAAGCAATTTATTCTTGATGTACCACTTAAATTGGTTCCAAAGTTACATTCCATATTTAATATGATGCAAACAAAAATGTAGCTGTGAGGGATGGAAAGTATAGTCAGTCTAAAATGTCATTTTGTTTTATGGTCCTACAGTAATTCATGTCTAATAATTGAATTTAATTGAATTGAATTGAATTGAATTTTATTTTATTTTATTTTATTTTATTTTATTTTATTTTATTATTTTATTTTATTTTATTTTATTTTATTGAAAGACTGTTGTTCCAAGGTTTGGAGTAGATAAGATTTTTTGTCAAGAAAATCATTCTTTTATTCTGCAAGTATGCATTAAATTGATCACAACTGACAGTAAAGACCTACAAAACATCTATTTCTTTTAGTATAATCAGTTCAAAATACTGTTTTGTTACATGGTCCAACATTAATTCATGTCTAATTTTTCTAACCCAATGTTATATTGTAATATGTTTATTATTTAATTTAATTTAATTTTATTTCATTTAAAGACTTACACAAGACTTCCCAGGTTTGGAGTAGATAAGATTTGTAAAGAAATTAATCATTTTATTCTTCAAGTATGCATAAATTGATCAAAACTGGCAGTAAAGACCTACAAAATATTTCTATTTCAAATTAATGTTGAATTTGAAATTTTATTTTTGATTTGATTTGATTTGATTTGATTTGATTGAAAGACACTGTTGTTTCAAGGTTTGGAGTAAATATGTTTTTTTTTTTAATAAATTACTTATTTTATTTATTTTATTCAACAAGTATGCATTAATTTGATCACAATTGACAATAAGAACCTATAAAATATTTCTATTTCAAATAAATGTTGTTTTTAACTTTTTATTGATCTAAGAATCCTGAAAAAGTTACATCAAGTGTTTTCAAAATTGGTAATGGTAATAATAAGATATGTTTCTTCAGCATCAAATTATCATTAGAATGATTTTTGAAGCATCATGTGACACTAAAGACTGCAGTAATGGCTGCTAAAAATTCAGGTTTGCCAAACACAGGAATAAATTACATGTTAAAATATATTAAAATAGATCAGTTATTTTAAGTTGTAATACATATTGCTGTTTTTATTTATTTATTTGTTTATTTTTATTATTATTATTTTTTTTTTTTAAAAAAGCAAACCCAGACTTTTGGATGGTAGTGATTTTTTAAGATTTCATTGGCTGAAAGTTTAACTACATGGATGAATTGTGTACTAAAAAGACTGCACTTCCATCCTGTGTTTTTCAAAATCTCTAACCTTACATATTACATTTTCCTAAAAATCATTGAGATCATTTTGAAACTGCATAGCATTTTCACAAAGCTTACATTTTCTTCAGAAAAATCTTTAAAAAAAAGTTAGGATTGTGAGCTTTTGACCATTAATCAGTTTGATGTTGTTTTCTCAGTCACACATACTCAATTCTGGTTCTGTGCTATTTTGTGGCCTGCTTCTCCAAATTTTATAGCCAATCTCAAGGTTGTGATGCGTGACTTTAGCTTAATTTTCCTTCATCTCTAGTTGAACAAATAAGAGCCGTATTCACTGTCCAGCACAATTACACTCACTGACCCATTTCCCAAAAGTGCCAAACACACATTAATCTGTCTGGATGCCTGTTATCTCTGGGCCTGAGTGAAGCTAACAAAGCCCACCCAACTAATGCCCCTCTAGGCCGAGACTGTCTTCAATGGCAGTCAAATTTAGGACAGCTTTTGTCACAGCCAGTTGTCTTCTGTGTTAGGCTCACTGATTTGAGTCTGGTTTACCATAAATGTGTTTGTGTGTACCGGCTTGTAACTCATCTGATTTTTTTTTTTCATGTCCCAGATTCCCGTCAGCTTTAAGGGCATCGCCCATATCAAGTACAGCCCTCCACACACTCCTGTTTCGGCTTGGATATCATTAGATGGGTCTTGGGTCTTGGGTGGTGCCCTAAAGCCACGATGCCCACAATGTTGGCAATGAAAGCAAGCCGATTTGTTGGACTTTTCAGCTGCAGGCGGTCGTTACGCTGTAAAATCAGAAAGCAGTCGGTGCAATTGTAGCATCACAATCGACACGCGTACATGCACCTGAGGCTGTTTGCCTATTTGTTACGTGGGATGAAAGAACAGAATTTACCCCTATCTCCATTAGGCACGCTGTCAAGTGCAAAATGACACTTTTCTTTGCAGTACGTATGAGAGAGGTTTATTTTCTCTCTTGTTTGTTCTTTTTAGGCGTTTTTTTGTTCTCTGAATAACAGTTAGCTGTCTTAGATGTCTTATTGTGTCTTACCGTCTGTAGACTTATTGTCTCTTTTACCAACACACACATGCATATCTATGTATTGTTTCATAATATCAAGAAAAGGGATGTAGAAAAATTCCTAAATATTTAGATTTCTGGTAAAACAGTGCAATAATCTTTGTTTTATTTACAATTTCAAAAAAGCCTTTTTTACATTGTGCGTCTGATTCAAATCACTCCAATGTGCAGATTCACATGATGGGACATGTTTACTTTCACTCTGCGATCTTTTATAGTAAGCAAATATTCAGCATGTAGGTTTGCTGCCAAATAACTGGGATGGTTAACAGTCAAGTGAGATTCATAAGAGAACCAGCTGCATTCCTCACAGTTTATTTTCCTAAAGTGAACAACAGCAGCACCTGTTAAAGGTGCTTTTTTGTCTTTAATCACAGGTGTGTTTGTTGATTGGCTCAAGGTTATGTTTGGATTTGCTCTTTAACCTACCACAATAACAGATGTGAAGACTGGTTTAAGTGCCATATTGACACTGGCAAATAGGCATGGGAATGTAATCTAACAGTTCCATTTTTGATTTTCAGTTCAGTGGATGGTTACATGAATGATTCTTTAAGTACTTGTAAAAATAATAATAATTTATGCTAAAATAAATGTTGTCATTTGAACAACACTGATTTAAATCTAACAAACTTTAAACAATAAGCACAACCGCTTTAGGTGCATGATTCACTTAAAGGAATAGTTCACCCAAAAATGAAAATTGCCCCATGATTTACTTACCCTCAAGCCATCCTAGGTGTATATGACTTTCTTCTTCAGACGAATACAATCAGAGTTATTTGAAAAATGTCCTGGCTCTTCCATGCTTTATAATGGCAGTGAATGGCTGTTGAGATTTTAAAGTCCAACAAAGTGCATTCATTCATCATAAAAGCACTCCATGCGGCTCCAGGGGATTAATAAAGGCCTTCTGAAGCGAATTGATGTGTTTGTGTAAGAAAATTATCTATATTTAAAACAATTCAATTCAATTCAATTTTATTTCTAAAGCACATTTAAGTTCAACCATAGTAGGCCATAGTGCTGTACAAAGATAAAAAAGAAAATAAATGAATACATAATAAATAAAAACAAAAAGGATTGTTGGAGGATTTCAATATAAGCCAAGAGGAGACTGGTTGAGGGGAAATTGTTGCTGCTCCACTCCAATCAAATACACTGGCTATATGTTTTTGATTCCCTAAAAACTGAAATGAACATAATTTATTTAATGGCTAAGCAGTAGGGCTGCCCCCTAATAGTCGACTAACTGTTAGTCAACGAGAAGAGGCCAAATTTTTGTTAGTTGCTTTGTCGCAGAAGAAAAAATTCAAAGTCACACAGTTTGTGACGGACGACTGGTCTATATCCAAACGCTCACCTACCATTCGTTGAACTCAAATATGGCTTTTCATCTGAAATATGTTAGTAGTAACTTTATATGCCCACTTGCTCTTAAAATACTCTGTCATTTTTGGTCATACAGATAAAAGTAATGCATCTTTTGAATCTGTAAGGCTCTACGTTTATTTGTGTGCACTCACAATAACAACAAAATGTAAAATAATGAAAGCAAACATGATGTGCTTTCTGCTGTCTCGGTCTCTGTGTATACTTGCCCTACAGACATGAAAAATATATCTATAAATAATGAAATGTCTACACTTTAAAAAAACTATTTGTTGAGTCAACTTAAAATAATTTGTTACCAGGCTGCCTTAAAATTTTAAGTCCATTCAACTTCGAAAAATGTTTAGTCAACTTGAAATGTTACATTTTACTAAGTGACAACTTAGGTATTTGAGTTGATTCAACTTAAAATTTTAAGGCAGCCGAGTAACAAACACAGCTGTTAAGTTTAACAAACAATTTTTTGTTTAGTTAACTCGACTTTCTAAGTTGTCACTTAGTACAGCTTAACATTTCAACTTGAATAAATTTATTTGACTGAACTTAAAAATGTAAGGCAGCAGGGTAACAAATACTTTTAAGTTGACTCAACAAATAGTTTTTTGTTTTTTACAGTGTACCTTTAATTGAACCAATTCTAATACAAAACAGTATTCTCAGATTATGTAACCTGCATGAAACATGCATGTAGGCGCTTACACTACTGCAGAGATGACGAGACAGTGTCAAGCCGACAACAAAGAAAATGCTAGTTTATTAATAAATTATTAAAACGTTAATGCAGTCTCTTTGCTGTTTTTTACTGACACATTCATAATTATTATATCTGCCGTTTTGCTGTGGCAAGCTATTTTTGGCAATTAAAGGCATTATGATTTATATGGTTTATTACTAAACATGCAAGTTATAGTCGACTGATGCTACAAAAAAAACAACTGTAAAAAATAAAACATACAATTTGTTGAGTTAGTTTAAAATAATTTGTTACCCGGCTGCCTTAAGATTTTAAATTGAATCAACTCAAATATCTAAGTTGTCACTTAGTACAACTTAACATTTCAAGTTGACTAAACTTCTTTGAGTTGACTGAACTTTACATTTTATGGCAGCCGGGTAACAAATTATTTTAAGTTAACTCAACAAATTTTACGGTGTAATAGTCAACCAAAAAAATCTTTAGTCGAGGGCAGCCCTAGTTATATGTTATAAAAATTCCTTCCTTTCTATCATGCAACATTTATTTCATCCCTGGCTAAACAGACTGATGAAATAAGTATAATTGTTCTATAAAGTATAACAGCTGATCCTTCATCTTCATTTACAACAACAAAGCACAATCGTCTCTTTTTTTTCCCCACTCAGCAGATGTTAATGAACCCTTTTGTGCTTTGGGAGATCAAAGACAGGTGCTATTTTAGTATTTCCTTCTGTCTCTCTAAATTCTTAGAGCCACCAAACCTTATGACCCTTGGGCAGGTCCAGTGAGGGATGAGAGATGAGATGTGTACAGCTCTTTTCACTGTTCATTCCCGTTGTTTGTCTTATCAGGCCTCTGAAAACACTTTAATTATTCTGTTTCTATTGAGAACGCATTCCCTCAATCTTTAATTAAGCATGTAGTCGCTCCCTGAAGGCCGTGGCGGTGAAAAGCATTGATCTCGGCTTCAATTGTGTCGTAACACGGCCTCAGGCAGGACTAGCGCAATGTGCCCGCCACCTTGCAGATGCACGACATGGGAAAGTATGCCGAGAAGTTGCGCAGCAGGGCTCATGTGTCCCCTGTTAAAGGGCCTTTGGTGTTGTTTGTCTTCGTTGCATGTCGTACCCCAACCAAGGATTTTTTCTCAAGATGTTTGTAATGACCCCGTTGACTTGTTCCTTTGATTTTTACTTTCTCTCTCTCTCTCCCAGTGTAAATCTCAGTTGCTAAATGTATGATAGATACATAGGTCATGGGTAAAGTGCGGCATAACACAAACAAAAGCTCAGTCAGAAACGCCTGCCTCATAAACAAAGCTACACTGTCAAATTCCCCTGAGCAGAAAATGAAAGCATATTAATAGTCTGTTTTTTATGGAATGATCCACAACATCAACAAATTAATTTCACTCCGAAGCAGATCCAGCTGTCGTAACTGTAAAAAAAAAGAAAAAGTTAAACCAAAACACATGTACTCTGGGCTGGATAAGTGTGTCTGTAACAGGAGGGTGCCTGCCAAAACAGGAACACAACTTTAGTATCTGAATTAATGACAGACAAGCAGATCCAAAAGCAGAAAAAGAGGATGTGAGGACTCTTTTTGAATGATTTACCAACAAATCACCAAACCCCAGACGCTTAATATAGTCATTTTATAGGTGTTTTACACCAAACTGTGAAGTGCAGCACTAAAACTAGATAATTGCTGGTGTTTAAAAACCCTCTTCTACCCAAAATGTACTGTGTTTTCCTTTAAGTACTGTTCATACTTTTTCAGTGTGAAATAATAATTTTATCCAACATAAAGTGTAGGTGTTTGTAGCAATGTGTCAAAGTTGAAGAAATGAAAAAGCAATGAGATGTGGCAACTACCAATAAGACTGAAGTCTTTTTTGTTTTCAAAGATTTTTTATTTGGTTTAATTTAGCTTTTAGTTTGTTTTTTTTAAATAGTATATAGAAATAGATCTTTATTAAATTCAAAAGGTAAATTATTTTTAATGTCAGTTATTTTTAATGTCAATTCATATTTAATTTAATTAAAGACTCTGTGTGTCTAATAGTATTATTTAATGATAGCATTATTTACATTGTATTTGTGCATGAGTATGCTTTTTAAAAAAAAATAAATAAATAAAATAAAATAAAGACTGATGTTACTTTATATGTCATCTAGCATTGGTTATAACTGTTCTACATATCTTGCATTTTTGTAGCTTGTTTCTGAGAGTTTTTTTATTAGTTTTGGTATATTTTAATTGAATATAAATTCATTTTAAAAATTAATTTTTATTATTTTTTTTAGTAAATAAAAGTTAATTAAATTCAAAATGTAAATAATTTTTTATTTAATTTAATTTAATTCTCTGTGTGCCTAATAGTATTATTTAATGTGCTATTAGTGCATTAGTAGGCTTTTTTAAAAACAAAACAAAATAAAATAAAATAAAATAAAATAAAGACTGATATTACTTTAGCTGTCATCTTCAATATTTTTTTATTTTATTTATTTTTTTTGTTTTGTTTTTTTACATTTTGAGTAAATAGATGTTAATTAAATTCTAAATGTAAAAACATGTTAATGTAAATTCATTTTTTATTTTATTTTATTTTAAAAAGACTGATATTACTTTATTTGTCATCTGCCATCCTGCTCCCTAAATTTGACCCTGGACCACAAAACCAGGCATGAGGGTAATTTTTTTCTAAATACAGATGTATACATTATCTAAACAACAACTATTTGAAAATCTGGAATGTGAGGGTGCACAAATATATATATATATATATATATATATATATGTATTTGTGCAAAATTTGTGCAAATATATATATATATATATATATTGTGAGAAAATCGCCTTTAAAGATGTCCAAATGAAGTTTACTGTTCTACAGTATATGACTTGAATCTGCCCACGTACATGGGCATAATAAAAAATCTTGAGCATTTTGATTTATTCATTGATACTGTCAGCCCACCAGTAACATTAAAGTATCAAGCAATAGGAACGCCTACTACAATCAACAATGCAGCAACTAAGTGACCTCTGGCAATAAAATCAGTGTGAAACGCCTCTTGAGAGCGTGAGGTGTTGACACGACCCTAGATGTGTTAATGAATTTGTGTTGCGACAGCCAAAGGAATACGTCTGTGGAATAAACCTGTTGTTGTGGTGGGCGGTAGTGTAATGTGTGGGTTTGTGTATGTGCACAACACAAAATTAGACTGTTAATATCGTTTTCTAATCTGTCTGGCCTTTATTATTTCAGTCAACACGCTGTGAGCTCTGGCGCCCTTACTCACACAATAAGATGCCTGTGGAAAATGAATGGTCACACAAACACACTTAGGAAAGTAGATATTTCTCTTCGTTCCAGGTTTTATCATCATTATTATTATTTTATACCCCATATTTAGCCTTTTTACCTTTACATTAATGAGTTCAGAATGCGCTATCCATAAACAAAATTAAGTCATTATTTACTTGCTTTTTTTAAAACCTGTTTTACTTTCTTTCTTTTGTGCCATGCACAACTGATTGTTCGTGTACTGATCACATTTTTCCATGTAGTCAGTTTGTAACAGGAGCTTTAGAACATTAAAATAGATGCAAAAGCACCTTGAAAGTCTTATAAAGGCAGTCTGCAATTTCTGGAGGAATACATACTTTAACATTATTTACTGAAAATGTTGACATTTTGCCCTTTTCCAGTCCTCCTTGGTGCATTTAGTGGAGCAGTAGTGATTCCAACCTGTCCAACCTGATCTCATGACAAAAACGTACCTGTGGGAACTTTTCACAAGACGCAAAATACAGCCTCTAGTGTTCATTTCAGTTGGAAACTGCAGTGATATTATCGGTACTTTATCGTCTTGTGAAAAAGTTCCCACAGGTACGTTTTCATCATGAGTACGTTTTCATCTTCTGTTCTGATTTAGATTTGTTTCAAAGATTCAGTTGACAGAAGTATCAGTTGATTTCTTTTGATCAGTTGAATCCATCCTTGCTAAATGAAAGTATTAATTTCTCTCAAAGAAAAAAAAAAATATTACTCACCCTGATAAAATATGTGTAAAATATTATTTGGAAAATAGTTCATTTCTATTACATTACATTACATACTTTTACTAACTATAGTTAGTTAGGGTTGCAAAGGGGTGGAACATTTCTGGAAACTTTTTTTAAAAGTTTCTGAAAATTCACAAAAGTTAAAAAAAAAAAATCCTGAAAAGTTTCCAAATTTTTTTGCAACCTTATCTATACTATGCCTTTATATAGTAACTTTTTAGACTTTCTATCTCGCAATTCTGACTTTTTTTCTTTTGGAAAATTTTCCAAAAGTTTCCAAAAAATCTAGTAAAGTTTCCAGAATGTTTGATTTTTTTTTCTCAGAATTGTGAGATATGAACTCACAATTGTGAGTCAAAAAGTTTTTTTTTTTTTAAATTTAGCATAAATACATTTATGTACTTACTAAAATACTATTTATTATTATTTTTATTAATTATTATTATTTCTCAGAATTGCATGATATAAACTCACAATTGTGACGTCTCAGTATTCAAATAATTCAGAGAAAAAAAGTTTTCTTACAATATCAAGTCAAAATTGAGAGATATACACTTTTTAGACTTTCTATCTCGCAATTCTGACTTTTTGTCCTAATTGTGAAATTTAAACTTAAAAACTCGAAGTTTCCACAAAATCCCGCCTTTTTGCAACCTTATTAATATTTTGCTTAATTTTTATTTAAAAAAATATATTTTCTTAAATTGTACTTTTTTATTTGTTTTGCCACATTTATGTAATTACTAAAATACTATTTAGCATAATTATTATTTATTTATTATTATTTTATTTTTTAGCACTTTTTCTCTGAACTTTTCCACAGAAGCCCTAGTACTCCCATCCGAACACCAGTTTGAAAACCCCTTGTGTAAAGAGTCATAACTTTTACGATGCTATTACGGTACTTTTAGTCAAAGTCAAAGTCAAAGTCTGCTTTATTGTCAATTCTGCTATATATACAGTACATACATACAGAAAATTGAAATTGCGTTACTCTCAAACCCTAGATACATACAGGTAACATTAACAATAACATAAGAAGTAAAATACAATTACGTACAAAATAAATAAATAATATATATAAAAATACACATTTTTCAGTAAGAGTGAAGTAAAAAAAAAAAAAATAAATAAAAATAAAGTGGCATTAATTATAGAGATAAAGTGACTTATGAAGATAAAGTGACAATGGCAGATAACAGTGCAAACCAGACAAATAGTCAGTGCAATTATGGTGTAGTGCAAGAGCTTAATAGTCTGTGTATGTAGGACCAGTGCTCAGAGAGTCAGACATGTATGAGGTAGATGGATGAGGTAGTGAACCGTGGGGGGTTCCCCATGCATCCTTGTTGAAGCATGGTATCCCTATTCATTGTTGCTACGTGAAAACAGCGACCAGCGTATCATTATAATTTCCTCTGTTGTGTTCTATGGAAGAAAGAATGTCATGTGGGTGAATAAACATGGTGAACAAATGATGCCAGAATTTAAATATCTGGCTGAACTCTGCCTTTAAACCTTCAGAAAGACAGACTGTCTTATTAGGAATAACAAGACGTCTCTTTATTATTTCACCCCCTCTCCCTCAAGTGTATCTCAGCTCTGGACTAAAAGTGTTCCTGGCAGTGTCTGCAGGGTGTGGCACTGAAAAGAACTTATGAATGTATTTTGGAAAAAAAGAAACACCCACAATCCTCTGCAAAAAGAAAGAGGGAAAAAAACGCACCCCAGATGTCATCTGAATTTATGTCTGTAATTACCTTATTTTAATAACACGGAGAGAGAATGAAAGAGGGAAAGAGAGAGGCCCTCTCAGACACGCTTATCCGCTGCTTCTGCCAAGTGCGTTTGCCAAGAAGTGCGGCGTTTGATGTTGTTGTGTTTGTTATCTGGGTGTTTCTTTCCTTCTTCCTTTTGTCAGTCTCTCTCTCCCTCTCTTTTTGAAAGCTATTATGTCTGCCTCTTCGCTTCAGCAGACTTGTGACACGTCTATCACTCTTGCGTCACCCCCATAAAGCCCTGCAATAATGAAAATCTAAATTGTGAAAAGCACGGATGACTCACCGCAGCTGAGATATGATGTGCGATATAAGGCCAGAGACCATCGTTTCTGCTCTGAACAATATCACCCGTTCTAGAGCGCTTAAGAGAATATCAGTGGAATTTACTCTAGAGTTTTTGAAGATGAGTGTGGAACTGTCACTCTTCAGAAGAGGCTTATTGGGGAAAGCAGACAGCTGGGATAATTCACGAGTGCTGGTGGCCTTGTGATTAGGGATCTGGGCTTGAAATGAAAAGTTATTGAGGAGTACATGTTATATGTGGTTACAAAAGAACACAGACTGGTCATTTCAACATGTTTGTGATTTATTGCTTATTAGTTCATTTATATACATTCTCATCAAATCTACCGTACACTCTTAAAAATAAAGTTGCTTTAAAAGGTTCTTCACAGCGATGCTATAGAAGAACCATTTTTGGTTCCAAAAAGAAGCAATCAGTCATACATTCTTTAAAGAACCATCTCTTTTTAAATCTAAAGAACCTTCTTTCGCCACAAAGAACCTTTTGTGAAACAGATGTTAAAGGTTATTTATGGAACCATTTAGACAGAAAAAGGTTCTTCTATGGCATCGTGAAGCGCCTTTATTTTTAAGAGTGTAAATGGAATTTATGAATGAGATTTGATTAAAAGAAATACTGTATTTTCTTCAAATGTAAAATCTCTCATTGATGGATCATGAATTGAATTATTTTTTTTCCCCCTGGAGTAAATCTCACATTTGAGGTTATGAATATCAACCTTTCACCTATTATTAATTATTCTGTTGATTAATTCAGATATTCTTTCTATTTTTCCACCTTTCTTGTTTTCTGTTTTCTTTTCTTTTGTATTTTCGATATACTATTGTAGTATTTATGAACATTTTGTATTAGCTTTTGTTTTCAGTCTAACTTTTAATTTTAGTTTAAGTTCGAATCACTTTATGCTTTTACCATTTTATTCATTTTTTTATATTTCTATTTAGCTTTTGTTTTTATTTCAGTTTTAGTTGGTCATTTTAGTACTTCAACTTAAAAGTATTTTTAGTTGTCAAGACATTTTTTTTGTCAAAGATTTTTTTGTTTACATTTTTTAAAGTTCATCCAATATTTATGTTTTCTACTACTTCAGCTTTATTTCAGTTAACAAAAAACTGTTTTTTTTTTTTTTTTACTACAAAGTTTTAGTTAATAATATGGAAGTCTTTTTTTTACCACTGAACAAAGAATAAAAATAACTGACTTATTTTCTTAGTTCTGACTTATTTTCTCAGAATTGTGAGTATTTCTCACAATACTGACTCGCAATTGCGTGTTATTAAGTCAGAATTGCGAGATCTAAACTTTTCTCACAGTTGCAAGTTTATACCTCGCGATTCTGACATTTTTTTCTCAGAATTGTGTGATATAAATTCGCAATTGCGAGTTATAAAGTCAGAATTGCAAGATATAAACTTTTTAGGCTTGTTATCTTGCAGTTCTGACTTATTTTCTAAGAATTGCGTGATACAAACTCAGAATTGTGAGATAAATAATCACAGTTACTTTTTTTATTCAGTGGCAGAAACAGGCTTCCATATTGTGTTCCATATGTTGCAAAGAAACAACGTATATCATTATATTATTCATCAGAATGTAATCTAATAACAAAAACATAAAGGTTATACTTAATTGTCTCTAATAATCCAAAACTTAGAGAATTTACACAACACATTTGCTTTAATTTTATTGCATTTTTTAAAAAAATAATTCATCAATTAAAATATGAATGTAATATGAAAAGGTCCCTTCCCTTCTCAAAAGATTGGAACTTTTGAAATGCAACTGTGATCTGACGTGTTTTTCAAACTGTTATGGTCTATGCCTGTAACCTGTACATCTAGGTAAAGCAGGTTTTTTCCCTTCTTTGTTAGCTGTCATTTACCAGATAGTTCTCCTCTAAAGTGATTTACTGTAAAGTAACTCAGGTGCCTTGCTCTAGGGCACAATTGTGATTGTCATCGGTGTTCCTGAGCCGCCCTGTACAGCAATCAAACCCGCAACCTTAAGAAAACACAGAATAGATATTTCATCATGGGTCTGCGTAGCATCAAATATCACAGTGTGTTTTTGCGAAGCCTTTAATAATTTTATGCATTTCAGCGGTGGAACGAGCCACATTCCCAACTGCGTTTAATTTAAGACTCCAATTCTTTTCGTGTTGAGATGCAGATGCAGGCCTGGCTGTAAAAAAATACATGTGTGTGTGCGTACGTGTTGCATCTTTCCATTGTGAAAGTGTGTGTTTCCTGAAAGCCGTATCTGGATGTGAGCCAGTCCAAACGAGGCACATTAGCACACGTAATGCCATCGCGTTTGCCAGCCAAGCGCCTTATAAAATCTTCAAATTCCACTCTGCACTTTGAAGTCAATTGCATTACTTTTAAAGCATGGATATGTGCAGTTGTTACCCTTGTTCAGCACGTCTTTACTGCATGAGGTACAGTTCCCTTTTGAAGTTTTCTGAGGTAAGTTAACTAAAAAAACATGGCGTTGCCTAAAAACAGCAGCTGTGTTGGTGAAAGAGATGAGCCCTTTTTTGCACAGGGGGAAGCAGGCCGTGTGCGTGATGAGAGGTTAAGGACAGATAAATTGATGGTAAAGTACAATCACTCTGTCAGAAGCAGAAGACCTGCAGTCTTTAATCTTGCATGAGCCCCGGAGAGCAGAATGTCCTGCTTTCAAGTTCAGAGCTATTGCCATTGAAGTGGCAAAGGAACGGCAAAGAAAAATTCTCTCTTTCCTCCCTCTTCTCCAGGCATGCGAGAGTGAAAAATGAGATTCTGTTCTCTGTAAAAGCATATCAGTGTAATTAAGGCTTTTGTCCTCTATCTAGCGATCATAATTACATGCAGTCTTCCATTTAATTTCCACCCAGAAATTCCTCGCTGGCAGCGATGGATCATCTTCAGATCCAGTCCACTAGAACAGGCCTGTGTTTGACTCAACACGGCTCATGTGGACATTGTTCCAGATTTACGAGGGGGAGGAACACGCTGCACTGCAGTTTGTGGTGGTTTTTTACACTCTGATTAATGAGAGGAACAGACTGTGGATTATATTGTACATGTCTGTGTTTAGACAAGCAGCAAAGTTGTAGGCTTTGCACAGTCTTTGCCTGTTGAACTCCTCTTACAGTCCAGCCAACATTTATGTTACAGTCATTTTGAATAATACAATTACGCAGAAAGGAAAAAACTATTTTCTTTTAACTCTTTTGAAATAAGAGGCTAATTTTCTCCTCAGTGAAAGTGCAGATTTGTATTATGCAGCACAATCAGCCAATCAGAACTTATTAGAGGTTTCACTGTGGGTGGAGCTACTGAGCATGACGCAAAACTCTCTAATCCACCCAGACTGTTTATGGAAACTGAACTGCAAAAATGAATATTTTTATAATATTTCATGGACTCGTCCCCTTCATTACTGTTGTTATGTCTAACAAGCGATGGCGCTCTCATTCAACACATCTTGTCTTCACGCAGTGAAAAATACATTGCTGCAACACACAAGACAGAGCAGGTTGCTTTAGGTAAGAAACAAAGTCTCAGCTTTCAAACTGTGTCATTTTTAAAGAATTTCAAACAATTAATACCCTTTTGTGGCTCTTTAATGTCTCATGAATAGGGCTGTGAATCTTTGGGTAAACAGCGAATCGATTCAATGCACACTTGTTTTTTTTTAAGTCACCAAAAAAGGCAGTGCTGTGCGCCTTGCATTTTCAGACATAAAAAGCGCGTTTGGTGTGATCGAGGCCTTATAAGGGGCCGTTCACATGTCGCGTCTTTTGCGCTCTTAAGTTCGTTATTTCAAATGTAGCCGCACTGTTTGCGCGCTCAAAATTGGAAGTGAGCGCATATTTTTCCAGGCGCGTCCGCACTGCATCGAGATAAAACCGTTTCAACTTTTCAGAATGCTGCAAGCGCACCGCGAGTCATGTGACAAGAAACAATCAATCAGCTTCCCAGTAACACTGAAAGCTCAGCCAAGACGGATAAACAGCTGATCAACGCTGTTACAGGGATAACCATTTTTAAATAAATGTAGTAGCGGAGCTATTGCAAGCGATGTTTAGTGTTGGAAATCCATTTATGCTTTGCTGTAACATCCGTGTCTTCGTGGAAAGCGCGCTACAAAAAGAGCAAGCTACAAAACGCTTTGGAAAGAAGGGAGAAGCGGCGCGTCTCGCGTTTTCCACGCGTTTTTAGGCGCGACATGTGAACGGACCCTTACATTGTTTTGCTCCATCCAAACGCGTGGCTTTCAACTGATCAGGTAATGCCAATATTATTATGACTGAGAGTTTAAAAGTAAAACTACTTCTAGCAGTACTGGCCAGAATACTAAAGAGACCACATGCTGGCTGCTCAAGTCTCAAAAAACGTGTCGTGAGGGCGCGCGCGCCGTCCAGTGGCAGGCAGTGAATGAAGCGCGTGAAGGAGAGATGTGAGGAAATTAACAATGCTGTTCAAGGTCTCCGTTAATTCATGCTTGTAGTAATTTATATATTTTGAAATAACTAAATCGCTACAGAAATCGCGATTCATTCGATTCTTAGTGTTTTAAATCGATTAATAGCTGAAATCAACGATTCACAAATCAAAAATCCATTTTCAAGATCGATGCATATGCATTGTCAGGTTTTGTAATCGATGCATTGAGAAAACGAGTGAATCGTTACACCACTGTATTGCCTTATTAGATCACTCAACACGTAAACCAGTCGTCTTTTCTTCTTTACTTAAAGCACCAAAAAAACATCAGAACGTATTTTATTTCAACCGCGGAAAGACGTCAATACACAATTTTTCAAGTTTAAGTCCACCTAAGTTAATCTACTCTCCTTACTGATTTGTTTGTCGGACAAAATGCAGGATTCAGTGTTATGATTGGTCAGATCACCTGTCAGTTAAATGGAATTTATGCAATATTTCAAAATCCATTTGACTGAAATGCTTGTATTGAAACATTTAGCATTCTACCTGTGATAAAACTGTGGTAGGATTAGTTTTCTGAAGGATAAAACCCATGGTGGAAAATCAACCCACCGCAACAGTTTGAAATCATCCCAATTCTGTGGAAAAATGCTGATTTGGCAACCCTACATCAACACAAGCTGCATCCAAAGCGATTTAATACTCTGCATATTGATAGCGACTCCGTGATGAGCGAAAATGATATTCAATATTAGAATGTTTGCGGCAGCGGTATTAAGAAAACAGTCCCGTGTAAGGCTTTAATACAAAAACGCACACAATGATTGGCAACTGTGAAAACAAAAGCCAAATCCCGGACATTTTTGGGCGATTTAGGAATCCCGGTCCGCTTTTTTCCAAAAAAGAGGACATGTCCGGGGAAAAGAGGACATATGATCACCCTGTTGTTGAGTGTCTGAGAGGGTTCTTTTAATCCTTATCGGCAGTCTGCAATCAGACATTTCTCTATTTATCCTACACTGTCATCCAAATGTTCTTCAAAAACGCTCTGATAGAACAGATACACTTACGTTCACACAAACAAATCTCAATCATCCATTCATGTTTTGCTTAGAAGGCATGTATGTGTGTGCTGAATGCTTGTGTATTGCTATCAGATTTCTAGGGTGTTCTGGTTTCAACCACAGAAAGACGTCAGTACACACCATTTTTTAAGTTTAAGTCCACCAACATTAATCTACACTCCTACATCTGGTTTGCTTGTCAAACAAAAATGGTAGATTCAGCTTTATGATTGGTCAGATTGACTGTCAATCATACTCCAATGTTACAAAAGGTTTTCTTTTCAAATAAGTGCTGCTCTTTTGAACTTTCTATTCATCAAAGAATCCTGAAAAAAGTATCATGGTTTCAACAACTTTTTAGTCATTGATAATAGTAAGAAATATTTCTTGAGCACCAAATCTGCATATTAGAATAATTTCTGAAGGATCATGTGATACCGAAAACTGGAGAAATGGCTGCTGATAATTCATCACAGGAATACGTTTAATTTTAAAATATTTTAAAATAGAAAACAGTTATTTTAAATTGTAATAATAATACACAATATTACAGAAAAAAACAGTGTTTTTGATTAGTGCAGCCTTGGTGAGCATAAAAGACTTTTTTCAACAACATCTAAAAATCTTACCAACCCCTAAAAAGGTAATGTGTATAGAAATATTTTTACAATACCAAAGGTACAATACCAAAAACAGCTTTTTTTTTTTTTAATTCAGCTTTTATTTTTTATTTTTTTATTTTCAGTTTTAGTTTGTCATTTTAGTACTTCAACTTAAATTTATTTATTTATTTTTTGCAATTTCAAAAAAACGAAACAATTATTTTTAGTTAGTTGTCAAGACAATTTTTTTGTGTTCACATTTTTTAAGGTTGTTTATCCAATATTTAGTTTTCTTTTATTACATTTTTTTAAATAGTTTTAGTCAATAATATGGAAGAACTTTTTTATTAAAATTGCAAGTTTATTTCTCACAATTTTTATTTAATAACTCACAATTGAGTGTTAAAAACTTTATAGACGTTTTGTCTTGAAATTCTGACTATTTTCTCAGAATTGCTTGATACAAACTTGCAATTCAGATTTTTTTTTTAGCAGAACTGGGATATATACTTTATTGTGAGATATAAACTTTTTAGACTTTTTATCTTTTTAATGCTCGATACAAACTTGCAATTCTGATTTTTTTTTCTCAGAACTGAAATATAAAGTTGCAATTGTGTTATAAAGTAAAAATTGTAAGATATAAACTTCATAGACTTTTTGTCTCGAAATGCTGACCTTTTTATCATAATTGCTTGATACACACTTGCAGTTCTGACTTTTTTCTCAAAACTGAGATATAAACTCTCAGTTGCATGTTATAAAGTCAGAATTGTGAGATATAAACTTTTTTCTCACAACTTCAAGTTTAAATCATGCAATTCTGAGAGAAAAAAGTCTGAACTGCGAGATAAAAAAAATCGCAATTACTTTTTTTAATTTTAAAGAGCTTTAAAGGTCTTGTATAAAATACGGTATAAAATTGTCTTTTTTTTATCAAGGAATTGTAACTAATAAGAGAAAAAAAGACATTATGTCTTTCATAAATAGTGTATTTATAAGTTAACATTGCCTTTTGAGTAATTTCATTTTCAACAACCCGTTTATGATCTGTTTATATGGAGATGAACTTCACCATCATGATCTGTCATAATAGTTCATCTGTGTTTGTGTTTTGACTGAGTGCATGCACTTCATTATTGGACTTTTCCTGCTAGAATTTCATTGTTCATCAAACAGCATAAAATATTTCAGCAAAACACTTCTGCACAGACAGAGAAACACAATGTGTGTGTGTGTGTGTGTGTGTGTGTGTGTGTGTGGCCTGAGTTGGCCCCAACGTGTATCCCTTTGAAAACAAAACTTTTCTTTGTATCCAGCGAGTGGAACAAGGCCAATGCAAGCGCTGACTTGCGCTGAGATGAGTTCTTAAGTGTCTGAGAGGGTTCTTTTAATCCTTATCGGCAGTCTGCAATCAAACCTTTCACTATTTAACCTACACCATCATCCAAATGTTCTTCAAAACTGCTCTGATAGAACAGATACACTTACATTCACACAAACAAATCCCAATCATCCAGTCACATTTAGCTTAAAAGCCATGTATGTGTGTGCTGAATGCTTGTGTGTTGCTATCAGATTTCTAGGGTGTTGTGAATGGTTTTAACGCAGTTGCTAGGTTTTTCTGGGTGGTTGTTCTCTTTATGCTAAAAGAAAACCTGCTAAAACTGGCCTAAACTGACTTGGTGCTGTAAGATGCTCTTCATCTGGTTGGCAAGCTGGTTTCTAGTTGTGTCATCAGTGGCACAAACATGAACTTTCAGACATTTTCAAGATTCCAACACCCTCTCCCTTTTTCTTTCTGACCTCTGCGTTCTCTCACCCTGAGACCTCATTCAGTTCATAATTAACAAATCCCCCAGAATCCATCTGTGCATTCCCTTAGGATGAGGTTTGGTCGCATGCAGCGCTCTCTGTTCTCACACTGTTCGGGCCATACGTGCTGTTTTAATCATAGTTCATAAAACACCTCAGTCTTTAAGACACGTTTCCAGACGATTTACCGGCAGAGCGAAGTTAATGATTTGCAAGTGTGTCTGCGTTACTGCATTTAATAGTGGCTGATGTTGCTAAATTTGGGCCTACATGGGCATACGGTCCCAATATATTTTTGATGAATCTCCCTCTCTTTTTCCTTCAGTGCCTGGTAACCTGGGCTGTTTTAAGGACAGCGGCGATCCAACACCTCTATCTGGAGGCTACCAGACCTCCAACAAACTCACTATTCAGAACTGCATCAGCTTCTGCCGCAACCAAAGATACAAGGTACGAATTACATGCAATCGACAGCAAGTCATAAAACAGAGCAATGCATAACAGCTCATTATTTTTAATCAGTGTTTTGCCACATGACTATAGAATTCAATTCATGGCAAATGGCAAATTATATTCAAATAATTTATACAAGATTTAAAAAAAAATATTTTTATTAATTGTGTAATTACTATTATACTCAATGGTGTTTCTCCTTAGGTTCTCATTGCTATAATAATTTTTTTTACTGCATTAAAAGAGTATTAATGTGTGGTTTAACTAGATGTACTAGAACTTAAAAAGAAATACAAATTAATATCAACTATATAAACATTAAAAAAAACTCAAATTCAAATTCAAACGGAAAACATTAAGCTGATTCAAAATAATGAATATTCAATACTAAAAAAAAAGATTAAAAAGAAAAATAACCTTTTTTCGTAATAAATACATAAATAAAAAGATTTAATATATATTGTTTCCTTTTAGATTCTCGTTACTTTAACATATTTTCTTTTTTATTAAAAATTAGTATTAACGTATGGTTTAACTAGATGTACTAACGACAAAAAATATAGAAATTATATAAATATAAAAAAACTACTAAAATTACAAAAACTTTAACTGAAATTAAAATAAAAAATATAAAAACTAAATATTTATATTAAATATTAAGGTGTATTAATATACATGCATAAAAATAGCCTTTTGACTGCAATAGTAATTTTTTTTTTCCTGACTTATTCTGTATATTTTTTTCACAGTTAATGAAATTACTTAAATGAATAAATAAATAAATAAATAAATAAGAATCACTGTTTGTTCTAGATGTAATCATGTACATCTGTTTGCATGGGAAGAAATCAATAATAAATATTGTTTCCTCTTAGATTCTCATTACTATAATAAATTTTTACAGCATTAAAAAAAAGAGTATAAATGTATGGTTTAACTTGATATACTAAATAACCTTTTCCCTGGAATATTGATTTCTTCCCCTAACTTATTCAATAAATTTTTTTTCACAGTTAATGAAATGACTTAGCAAGCAGGCAAGCAATAAATAAATAAAGAAGAATCAATATTTGTTCTTATATATATTGTTTCCTCTTAGATTCTCATTACTATAATATTTTTTTACTACATTTAAAAATAAGAGTATAAATGTATGGTTTAACTTGATGTACTAAAATAACTAAAAAGAAAATAAAAATATAAACTATATAAACATAGAAAACTACTAACAATTACAGCAACTTTAACTGAAATTAAAAATGGAAAATATAAAAACTGATTCAAAATAATAAATATTATTAAAACTACTAAATAATCTAAAAACTTTTACTGAAATTAAAATGAACAGAACATAAACAGAAAATATAAAAACGGATTCAAAATAATAAATATTAAATATTAAGTATTAATATACATACTCAAAAATTGAAACATTTTCCCTGGAATAGTTATGTTTTTCCTGACTTATTCAGATTTTTTTTTCTTTTTTTTTTTTTACAGAACAAATTTATGAAATAAATAAGTAAATAAATAAATATTGTTTCCTTTTAGATTCTTATTGCTATAATACATTTTCTACTTAATTAAAGAGTATAAATGTATGGTTTAACTTGATGTACTAAAATAACTAAATAAACGAAATAATATAAAAAAACTACTAATAATTACAACAATGAAAACAGAAAATATAAAAACGGATTCAAAATAATAAATATTAAATATTAAGTATTAATATACATACTTAAAAATAACATTTTCCTTGGAATAGTTATGTTTTTCCTGACTTATTCAGTTTTTTTTTTTTTTTTTTTTACAGAACAAATTTATGAAATAAATAAGTAAATAAATAAATATTGTTTCCTTTTAGATTCTCATTGCTATAATACATTTTCTACTTAATTAAAGAGTATAAATGTATGGTTTAACTTGATGTACTAAAATAACTAAATAAACTAAATAATATAAAAAAAACCACTAATAATTACAACAATAAAAGCAGAAAATATAAAAACTGATTCAAAATAATAAATATTAAGATGTTTATTAATATACATGCTAAAAAATAACCTTTTCCCCAGTATAGTGATTTCTGACTTTTTCAATCTATGTTTTCACAGTTAATGAAATGACTCAGCAAAAAATAAATTAATAAGTAAGAAAGAATCAATATTTGTTCTAGATGTAATCATGTGCATCTGTTTGCGTGGGAAGGAATCAATAATATATATTGTATTTGGCTTGCTTTTCTGATTGTCTGCACCTTTGGTTTGCCCTGGCTTAAGAAAATTATGAGTTCCTGATCATTTGTGGATTTTTTTTCTTTCAGCTCGCCGGTATGGAATCAGGCTATGCTTGTTTCTGTGGCAACGACCTTGATTATCATCTTCACGGTGATGCTCCGAGCACAGAGTGTAACCATGTGTGTTTTGGAGATCACACTCAGCCATGTGGAGGAGACGGACGTGTCATAGTTTTCGACAGTAAGCTTTCATAGACTCCTTACCTTACCACAGATTCCCAAACTTAAGGATGCCGATGATCGTCTCATCCTCACAATCTAGTTCTAGGCAGGGTTAATTGTGACAGCAAATGTTGCTTTAGTTTTAGTCATTGTCTTTTGACTAAAATGCCATTTAGTTCTAGTCATATTTTAGTCATCTGAATTGTTTTTAGTTTCAGTCTACAGTAAATTTAGTCGGCTTAAATCTAACGGGTTTAGTTACAGTGTAATGCATTTATTAAACAATTTCTCTAAAATTACCAAACTCATTATATAGGTTTCATATTAAGGTTTTATCATGATAGACACAGATTTAACTGCTGTGACACGCAACATGCCTTTATATTATAATTAAATGAAACCACTTCTCTAAATCTTTTCGATGATTTAAAGGCTGATTATGCATTCTTTATAACAACTTGTTTATCACATTCTTCATTCTTTTAACCAGACATGTATTTATATGAATACATTTAGATTCATGTTTATTAGGGCTACTGAAGCGACTCAGTTAAGAGCAGTGAGTGATTTTCTTTCTTCCTTTTGTTGCTTGATTAGCATCAGTGCCTCAGACAATAGCAACTAAATTGGGCTGCTGCCCCTTTAAGACCTAACGCATGGATGCAATGCACTGATACATGTCTGATTGTTTACGTTCACATAAGAAGTAACCGAGTGTGTTTATGTGAATACTCATCAAAACAGACAATTCTGTGGACCGAATTGAGTTATCTTTTGCGTCGTCAAATGTATCCATGTGTCTGTTCTTCTCTTACTCCCAGATATTGACATTTTTTAACATTTTTGTTTTATGAGACATGCAGCAAATGTATGCTAGCTTATTTACAGCCTTCTTTCATTATTTATTAAAAAGCTGAAGCTGTCACTTTTTTTCTATAGCAAAAGTAGGCGCCTGTGGAGGAAATTACTCGTCACCCTCTGCGGTCATCTACTCTCCTGATTTTCCGGACAAATACAGACCTGGCAGGGTCTGCTACTGGACCATTCAGGTACAATTACTGTTTTAATATCCTAATGGACAGAGAGCCTGCTAGAGCCAAACCTCATAATATGTATCTGACATACTGATAGATGTCTTTGTCATGTCGATCTTTCAGGTTCCAGGTGCTTCTGTCATTCTTTTCAACTTTACTTTCTTCAATATTGTGGATCAGACTGATATGGTGGAACTGTTGGATGGATACTCCAATCAGGTGGTGGCACGATTCGATGGCCGCAATCCACCACGGGACATCGTGAACATCACTTCAGACTTTGTCATTTTGTATTTTTACTCAGACAGGACAAATGAGGCACAGGGATTTTCTGTTCTTTATCATGGTGAGGATTTATTAAGTATTCATTCATTCATTCAATTATTCATTCATTCAATTATTCATTCATTCATTTATTCGTTATTTTATTTTATTTTATAAAAAAAAAACTAATAATACAAAAAAAAAAGTTAAAATAAAAGGCTGAAATGCAAAAAGTAAAATTTAAATGCGCATATCTGCTATAAAGACGTTTAAGCCAGTTTGGGGTCAGCAAGGATGCATAAAAAATAAAATAAAATAAAATCTTGAGCACCAAATCAGCACATTAGAATAATTTCTTAATGATCACATGACGCTGAAGACCGCAGAAAAGGTTGCTGAAAAAATAAATAAATAAATAAAAATTATAAAAATAAATAAATATATAACATTAAAAAGTTATTTTCTTTTTTAATTCTATTTAAAAACTATATAGCTATTAATAACTACTACCTTACAAGATTACTGTTTTTTCTGTATGTTAGATAATAAGCATAAGACACTTTTTAAAAATCTTACAGAGCCAATACATTTGAACGATTTTTAACGATTTTTAATGTTTATTAAAGAAGTCTTTTCTGCTCATCAAGACTGCATTTATTTGATTAAATATACAGAAAAAATATAATATTAGTAAATTAAATTATTAAATTATTAATAGTAATATTGTGAAATATTATTGCAATTTAGAATAGTGGTTTTCTATTTTAATATACTTTAAAATAGAATTTATTTTGTGATGCAAAGCTGAATTTTCAGCGTCATTACTCTAGTCTTCAGTGTCACATTATGTTGGAAACAGTTGTGCTGCCAAATATACTTTTTTTCAGGATTCTTTGATGAATGAAACATTAAAAAGAACAGCATTTATTTAAAATAAAACTGTTTAACGTTTGGGGTCAGTAATTTTTTTCTTTCTTTGAAAGAAATGAATACATTTATTCAAATGATAAATTATGTTAAAATGATAAAAAATGATAGTAAAGGCTTATATTGTTAGAAAATAGAATAAATGCATTTCTTTTTACCTTTTTATTCATCAAAGAATCCATTTATATTTTGAATAAATGCGGTTCTTTTTACCTTTTTATTCATCAAAGAATCCTGAAAAAAGTATCACAGGTTCCAAAACCATATTAAGCAGCACAACTGTTTCCAACACTGATAATAAATCAGCATATTAGAATGATTTCTGAAGGATCATGTGACGCTGAAGACTGGAGTAATAGCTGATGAAAATCCAGCTTTGCATCACAGGAATAAATTATGTTTTTAAGTATATTCAAATAGAAAATGTTATTTTAAATTGCGATAATATTTCAGAATTTTTCTTTATTTTTGATCAAATAAATGTAACTTTGATGAGCATAAGAGACTTCTTTAAAAAAATTGTACTGATCCCAAACTTTTGAATGGCAGTGTTGATGGCCTATAAAAACAGACTGAAAACAATAAAACTCTAAAATGATGTATTGTAAGTAATGGCACCAAACACAGTCAGTTCTTTATGACTTTTTATGACTTCAAAGTGAAATAGTCATAACATAGTCATAAAAATAAATAAATAAATAGAAGCCAAATACATGTAGGCAGTGCTCTAGGGTGCTTTTTGTCATATCTATACAATTTCAGACACACTGCCACTTTCTGTTGTGTTGTTTTGGGAGGCAGAGTTCAATAACCACAATCTGTGGAAGAAGAAAAGGGAGTGGGAAGTATGAAATGGAAAAAGGTTTTTCTGAAAGAAAAGGTCAGCAAAGCAAATTGGCTTTCACTATTCACAGAACCTTTTTCCCCTGCAGGCAGAGTTTGATTCAAACACCGCATAGTGCGTTCATATCTGCGTCTGAATGAAAGACGTGATGTTATTTTGAAAGAGCTGAGAAATCTCTCTCCGTAATGTCCGGGGGGACGTCAAAAGAGATGTTATGCATTTTAATCAGATGTTGAATATCTTATCAAGGCATTTTAGGGGTTTTGTTTGTGTTTCATCAGCTGATTGCCACATATTATTTCCCCACAGCTTTCAGAAACCAAGCAGTCACACCTGTGGATGAGGATGATGATGGAGATGAAGAGGACAACAGTACAGTGCGGCCACATACGGGTAGCACTACATCAAAATCAAATACCAATCAGAATGGAAAATCCCCTCTCCGGTACTATGTAATCACATCAAGTCCTGCAAACATGCCAGGTCAGTGGCATGAACCGGGCCGGACTGCAGACCACAACACCAGTATGTGTCCACTTCTCTTCATTTCGCTTCAGTTCTGCTCCTCTTACTCCTTTTCTTACCTATTTTTCATCATTATACTAGATATCATTTCTACAAGTCATAATCCGAGATTACGTAAAAATTTCACTGCATGCATATAAACAAAAAAAGCTGATTTACACTATTTTAAGCGTACTTTCAGCCAAAATGCCTAAAAATGTGATCTTTCAATACATATCTTGAGATGTATTCTCAGAAATCTACTGGAAAGTATATTGAAATTATTGAAATTTCATAACTAAAAAATAGATCTAGTTAAAAAAATCAAGACAAGGGACAAAAAAAAATATCATTTAGTTTTTATATACTCCAATATAAGCATACATAGAAATAATTATCTAAAAACACTACCATTCAGATTGTAGAGGTCAGTACTTTAAAAAAAACTAAACATTTTTATTCAGCAAGGATGCAGTAATTTGAACAAAAGTGTCAGTCAAGAATTTTATACTAAGAAAATTCAGTTTGAAAGCTATGCTTTTTATTTGAACTCTGACTTCTGAACTTGAATGATTCTGTTAATCTCTTAATGGTTAATTTGAGAATAAAAAAAACATAACACAGGCAACTTCTGAAAACATTTTTGCTATTAAAATTTAAATCAGAAATAATATTAAACATAAAAAATGACAAAACTTAGTCTAATAACACAGTCTTTAGAGAACCTAATGGCCGGCTATAAAGTGCATTAAAATCCTCACAATATTCACAGTTGCTTAATTTTATATTGCCAGGAAAATTAATATGAATATCTAAAATAATTTGCTTTAGTTTAAGCGGCAGTCTGACGTAAGACAGCTGCTCCGACTTTACATTTAAAACATACATTTTAAATTTTATATATATATATACACTACCAGTCAAAAGTTTTTGAACAGTAAGATTTGTAATTTTTTAAAGAAGTCACTTCTGCTCACCAATCTTGCATTTTTTTTTAGATTTGAAGTACAGCAGAAACAGTAAAATTCTGAAATATGTTTACTATTTAAAATAAATGTTTTCTATTTGAATACGTTTTAATATGTAATTTATTACTGTGATCAAAGCTACATTTTCAGCATCATTACTCCAGTTTTCCTATATAATTAATACTTTTATTTAGCAAGGATGCTTTAAATTGATCAGAAGTGATGATAAAAACATTTATAATGTTTTATAATTTATAAAGATTTCTATTTCAACATAATAGTAATAATAAATATATTACAATGATTTCTTAAGGATCATGACTGAAGTAATGATGCTAAAAATTCAGTGTTGAAATCACAGGAATAAATTACATTTTAAAACATATTCAAATAAAAAACTGTTATTTTAAAAAGTAAAAATTTATTTATTTATTTTTTACAAATAAACGTGTTGTGTTTTACAGTGTGGACCATCTACGCATTAGCTGCTCTGCTAACGCTAACAGTCATAGCCATGGTAGCCAAGCTGCTCCTGCATCTCACTGTAAAGTAAGTACATGTGCTACAAAACAAATGTTTTATGAGGTTCCTCAATTTAAGATGTTACTACAAAGCATTAGATAAAGAATTATGATGATGATTGATTTAACTAGCTTATCTTCCCCTAGAGAAGGTTTTATTGCATGTAGAGGAGAGTCATGCTTTGATTTGCTACTTTATCAGTACCCTGTTGGCAGATTTACAGCTTCCATTTTGCTCTTAATGGACATTCGCCTGCACATTTTGCATGTCATTTGGTTTAACCAGGCATATTGTAGCATGTAGCTTCTCTCTTGTTCCTTATCTACTTCTTGTGTTTGCCCTCCCCTCTCAGATCCCCGTCCATCCCGTCAATCAGCGGGTCAGATTCGTGTGCACAGAGCACCACGTCTGAACCCTGGATCATCTTGTACAGACCTTCCACCATCTCTCTGTTTAAGAAGAAACTCAAGAACCACCATGGAGACCTCAGCCCTCTCGTGGGAAACTAACCTCAACGCCTCTGACCTCTACGGCTGCTTTAGCCCCCTAAAGGATGCACACACTGTACGCGATGCTGGTCTTCTGCTGCTGGGCTACAAAAAGGGATGCCTAATTCACTTCAAATGACCAGCGCAGGGCCCAGCCTATACGTGCCGATCGGTTGTTGGTAAGAAACGAACAAACTGCGCGAAAAGAGCTTGGCCAGTGCGCTTACTCTCAATTTGCATCTTAACCAATCACAAATCATGTGACAGGTGCACATACACACCTAGCGATTTGATTAGCAAAAGAGTGCTGGGATGTTTGTCGCCACAGACCAAAACGAACAAATGACCATTGGTGAAAAGCGGCCCAGTCGTTTCTCCAGGTGCTTTCACATAAGCGATCAGTCGATAAGCGTCTGCATGAAAGCGAGCATGAGACTCCCTGTGGAGCAAGGTGAAAGACAAAACCACTTACATAACCAAAATAATGCCACGGTACCCAACCAGCCCCTGTGGAGGAGAGATACGATTCTTTTTAACCTCTAATGTAGGTCACCTGTTGTTGAGGAGCACAGAACTCCTTTCTTCAGATGTAAGGCAGCTGGCTGAACCGGTGGAGGATTGATGTCACAATCATGTCGAGAGCAATTCGGACTCAAAGCGAACAACAGAAAAGTCTCTCGAGAGAGAATCGGCGAGATGGACTACGGAGAACCAAAGCCTGAAATTGCTACAAGTTGGGCAATGTTCAAAACGAGCTGACATCCCTATGGACCTCGCTTTCGTCTCTTGTCGTTTGTGTTGGGTTTTGATCTTTCTGCATTGCCTTTAAGTGCCTTCAGGACTGAAAAAAACTCTTTTGTCTGTCTTCTAAGCTGTCACAATGTCTCGATGATGTAAACAAGCATTGATCCTTCGGAGCATTGAATTGCAAATGAGAATAAGCACTAAGGAAGTGCTTTTTCTTCTTGGGGATTCTCAAGATAAATGTAGTCCTGTGGGTGTCATTGGGGCATATTATTTTTGTCAGGTTTTTGACTTGAGCAAGAGAAGCATTGTGATGAACATTGTGTAATACTGTGTGGGAACAATCAAACGTCATCCCCTTTCATTTCACTCTCCAACAGAGGCAGTGGTGAAATTCTTCCAAAACAATTTGCTCTTTCTCCCTCTTCACCACAACTTGAGCTCTCACATTCTGAAGCACTTTTCCAGCCAGCCAAAAACCATACGGATCACTGCACTGCTAGCTGCGAGGATTGAGGACGTTCCTGCGAAGGAACGCGCAAACTGGTTAAAAGAGATAGTTCGGCCAAAAATGAACATTTTTGGCAGCATTCACTCGCCCTCATGTTGTTCCAAACCTGTATGACTTCGTTGGAACACAAAATAACATTTTTTGATGATTTATCCATACATTGAAAGTCAGTGGGATCAAAAAAGTGCCTCATTTATGAGATATGTTTTATGCGTGTAAACTGTTCGTAAATCCACTCTGACGTATTCACAAAAGTGTTTATATTTTCAAAATGGTAATTGGAATGAAAAACATTTACGCCTGTGTGGTGTGTAAAAAAGTTAACATTAGTTAGTTTCCTGTTTTTGTCTGCAATGTAAACAAATGTAAACACTAAATACAGAGTTCTGGTATGAAACTCTAGAATGCAGTCCGATGGGTCTAACTCAATCTGACAGCATGACATCATAATCACATGACTAATGCTAGATGTAGCAGTTGCAGCACGCTTCAGAAACCCTCCACCTTCCCCAGCTCCACTTGTATAGGTCTGCTACGAGGTGATTCATATATGCTATGGGGATTAATTATATATGTTATATGTGCAGCAGCAGTATTTCTTACATGCTTACAGCAGCATGTTGTGGATGTATTGGCAGTAGCAAGTCTCTGTATTTGCTCTGCCGCAACAGCAGCAGCAGCAGCAGCAGCAGCGTAGCAGATCTATTCCGCCCGAAATACCATTTTGTGGCTCTTTAATGTCGTGACAGATCAACTCTATCTCACAATCAATTTGTATGTATTTTACGAGGTGGCTAATTCATACAACCTCAGGATGTCTCATGTATGATTTTGCTCTAATGTAAGTCATTCGTACAACCTCATAGAAATGGTGAAACTCATAAAATATGTACAATTTAGCAAAAATCGATGAAAGTGAGGTTGTATGAATTTGTACGAATTAGCCACCTTGTAAAATATGTACAAATTGCCAGGGTTGGACAGATCGTTGTACTGTCTCACTTTAAGCGGCACGTCAAAAAATCATCTCTTCCTCTTTATTAGATATAGCATAAAATAAACATTAATGAACATCAGAAGGTATCTTGTTTCAACTGCAGAAAGATGTCAATACACACCATTTTCAAGTTCAAATCCACCAATATAATCTACTCTGTCTGGTTTGGGTGTTGGACAGAAACGGTAGATTTAGCATTATGATTTGTCGGATCGCCTGTCAATCAAACTCCCTGCGAAGGGTCAGTTGATTTAAAGTTTTGTTTCTCCCATCACTAACTGATTTCCATGATTTACTATTAATCTGAGGTTTTATAATGCATTTGTAAATTTGGAGGAAAGTTAATGGAAAGGTCAATTTTGCTTGCAAATTTCTCTGAATTTACACACATTTATAAATGAGGCCTATTGTACCCAAATGACTTTTATTGTATGGACAAAAAAGTGAGTAAATTATTTTTTTTGGAGTAAACTATTCTGTTAAGTGTAACAACATTTACCTTGGAGTTTTCAGCACTTGCACAGAAATCAGTCACTGTTCAAAAGTTTTGTGTATAGTACTTAATGTAAGTTTTAGTAATATTGTAAAGGCCCTTCATTTAAAAATCCCTTTGAGAGCACCATGGATTACCGTATTTGTGGGTTAATAATGCCACACTTACTGACAAAAAAACGTTTTAACGTCACTACATTATGCACTTTATTACCGAAGTACTTATCCTGTGTAATGTTTTATGCACAACCAAAAGCTTTTTTTTACTTTTGAAATAATGATTATATCTCAGATTGCATCTTTTAAAAATCAATATATTGTGTAACAAAACAATTCTGTAAAAAAGATTTTGTTTTCCTCAATCCAAGTGTATTCGCCTGACCTGATGCTGTATTTTGGTCGTGTTCTCATCTGAAGTCTGTTAATTATTGCATACTTCATCATACCCTAAGCTCTGCAGTGCCCGGGGCTGCCCATGCATGCTAAAGTGTCAGCGGTCACAGAAAAAGAGAGACAAACCCAAAGTGACAGGTTAAATCTAACAAGGTCATATTCGTCTGGAAAGGCTGGTGAATAATGCAGAAACCAGGCGTCCATTTAGATTGCAAAGCCCGAACCCCATAGCACTTTTAAGCAGTGGAAAAAAGTGTCATATCCTTCTGTGGTCTATCACAATATCAGTGGGCTTTCCTTCTGAGAAACCAAGATAGGAATCCCTCCAATTTTGGGAAAGGGTGCTTCCAGGGAAATAAAAAAGGATGTTGTTTTCATGAAATTGTAAATAAAATAGTGAGAATTTTAATTTATACCATAAATTATTGTTATTTTGGATGTAAAATGGGATATAATCTATCTTTTGTATAAGTACCTTTGTAGTTTTAATTTAATGTGTCCCGAGTGCAAAAATAAATATGCATGTTTCTTAATGCCTGTTGTGTTTGCTTTGTACACTTTGTCACTAATGCCCTTTTTATTAATGATGACATGCAACATTTACATAGAGGAGAGAGAGGGAATTTACAATGCAAATGAGCTACTTCAGGAGACTTCAAAATTTGCTTACAGGATAACCAAAGTATCACACACGACCACAGCGCTCTACTGAAAGAAATGTCAAAGAGGGAAATATGCAAACGAGCATGCATTCGAAAACTAGACAGACCTCCAAAACACTAACATCTGCTGAAGAGGAAAAAAGCGAAGGAAGGAAGAAATTCAGCTCTGATGTTTTCTGCGTTGCTCAAATGCTTATCAGATAAAATGACTACCAGACGCAGAGTGGATGCACAAACAAAGCCAGTATTACAGGCCCCATGTGTAAGCCATTTCCCCCTGTGTGTGTGGAGGCCGGCTGCCCACCTGCAGATGTTCATGGTATGTGAGGTGAACACATTCACAAAGTATTGCAATGCAACACAAGTGCGAATCAGAAAAGAAATAGCATTTATCAATGAGGTTTGTTGCTGATCTGTACAAATGATGCACTCAGAGCTAAATGCTAGTGCATGTATTAAATTCGTGGTGATTTGTATGATTACTCCAGCTATTATAACCACATATAATGAAAGCCACTCAGAAAGGCTAACAAGCCTTTCGTCATTTATTTACATTATGCTAAGCCTGGCTTGAAGTGTTGCAGTATTGCAACATGACTATGTATCCTGTAGTGCCCTCTACTGGTATGGGTTACTAAACACAGTTTATTGTAATGTATATCAAGTAAGTGACATTAAACATTGATTGCTAATGGCTAGATTACATGATTCAAGCAGGTTCAGTAATCGAGGAAACATTTAAAGTAATTACACAGTAATGAAAAAAGTAACAAAAATAAGGTTAGAAATACTGAAATATCTCTAAATAAATATATTTTCCTACCAAACCTTTCTATAACATTTTAAAAATGATAAAATATTGAATACAATTAATTTCTGTAGCTTTTCCCACTTCTTTGTGTGACAATTTTCTACACAACAACAAAAAAAATCTACATTTTGTACATTTTTTTTTCTGTATTAACCTACAGTGGGAACAATTCCGTCCTTACAGGAAAAGCTTCCATAACATACACACGAAAATGTTTTTCTGTGTGGGGACTTTCCATATTTCTATTGTTTTTATACTGACCAAACAACATTTTCTATTCCCTAACCAACTCCAACCCTAACCTACCCCTTAAAGAAAACATGTTTGCATTATTTCACTTTCAGATAAACATCATTTAGTATTTTTTTATATATATAAAAATGTCAGGTTTTAGTATCTTTGTGGGAACATTAGGACATAAACAAAAACACAGATACACACACACTCAATCAAATATGTGACCCTGGACCACAAAACCAGTCGTAAGTAAAAAAAGAAAGAAAGAAAAAAAAATTGTATGGGTCAATTATCAATTTTTCAGGACAAAAAATTATTAGGGTAAAGATCATGTTCCATGAAGATGTTTTAGAAATTTTCTACCGTAAATATATTAATTACTAAAGAACTTTTTCTCTCGTTTTTTGCGCCCTCAGTAGCGCTTTGTAATACAAGAGTATTTTTTGTAGTCCACTGAAACTACAACTCGTCGCGTTACGGGTTTATGACGCAAGTGCTTAGGTACGTAACCGAACTTGAGAGAAACATGGCGGCCTCCATCAGGACACTTGCCCTTAAAGTTCTCTCCGATTCTACGCGGAATATTCATCATGTTTCAAGGTGTCGAATCAAACATTTATGCTGTCGTGCTAGAATCGCAGGGTGTCGCGGATATAGCGATAGCACAGAGGGTAGAAGTACGCACTTTGGTTTCCAAACAGTCCCAGAGGAGGAGAAAGCGGAGAAAGGTGAGTAACATGCATATATGCATATAGCATGCACATTCCAAGGCGTATAAATTTGGTCTATAATAGTGTGTGCTAGAATCTTTTCCACTAGCCAATACATTTCCGTTTACCCCGTTGTTCTTCAACTGTCAGTGTATAAGGTGTTTGAAAGTGTTGCCAAGAAGTATGACGTGATGAATGACGCCATGAGTTTGGGAATACACAGACTGTGGAAAGACACGCTGTTGCACATTATGAACCCCCAGCCGGGACTACGACTGCTGGACACGGCTGGTGGCACAGGTAAATCATAACCATGACTTGTTCTTTATTACAGCCAGAGCTTGGTAGTTATTGATTACATGTAATCTGGATTACATAATCAGATTCCAAAAAATTAAGTACTTTTAAGTAAGTAAGGGTAAATTACATTTAAAAATATTATGGACTAGTCATTATTCTTGTTTCCCCCCCTTTCCCCCCATTACATTTGTTTGTATATCACTTAAAACAATACAAATGCAAAGGTTGTTTCAAAGCAGCTAAAATTTACTGACTTTCAGGCCATCAAAGATGTAGATGAATGTGTTTCTTAATTGGAAAAGATTTGAGAAATTTTAACATTACATTACTTGCTCAACAATGGATCCTCTGCGGTGAATGGGTGCCGTCCAAACATCTGATAAACATTACAATAACCCACAAGTAATCCATGTGACTCAAGTCCATCAATTAATGTCTTGTGAAAAGCTGTGTTTTTGTAAGAAACGAGTCAATCATTTCAAGGCAGTTAAACGTTAAACCATTGTTTCTGGCCAAAATACCAGTCCATAATCCATAATAAGGCTTCCTTCAATTGAAAAAGCCATCCTCTTTTGTCCTCTAACATTAGAATCCACCTACATATTTGTTTAGTACTATTTTCACTTTTAAACAGCGTTAGATATGTTCATATTTCTCACTTGACTCAAAAAATCAAAATTATGGATATTTGCGATGTAGATATACTCATCAAATCTTGGCCAAAACATAATTATTCACATGATTTTAGTTTAATTATTGTTCTCAGTAGTATCAGTGCACTCAAATCAATGATGTTAGTGAATATTAATTGTCTTTTAAAGTGAACAAGTAACCCTTAATTCATTGTTGTTCTGTTGTAGGTGACATCTCTTTCCGTTTCCTGGAGTACACACGCTCAATGTATGATCGGCAGCAACGGTTGAAAGCAAAATCCCATCAGACTCCATCCTGGCAGGATATCGCCAATCATTATGTGTCAGATGAAGCAGGGTGTCCACAGTCCCGTGCGGTGGTGTGCGACATCAACAAAGAAATGCTCAAAGTTGGTAAACAGAGAGCGGAGAAAGCAGGAATCACTACAGGTACAGTCATTATCAGGTACAGTCATCTTTAACCAAATACTTGGTTAAGTTATTGTATTGTACTGTATTATATTGTATGTAGTTTCCTGTATCATTAAAGTTGATTTCAGTATCACATTTGCAGGTCTTTCATGGGTCGTGGGTGATGCAGAAGAGCTTCCGTTTGATGACGATCAGTTCGACATATACACCATTGCATTCGGCATCAGAAATGTCACCCACATAGAGCAAGTAAAGGCTCCGCACTGCACATGAGTTTGCTTGAATACAGGTTAAAACTAGACTAAAACCACTCTACTAAAAGCCGTTTCTCTCCTAATCCAAACTTACAAGTGTAGCCCATATTGCTCTGCTGCTTTCTCTCTATTATAAAGTGTTACCACATTTCGTGTTGTTTTCATTTTACTTTAACAGATTTATTAGTAGAGTGATGTGTTTGAAGTCTTTGATCGGTCCGTCGCTGTAGTCGTTTGACATGATGACTCTTTTGGCAGGCTCTACAAGAGGCTTTCCGTGTCCTTAAACCAGGTGGACGTTTCATGTGTTTAGAATTCAGCAAAGTGACCAACCCTCTTCTCGCAAGGTCATTTAACCAGTGTTATTATCTATAAATACTATTATAGTTTTAAAAAAAAATGTGAAGTTTTTTTTATATTTTCACTTTTCATTTTCATTTTAAAGTTGTAGTTATTGTTTTTGTCATTTTTATTTGGCTTTTTTTTAGTACATACTACTGTACACTATGAAAACTTCAAGTGTTTTTGAACAGTTTTTTTTTTTCTCTTTTCTCTTCTGGTCACCAAGCCTGCATTTTTTTATCCAAAATACAGCAAAAGTAATAAATTATAAAAATGTATTAATTTAAGAATAAATTATAGAAAATACTACTTTTATTTAGCAAGGATGCTTTAAAATGATCAATAGTGATGATATAGACATTTATAATGTTACAAAAGATTTCTATTTCAGATAAATGCTGTTCTTCTAAACTTTCTATTCATCAAAGAAACCTGAAAAGAAAATTCTACTCAGCTGTTTTCAACATAATAATAATAATAATAATAATAATAATAAAATGTTTTTTGAGCAGCAAATCAGAATATTAGAATGATTTCTGAAGGACAGTGTGACTGAAGTAATGATGCATTGGATCAAGTAAATGCAGGCTTTGTGAGACTTATTTAAAAAAAGTGTAGTTTCATTAATATTTATTTTTCAATTTTAGCTTTGTTGCCATTTTAGACAGTGTATATAAAGTGTACTGTATGTATATTGTTCCATGATTATTATTTTTTTTTTTTTTTGCAGGCTGTATGATGCATATAGTTTTCAGATGATCCCTGTGTTGGGTGAAGTAATTGCTGGAGACTGGAAATCATATCAGTATTTGGTGGAGAGCATCCGAAAGTTCCCAGACCAGGTAACAAAATTCACCTAATGTTTTATAGACAGGACAGACAACACACACTATGTTTTCAGAGATTTTCTGCAAGTGCCATAATTTACTTGCTAAAACCCAGTCTTTAAAGAGACAGTTTACCCAAAAATTCTGTCATTAATTACTCACTTTCATATCGCCCAAACCCATAAGACCTCCATTCATCTTGAAAACACAAATATATTAAGATATATTTACATAATATATATAACACAAGATATTTTAGATTAAATCTAAGAGCTTTCTAAGAGCATAGACAGCAATTTGAAGGCCCAGAACGGTAGTAAGTCAGTTGTAACATTGTTAAAATAGTCCACGTGGCATCAGTGGTTCAATGGTAATTTGTTGCGCAATTTGTATTCTCTTAACCTTATAAAATTACAGTTGAACCACTGATGTCACATAGACTATTTTAACAATGTTTTTACTAACTTTTTGGGCCTTGAACATTCAGTTGCATTGCTGTCTTTGCAGGGTCAGAAAGATGTTGGATTTCATCAAAAATATCTTAACTTGTTTTCTGAAGATGAACACAGGTCTTAAGGGTTTGGAGGTCTCACATGAGCGTGACTAATTAATGACAGAATTTTCATTTTTGGGTGAACTATCCCTTTATTGCAAAGTTTTTATATAATAAATCAAATTGTTTTGGGTCTTTTAAATTTAAGAACTTATATGGGTTTTTTTTCTTTTAAGTTTTTTTGCTTTTTTTTTTTCACGCTGAAAATTTGTCCATGCCACCGTTTTATTTTTGAATGCCATTTTCAATTGTGAAATGTGACCCTGGACTACCAAACCAGTCATAAAGGTTTTGAAACTGAGATTCATACCTCATCTGTAAATCGGTAAATAAGCGTTCCATTGTATGGTTAGGATAGGACAATATTTGGCCAAGATTCAAAATATTGCGCCATTAAAGTTGTTTTGATATACTTATGGTAGGAAATTTACAAAATATCTTCATGGAACATGATCTTTACGTAACATCCTAATTTTGACCCATACAATGTAATTGTTGGCTATTGCTACAAATATACCCATGCTACTTAATACTGGTTTTGTGGTCCAGGGGTCACAAATATTCTGAAAATAGTCAATAGTCTGAAGCAGTCAATCATGAACCACTCAAATCAACAATATATATAAAAACATTAAATGACATGTAAATAGCATTTAAACAAAGAGTAAGGTAAACTATTTCAGTGTTTGTTTGAAAATAACTGATCATTAAATGATGTCTTTTACAGGAAACATTTAAGGAAATGATTGAGGATGCTGGCTTCTTCTGTGTTCAGTATTTTAACCTGACAGGAGGAATTGTTGCCATTCATTCAGGATTCAAGCTTTGAATGGACCAGAATGGTCTCATAAACTCAGTATGAAAAGTCCTTTGTTCTTGTATTTCTGTTGGTAATGGAAACACTTTCACCCTCTGAAGTGAAAATAGCAGAGACTGAAATGTTCTTTGAAGTGTTTTGGGTTTGATTGAGATGTTGAAAATGGCTTAATTTTGAAAGGCTGATGAAATGTGAGCACTATTTTTATTTGTACAAGATGGACAACGTGTTTGGTTTTTGGTCACTGGGAAGCACATGCTGCCCTAATAAAAGATATAATTTGTGCTTTGATCCCATTACAAAATGTAAGTTTAGTAACAAATGCTCCCACTGCAGTGACTCATTAAGAAGGCTGAGCTCTTGCTCTACTCTGAATCTGTATCAAATTTCTACAAAAGTGGATCCACACATTTTTGGAACTGGTTCGTGACATGAAAAACATCCCTGTGAAGTGTTGTGCTTGGCGAAAAGGAAACAGTCAAATGTGTGTTTTCACTTTAATAAAACCATATATTTTTTAAGATCTTTGTACACTTTGTTACAAAACTGTACTAAAATTTAAAAATCAGTTTTTGGTCAGAGAATATTTAATCGTCTTGTGTGCAATTACCATGTATTTACAAAGTCTCTTATTAGTGATCTCAAAAAAACAAAACAACCTCACAGACACTCTGAACATAAGACATGGCTTAAAGATAAATATATTAGTCAATAAATATTCAGAGAACATATTTCCATTTATGAAATGTGCTGCTATACAGATACAGAAATATACACAGATCAAGCTCTAACCTTTAACATTTGTAAAATGATAATGGAGAAAATAATTATATCTTTAAAAAAATTAAAAAATATTAATTTTTTGTACACATTTTCTTTTATACAATCTTAAGTGCTACAAACAATACGAAATATTAAATAGTGACTCAAGTACCCAGAAAAAAAATGCTATATTTGCAGTACATATCGCTATGCAAGGCAAGAGTAGATTTTTATGTTACGGCACTGTTTTAGTCGATGTATAAATAAAGTTATTTTAAAATGACCGCCTGTGTAAGCTGTATGGGTACATTTCATAGAAACAGTATAAAATACTCTGTAAAAACAGAAAGGCATGATGATATGATGACGTATGTGTAAAAGCATGAGTGCAACGTGTAGTTATTAAAGGTAATTATGCGTTTTTTTGATACATATACACATAGAAATATATATATATACCACTGCATTCCAATCTCTTTAAACCATTATACTTTGGCGTCTTTCTGACAAACTGTTAGCTTTAATTAAACAAAAAATTATCAGGGGTCAAATACTAGACATCCTACACTTCTAACCCTAGAGTAGTCAGGTTCTAATTCTACCAGTGGTGTTTTGACTGTACCCTGGAGACAAACTAAACTTTGGTGTGATATATGTGTAGCTCAGTAGTCTCCATTGATAAAGTATATTAAAAAAAAGCTTTTTTTATTGGTCTGTTTCTGTACTAAAAAGATAAAGGCCCTGAGAAATGACGAGAAAGAGGGAGGCGTACATATTCCTAGTTATGTTTTCAGAGAAATTACCTCAGCACCTGATGTGCACTCCCTCAACATGCAGTGTTCCATTTTGGTTTTTATTTCTCTAAACGAAATCCTTTAGCTGACTGAGATGTACATACATGCTGTATGACTTTTTACCGCTCACATGCATGCAATTCTGAATGAAATATGTGTAAAAAGAGCATTCAAATCATCTTAGCTAATAACATGGAACTCAGGCACAATCTAAATAATGTAAAAGTTAGTCAAATACATTTACAGACAATCTCCCTGGTCCTAATCAGATCAAGAAAGAAGCATAATATGATGCTCTGTATGACTCACATTTCTGAGTTTGTGTTGCATGATGAAGTGTGTGAAATATAGCTTTGTACTTTCGCCTTCTATAAACATGGTGTTGATGTGACAGATTCTGAAGGCCACAGGAATGAACAAGATCAACACTGAAGGAAAAAAAAAAAAAAACACTACAATTGTAAAATCTTAATTTGAAACTCAAAACCTTTCTGGTAAGTACACTTTTAACAACAAAACTGTTAAAAAGTTTAACATTTATTGATTTTCAAGAGCTTGTGCTGTGGTAGGGCTTCCTATCAGAGCCCCGATCCATCAAACGATGCTTTGCCTCCCCCTTGTGTTTCAGACACGCCGCTACACTGTGAGGAAAACAGTGCTCGCGCCTCTTCATCTTGAGGCTGCTGATAAACTTGACCTCTACATTGTCCTGAGGTGAAAAACAAGTCACAGTGCTCCTCAGAAGTTCTCTCTTCCCTCTCTATGGGAAGTCTAGGAGGGAGCAAACTTGTTTGTGGTTCTGGACCCAAGCCTAATTCACAGTCTGTATCCTCAGGAATTATGGGTATCCGCTGCGCTAGCTCACAGCAACCCTGTCCCATGCAGCCATCACTGTCTGTCTGGGCGTATTGTACGTTAACCGAACAATCTTCAGCGTAATGACTAGCACTTCCTCTGTGTACAGTCATCTCTGTGTAGAAGCAGCATGGCAGTCCGTCATAGCTAACGTGATCCGGAGACGGTAGCTGCTCGGTGCTAACGCTATAAAAGTTCTGTGGCGAGGGGACCGCTTGAGACTCTGTGGCCCACCTGCAGTGTCCCCTGTCGTCTACTTCCATACCATTACGTTCTAAGTTTAATTTGGGTACCTCGAAACAGCAGTTGCAAGCTACCCCTTGCTCTCCACAAGGCTTCACAGAGCTGTGGCTCCTTTCTGCCACAGTGCCCTCTAGGGGCCCGGCTGAGGTAGTGCTAGTAAGTTCCCTGGTTTCCACCGAAGAGTGGCTACTACAGTTGGGCTCCAGGCTGCAGTTAGACAACTGGTCCCCAGAACTGTAACATGCTCCAACCGGAGGTTGTAGGCAGTCCACCATCCCTGATACTGGGGCCGAAGTGTCGTCAGCTTGAGGAGTGGCAGCAAACACTGTCCCAACCTCCCCAGCCGATCCCCGACAAGGACTCTTACTGCGGTACACGTAGGGATCGTAATCGCTGCTTAGCGAACTCCGGAACGTTGAGCAGCTCCCGTACACACCCTGGTTGCTGACCTCCGTACAATCCAACATGGAGTCACTCGAGGAGCAGTGGCACTGACCCGAGCTGCTGCTGCTGTCGCTTCCAGGACAGTCCGCAAGGTAACCGCTACACACAGAGCGGTGCCCGTGGTAGCAACTAAGTCCCGAGGTGCTTCCGGAGTCACCCAGGCGAGAAGAGGAAGTCGGTGCCATGTGCACCACAGTAGGATACAAAAGTCCTGGTTGGAAAGGTCGACTGTGACCTTTGTGGAGTCCGTTACCCTGTTGGCCTTCAGGTTGTGGAAAAGTCAAGCCCTGAAAATAGTAGTGCTGGTACATGGTCTCGTATTGGGAAAAGCAGGCAGCACGAGAAAAGTTGCGTCCGTGGAATTTGGGCCGTTTGAAAGTATGGGTCTGTTGGTAAGCAGGGGCACGATGCTCTAGGCCACAATGGTGCGGGTTTAGGGTGTGTTCTAAGTGGAGGGCAGGGTACCCCCGAATAAAGGAAGATTGTGAAGGATAGAGGCTTTGCTCAGGGTGTTGGTCCACTGTTAGAACAGTGATGGGGTTGCCATGGGGGTCCATGCTGGTCCGTGTAGGGTAGGCTGTCACTTGCCCGGCTCGATGCACCCTTCCTGGATAATGAACAGGGAGGACGACTCTCTGCTGGCGGCCGTGGACTGGGTTTCCTGGATCAAGACAGACAGCACCTGGGTTTCCCTTTTTTTGTTCTGGGTAGAAATTAAAAATGCACTGGTTAGAAACAAACTAATTCAAGACATCAAATTTGAGTGATCACAATGCTTACCAATAATGTTGTGCCTGCAGTGTGGACAAGTGTGGTGCTGAAGTAGCCAAGGGTCCACACATTTCTTGTGGAATCGGTGTGCACAAGGGATCACTCTCAACTCCTGTGGGTGTGAAAGGAAAGGATTGAGAGGTCAACAAATCTGTCTTAACATATTTGTGGGCCTTACAATTACTGCAGTGACATTTTGAAGAATCATGGGATGCAATATTTGCAGATCCTCTGAAATGACATACCCACAGGTACCCAGTTTTTCAAGTAACTGATGCTTTAGATCAGGGGTGCCCAAACTCTGTCCTGGAGGGCTGGTGTCCTGCAGAATTCAGCCCCAACTTGCCTCAACACACCTGGTGGGAAGTTTCTAGTACACCTAGTAAAACCATGATTTAGCTGGTTAAGGTGTGTTGAATTGGGGCTGGCGCTAAACTCTGCAGGACAGCAGCCCTCAAGGACAGAGTTTGCACCCCTGCTCTAGGACATTGGCCCTTTAGGACAGGGGTGCCCGAACTCTGTCCTGAAGGGCCGCTGTCCTGCAGTGTTTAGCGCCAGCTTGCCTCAACACACCTGACAGGAAATGTCTAGTTTTCCTAGTAAGAGCTTGATTAGCTGGTTCAGGTGTGTTTATTTAAGAACTCAACTCTGCAAGACACCGGCCCTCCAGGACTGAGTTTGGGCACCCCTGTCCTAGAGAATTCCTCTCCAACCTGCTGGTTCAGGGTTGGAACTAAGTTTTACAGAAAGGCCAAGTTGCCACCACTTAAGTTTCTAAAATCAACATCATGCAATGTAAACTCTAGATGGCGCCACTGTTGCATAGCACCTCAGTGCTAAAGATGCTAAAAACTTAAAAACTTGTCTTAAAACTAGTGCTCACAGGATAAGTTTTGTAAAATCAAATGCTTGAATATCGTCAACCCCTTCCAAGGGATGGACCCCTGTGCTTTCAGTCAGAAAGCATAACTTCACAGATCTCTCCCACAGAAGTCATTCTCTGTCCCCAAGCATGACTCATTCCCCCTCCCTCTGCCCTTCCACCCTGCTTTTGTTGCTTTTCTTCATCATCACAGACAAACTCTTTGATGCCATTGAGCCTTTTATATTGCCACTTCCTCTGTGATTCCCAGACGCCTTGACTTCTTTGTTGTGTGCTTTTTTAGCATGACACACAACCGCAAAGACGAATAAAAATACGGCACCAGCATTAGTCTTCATATACTTGTGAGACAAAAGACGTTCAGGAAGACTAAGAAATAGATGTTTAAGACAGCACTGTCAAGAACCTCAGAGAGGTACATTACTCCATAACCAAATCAACCAAAATAACTAAAACTAAAAAGCACAACTAATTTTTCAGGGTACTGCAAAATTGGTTTGGCATACTACTTAAGTCTGTTAGCCTGTCATTTGGTTTTGGAATAGATGTTAGAGAACTGACAAGGTGAGGTAATACCAACAGTTTTTTTTTTTGCCTTTTCTAAAAGAAAAGCTACAAGCTTTTTGAACATTTCTGAAGATCATTACCTCGCCATCAATGTATTTCTCAAGGCATATGGCACAGTCTGATGTGGAGCTACTGCTCACGGAGTCTGATGCTCCACAGCTGGCCTCACGCTGACCCTTGACCTTAGCCTTGAACTTGCGTGTTTCCATCTTCTCCAGGGCCTGAATGGCCATCCGGTTCATGGAACTCTGATAGGTGTGGAAACAATTACAGATAGAAGAAGAAAGAGAAAAAAAAAAAACATGTTAGGATTGCATGCAACAAAATACTTTAAATTGCACACAGACATGAAACAATGTAAATTAATTTGATTACATGGAGATTAGGTCAACATTTAGACTTTAAATTGTAACGGAACCCGTATCAAACAGCATTGCGAAGCCTCACCTGACTACGTCTTTGCTTGAGCTTTATCTTGATGAGGAGAATGAGACAGACCAAAGACACCACAACAAAGAATGCCAGGAAGATTCCCATGTCAAAATACTCTGTGGGCTGCAATAGCACACACCGACAGGAAAACGTCAGCACATTTTAAAGATAGAAAACCTTACATACAAAAAATATAATTACAAACTTGGTTTAAAAAAAACACACAGATGTTTTAATGTATGCAATACAAGCATCAACTATTACCCTTGGTGGTCGATGTTGGATTCTGGCTCGTGCAACTTTTTGCTTATTGACTATGTTCATCAGTTTAACCGCATCGGCTCCTTTGACATAGACCACCGGCCTCTTTAAAGGGTCCTCTGAAATCTGGTTCAGCTAGAGAAAATGAGAGAAAAGACAGACCTTGAGAAAAATATTTTAAGCTCTCATGCCAGACCACTTTAATTGATACAGTTATTTAGAGAAAAAAAACTCTAAAACAGCAGCGACAAGACCCATTACACTGCTATGGCTTTACATCTAAAGATGCACTCTGAAGAATACATGTAATTATTTGAATGAATAACGTTTCCAATCATTTTTCAATCTGCCAAATCAACATGAACTCGGTTGCTGGGGAAAACTCTCCCGACAACATACACCCATGTGAAAATGCAACCTATAGAGTCCAGACATGGAAACTGTGGTTGGCCCTTTTTCTCTATAGAAGGGGAAAGCAGCAGTAAACCAATTGCATGTTGCGAATATGGATGCTCGATTTAGCCTTGTAGCTCCTTCAGACTACAGCTCCAGTCTGTAATTTAAAAAACCTGAGGGAAATACCAGGGATATTCAAGTCTCTATTTCTCCCTCTGTCGTCATGTCTCTCATGTGAAATATGGGAAGTTGAAAGATAGTAATTTAAGTGTTCTTCCCCCTTCTTATTTTTTGGGTCTGTTGGATTTTCATTCAAGAAAAGATGTTTATGCATCCTCAAGTTTGTACACACATCTAAAAGCTCAGAAAAATGCTATGGCAAAAATTGGATCACCTAAAGCAATAGCATACATTTTTCATCAACCTGCACTATATGAGGTATCACAGATGTATTTAGTAATGTACTTCTGCTTACTTGAGGAGAAGAACGAGAGAGAGAGAAAATGAATAAGGACAGAACTAGGTTAGGATCTAGCAGGTGATGATGAAAGCTTTTCCCTTAATGCTTTGCCCCGTGATTAAAACTCTCCTCGTCCTCCCCAAAGCCTTGAGGCTTTAAACTGTAATCTGTGCGACCGAGGAAGCCGAATGAGTCTGGACAGAGGTGCTGGCACTGGAATGTACTGCGCTGACTCCTTTCATGTGGTCTACACAGAAGCTCTTTTATCTCGTCTGTACACCGTTTACAACTGAACGAGGGAGAGGGGGAAAAAGCAAGTCTGGGCCTGGTTTGGAAGAGAAAAATACCACAGTGAAAGAGAGGGGAGTGAAAAAAAAGACCCTTGGTTTCTCAAAAGCAGAGACAAAGAAAAGGACTTCCGCAGTTCAGCCTTTTCCACAGACAGTGGTGAGAATAGGTGCTGCACCACGGTAGTGATTCCATTAAGTAAATGGAAATAAAGTAGTAGCAGACAACACACCATTCAATTACCATTGGAAAAACTACATTTGCGATTCTTAAAGGAAATACCAGTACATCCAGACTGTCCTAAATAGTATGTGGTGCTTCGGTTAAAAACAATATACCAAAGGTCCCCAGACTCTATACTTTTTTCAGAACCAGTTTTTTTATTATTCGTATTTTTCTATAACAAATTCTGCAATTTAGCTGGAATTTGCTTAGATTAAAGCATTTTCATGTCCCTTATGCTCAACAAAGCTACATGTGTGACCCTGGACCACAAAACCAGTCATAAGTAGCATATTTGTAGCAATTGACCAATTTCACACTTCCGGGTTTTTGGCTTCCGGCGTGGCTGCATGCAGGGTAAAAGTATTTCCGGTAACAGTGATTGCCGAGTCTAAGGAGCACCCGCTCGGGCATCAATGTCTTAGCAAGAATTAAATCTCATGTAAATGTTTAAACTGTCTTGGTCATTTATTGGTGAGACTACAAAGTTTTATTTCAGAAATAAATTTCAGCACTAATTAGAAGTGACGACGCATATATTCAGTTATATCATTGTCCGTGTTTATTTGGTGCAGCCGTGCCTTGTCGCACTCCATGTAAAAAAATGTTTTTGGCGATGTGCTGGAGAAATTGACTGACAGCTCTGATCCTCCGATTTGCGAAAGAGGACCACTCGATCCCTGGATGCGTTTTTGCATTTCTTTCTGGATATATGGATCATAAACAGCACTTCTGTCATCTCGCAATGATGGTTCACTCACATTTTCTCCGCTCGTTATCATCTTCCCTTACGAAAATTAACCATGGTTTTATTATAGTAAAAGCAGGTTTGTTTTATTACTATTTGCATAACCACACAAATTAGATTTTGTAACAAAACCATGGAATAACTGCCGTTTTGGTTTGATTCGTAGTTAATTTTAGTAAGGGCTAAGGTCTGTAATATGCACAGCATTAACAAACCTATTAGTACTTTGTTGTATATTTAGTTAATAAATATATTAAATAAATGTCTTATTTATTTTAGTCTCTCAGATATAGTTATAATGTGCGATTAATACATGGTCAACAGTTTCAGCGTTTCATAGGTTGAGATAATCTACATATTGTTGTGACTTTTTTAAAGTTACTCATGCGTTTTTAAAATACAGGCAATAGCATGTATTCGCGCAACATTATATCCCACATTAAAGCATATTATAACTCATTCTGACACTGAATTTATATATTTGTTCTGTAACGGTGCATACGTACTTAGAATTTAGTTTTTACATAAATTAGGCATATAAATAAATGCTTGTCATATATTGAAACGAGCAAGGGAATTGTTGAATGAGCCTATATATAGGACAGCTGGTGAAATAAAACTACCCGCCGGTAAATTCTAGAACGATCTGAGCGCCCATATAAGCTACAAATAAATTTCTTTGTAGATTATATAACAACAACTTGGAAAACAGACAAAATAGAAAGGGTAAGAGACGAAATTTGAGACAAGAGCATACAACATAATGTCCGCAGACGCTAGCGGAACTATATTTACCCTGCGTCACGTGATTTCCGATTCTTGTGAAAAAGGCCTATAGCCAACAATACATTGTATGGGTCAAATTATCGATTTTTCATTTATGCCAAAAATCATTAGGATATTAAGTAATGATCATGATTCATGAAGATATTTCATAAATTCCCTACCATAAATGTATCAAAACTAAATTTTTTATTAGTAATATGCATTGCTAAAACTTAATTTGGACAACTTTAAAGACACTTTTTTGATTCCAGATTTTCAAATCAAAAGTTGTATCTCAGAAAATATTGTCCTATCCTAACAAACCATGCACCAATGGAAAGCGTATTTACTCAGCTTTCAGATGATGTATAAATCTGATGTGTATAACTATATGACTGGTACAAGCCAGTTTTCAGTATCACATGATCCTTCAGAAATCATTCTAATATGCTCATTTGGTGCTCAAAAACTTTTCCTATCAATCTTGAAAACAGTGGTGCTGCTTAATATTTTTCTGGGAATGTGACATTTCAGGATAAATAGAAGGTTTAAAAGAACAGCATTTATTTAAAATTAAAAATCTTTTTTAACATTTTAAATGTCTTGTCCTGTCACTTTCGATCAATCAAATGCATCCTTGCTGAATGAAATATAGATTTTTCAAAGAAAGAAAGAAAACCTTACTGACCACAACCTTTTGAATGGTAGTGCTATTTATTTTTACTATAAACAAGACCAAAAAAAAAAAACATTGTTATTGTAGTTAAACCACAGTAACCACAAATTTACAATGGTATTGCTACACTACAAATAGTTTAACCATGCTATTTGTATTAAAACTGGTTTTAGAAATGGTACTCAATCCACCAAAAAACATGGTTACTACACTTTTACTATAATAAAACTCTGGCTCAGTACACTTTATTTAACCACCAACTGAATGTATTAACAAACTAAACTAATTCTAAAACAAAAGTCACATCATATATCCATCTATGATAACTAAATATGTTAAATTAAATATGTTTCTCAAGTTGTTACACTTGAAAATGCTAATATTCTATATATTGCTGATAAAAAAAAAAAAAAAAAAAGAGTCTAATAAAGTCGAAGCTGTCATGACGTTCAACACATTACTGATGTTTCACTCACTTGGTCGATGGCATCTGGATTTTCCGAGACGTCAAAGATAACAGCAGTGGCCCCTCTCTGAACAGCTCTCTTCGCCTGTGAGGATGACAAGAAACAGAAAAAGGTTATTCTACTACACTTAAAGGTCCGATCTAAAACTGGTCTAAAACTGGTAATGTAGTGCTGAAACTAAACAAAATTTTTTCATGTTCTTTATATTACTTTTTAGTTTGAGTTTTTTTTATTCCATCTTAGTTTGAGTAATTTTAATATTTAAATGAATTCATAATCAGATATTTATTTAAAAACTGCTATTAATAGTTTTAGTTTGAATTTTAGTAAACAATACTGGTAAATACTGAGTATATAGGAAACGTCAAATACTCGGATTACAAAAAACTGAGTCTGCAAACCCCAAATATTTGGGGTGTGGGAACGAAATTGTTTTTTGTTTTTTTTAATTATTTAAAAGACTTGCATTCACTTGAAAGCAACCCAATTTAAAGAGACACAGTAGACTTTTTCTGAAGTAAATATGTGACCCTGGACGACAAAACCAGTCTTAAGTAGCACAGGTATATTTGAAGTAATAGCCAAAAATACATTGTAGGGATCAAAATTATAGATTTTTCTTTTATGCCAAAAATCATTAGGATATTAAGTAAAGACCATGAATATACTTTTAAAATTTCCTACCATAAATATAGCAAAATTTACATTTTTATCAGTATTATGCATTGCTAAGAACTTCATTTGGAAAACTTCAAAAGCAATTTTCTAAATATTTAGATTTTTTTGCACCCTCAGACTAGATTTTCAAACAGTTGCATCTATCCTAACAAATCGTACTTCATCCTTCAACATATCTTATGAGTGGTTTTGTACAGGGTCACATATTTCAATACCATATTAAATGTTCTACCTGGTTCTCTCCCAACCAATAGAGGTCGCTCTTACACTGCAGCTGTGGCTCACGAGTCAGTGTGCAGAGCAAGTAAACATACTTTGTGATGGTTAAAGTGGCTTTCGGTACACAACTACAGTTCAAAGCTTTGATCAGTGTGTTCAGTTGTGCTATCATTGCCTCATTTGTCCACCATTTTATTGCCATTTTGATGTTCATTGTTTTATTATTTTAATAGATGATCGACATCACATAGCCAGACTCGCATTTTGTTTACACACTGACGGCACTCATGCAAAAGCAAAAATAACAGGCTGAAACAAAAAAAAGCAAAATAAAGAGATCAAAGCGACAATGCGCAGCTCTATAACTCTGTTATCAGAGTAGCAAAGGGATGGCACTGCTCCAAGCCCAAGGCATTCTGGGTACTATGAGAGAAAGCATGGCCTCTCCACACACTGCCTGTGTGCTTATGCATGTCTATGAGTGAGTGAATGTGTGTGTGGTAGAGACACTGCCAGTGACTGTTCAACAAACAATACATGTACCCACAGACGCCATTATTGTTCATTTATGTCAAAGTGATTTATCTCAAGCTAAGTCTCATGTAAAAGGCCTAAATGAGAAAGTTGGTTTAGGTTGGGATTTAGTAGAAAATTATAGCGTATGATCATCTGAGGATATAACTTTTTTTTACCCATTAAATACACACTCAATTTACATATATGGGCCATTCTACATTATTGGTGCATTTAGGTATTCAAATCTTAGATGTTTACTAAGATCCTTCTATTATTTTTTAAACCAACAATAGTAAGCTTAATATATTTAATCATCATTTATTGGGTACGTTCAATTGGGAGGTGGCTGTCCCGAACCCATTGTTGTATTTAAAAATATCTTTTTGATTGAAGAAAAAAAATAATTAATTTTTCATGTCACTACCGAAACGGTGTATGTTTTAGTCTATTGGTTGAGACTGATTTGAACTAAACCCATAAATTTATAACCAGGAAATATTTGTGAGACTCTCTCATAGATGAAGGTGTGAGTAGACAGAAGGTGTGAGTAGACAGGTCCCATCATTTTGAGGTAAATATGTTCAAAAGTCTGTGTGTAACTTTAAGAAATGTCATTACCACACACCTTTTTTTTCTGCGATTAAGCACACTTTTTTGAGAGTTATTCCATAACATTTAGATTTTATACGTGTATCGCTGTTCCGAAATGTGCTAGCTAACCATGTGCTGATTACCATGTTTGAGCTAAGTTTATAAGTATTCAAAATTGTCACTACCGAAACATTCGGAAGAGTTTCATCTTTAACATTTGTGGGGTTTTTTTTTTGGGGCGTTAACCCAAAAAATTGTCACTACCGAAACATTTGGAATAGTTTCGTCTTTTACATTTTTGTGTTTTTTTTTTTGGGGTGTTATCCCATAAAATTGTCACTACCGAAACATTTGGAAGAGTTTTGTCTTTTCCTTTTTTTTTTTTTTTTGGGTGTTATCCCATAAAATTGTCACTACCGAAACATTCACGATTGACATGTCATCCTTGTTTCAGTAGAGACAAAAGAAAACGCATAGTCCTCATATTATCATCAAAATATTCCAAAACTTTATGAAAATACTATGAGAATTAACTGCACTCTTACTAGAAATTTATATCTTGGATATTATACAATTTGCATGCACATGTTTTGGAAAAAATGCCTATATGTTTACATACTATTTATTTACATCATTAGTCACTATTTGTAATCAAACTGCTATTTCCAGTTTAACAAAGCAAAATCTAACTCCACGCACACACTGACTGGGAAGTTGACATATTAACCATGTCATTTTGTATTTTGATGTGCACCACACTATGATGAGTCTGGTAATGTGGTAAACTGATCTTGCTAAATAGCAACTTAGAAGTCCAAATCAAATAAAACACTGGAACACTGTTAAAAATGTTGACGCCAACATTCATTATCAAATCAGAAATGTTTTTTCAACACAAGACTCACTAAATCCCACAGGAAAATCACAGAGAAACCGATTCCCATCCTGACTTCTGTTAAAGCTCGAGCGAGAAGAACAAAAACAACCCGCCGAAAACTCATGGGACGGCACTGGTGTAGCACAAAGGGGCTGGGTGAGAGGTTATGCAGCAAACTCAAATATAAAATGAACAGGCAAAGCAAACATTTTAAACCCCTTCTCCACCTTGCATCTCAACATAACATTGGATAAAGCAAACAATTTTTAAGAGAGTTCAAATAAAATAAAATCATGCAAGGAAAGGGTAAGATAACCAACACTATATTCTTATTTTATTATTGCAATATTTTTATCATGCCCCAAGAGTCTTTGATGAGATCTGTAACTTTCATTTAAAAGTGAATGTACTCCGTAAACATCTGAACCATGAAGACACGCAAGAATCCAATGGGACTCGTGGGACGCTGGATGAGGGAACACCTCAAGAGATGAAAACGAAGTGGAAGTTAATGACTGTTTATGTCTTGTCAACGTTTAAATTCATACTACCGTTTAGCTGATTGACTGATCCGCAGGAATGCGGAAACAGACCGAACACTCTTGCGCTCTACCTTGTTTGCCTTACATCAATGTGCTTCAGCTGTGTTTCGGCTCTTTTGAAGACGCCAATTGCAGTTAATTATTAATAGCACTGAATAAAAGAGCTTTAGGAAGAAAATGAGGTTTGGAGAGAGGGGTGGCTGGCTGAAAGAGCAAGAGAGAGAGAGTGCAACAGAGTGAGAGAGTGTGCACGTGTGGAACAGGCTAGAAGAAAGACATGGAATCTACTTTGAGCAAGCACTGTGATGTAGCAACTTGCCTAATGACAGCAAAAAAAAAGTTCTTAAGACGAAGCAAAGACCACCACGCAACCCCCCGCACACACCTTGTTCAGGTGTTACACACACAATCCCCTCCAGCAGTGTTGGGGAAGCTACTTTGAAACTGTAGATCCTCTTTTTAGAGTAAGTTGTTAGCTACACTACCAGTTAAAAGTTTTTGGACAGGAAGATTTTTTATGTTTTTTTAAAGAAGTCTCTTCTGCTCACCAAGTCTACATTTATTTGATCCAAAATACAGCAAAAACAGTACAATTTTGAAATATTTTCAGAATTCTTTGATGAATAGAAAGATCCAAAGATCAGCATTTGTCTGAAATAAAAAGCTTTTGTAACATTATACAGTAAACCATTCAAAAGCTTGGAGTCAGTATAACGAAGTACTATATTAATTATAGAAATGAATACTTTTATTTTGCAAGGATGCTTTGATAAAGACATTTATAATGTTAGAAAAGATTCCCATTTCAGATAAATGCTATTCTTCTGACCTTTTTATTCAATTCAATAAACCTGAAAAAAAAAAAAAAAAAAAAAAAATGAAATAAAATAAAATAAATCTACTCACCTGTTTTCAACATAATAATATTTTTTTTTGAGCAGCAAATCAGAATATTAAAATGATTCCTGAAGGATCATGTGATTGGAGTAATTATGCCAAAAAAAAAAAATCAGCTTTGAAATCACAGAAATAAATTAAATTTTAAAATATATTCAAACAGAAAACAGTTATTTTAAATCGCAAAAATATTTCATAGTTTTACTGTTTTTGCTGTACTTTTGATCAAATAAATGCAGGCTTGGTGAGCAGCCTGTAAAAAACATTAAAAATCCGTTCAAAAACTTTTAACTAGTAGAGTACTTACAAAATATTAACTACATTAAAGCTACGTCTGAACCATAAAAACATTTTTTATTCTTTCTTCCGTGTAAAAAAAAAAAAAAATAATAAAATAAACAAATAAATAAATAGACTTCTCATTTCCATTTAGTTGAACCTGATGTACTAAAACTGTACTAAAATAATAAAAAAAAAATTACTCATGCATTTCCAACTTTCCAACCTTGTCATCAAAAATTGTTTGAAAGCAATTGCACTCATACATTTTTTTTTGTCAATGACATTTTTTGAGCCAAGCATATCCAGAAAAAAGATAAATCAATATAATATACTATATAAACACTGTGCTGCTTATCCACAGAGACATGCAAAATTTATATTTAAATAAATCTTTCTGCATTTTAATATTCACAGACACTAGTCCACATCACAGTTTGATTAAGATTACAGCCCTACTTTTAATTTATTCTACCAAAATTTGCAATGACAATCCAAGTTCATTTTTTATGTCTGTATTCCATGATTCCGTCTGCATTTTCTGAATTGTGGGAATCACAAAGCCCCAAGAAAACCTTGTTACTGTATCATTACTCTAGTAAAAATTAATGTGCTATTGATGAAACACACAGTTGAAGCTTCAATAAACATAAAACTGCTAGAAAGCATTATATCAACTTTTGAAAAGGCGACTGTGAAGTCCAGCTGGTCAAAAGTCAAGTTTCAGACGTTTGAAGCAATCATCTCTCCCATCTTTTCGCAATTTTTCCTCTTGATTTCTCCTCCTCACCCCTTTTTATATTTCAGCAATCCTACACACTCACTCACTCTCTGCATTGCTATAATTAAAGTAATTAAGTCCTCAGAAAGCAAAGCTCTGCCATTACGCTGTAATTTCAGGTTGCCTTCTGGCCTTTGGGTTTCCTCAAAGATAAAGGCATACTTTCCTCATTTAGAGTTTACTTACATGTGGTGACATTTTTTTTAATCACCCTTCATTTTCTCTCTAAGTGCCAAGACATTATTTAGGCAAGTCCTAGATTCTTGCAGGGAAAAAAGGAAATGGCAAAAAAGAGAAAATAAAATAAGCACAAAACTGTGCCTGCTTGCTTTCTCACAGTCTCTTCACTGCTGGGTTTGCCTGGGCTACACTTCACATGAAAACCCAAACAACACACTTAGCTCAAGTTTACACTGAGGTCCTTTACTAGAACCACAACACTTAACGCTAAATAGACATAGGCTAGAGCTGCTCTTTTGCTTTCATTTTTTAAGTTACTCACTACCAGTCAAAAGATTTTTAAATGCGTTTTAAATTAGTCTCTTCTGCTCAAAAGCGTGCATTTATTTGATCCAAAGAACAGCAAAAACAGTACAATTTTGAAGTATTTTTACCATTTTAAAGTAACTGTTTTCTATTTTAATACATTTTTAAAAGTCATTTATTCATGTGATCAAAACTACATTTTCAGCATTATTACTCCAGTCTTCAGTGTCACATGACCTTTCAGAAATTATTCTATTATGCCAATTTGCTTTTCATTAAACATTTTTTATTATTATTATCATCATCAATAAAACAGTTTTCAATATAATACTAATATTTAAAAGTTTTTTTGAGCAGCAGATCAGAACATTAAAATGCTTTCTGAAGGATCATGTGACTGGAGTAATGATGTTAAAAATTCAGCTTTGACACAGGAATAAGTGAAATTTTTAAATGGTTTTGGACGATATCAGCATAAATCCTTATTTTTTAAGTGCAAATACATTAATGTAACTTATCATTGAAGACCATCATGTCTGTCATGGAATGGCCTCCCCAATCACCCGATCTCAACCCAAGGAACTGGACCGTGATGTCCGTAAGAAGTGTCCAACCAGTTTGAAACATCTTTGGGCAATCCTTCACGAGGCTTGGAGTAATATATATCAAGTCAATGTTTGAATAAACGAACAGCTCGGATGCCCAGATTATGCAGAGCTGTAATAGCTGCTAACGGTGGATATTATGATGAATCAAAAATGCACGTTTTTTTCTACGTATAAACTGTTTATGTAATAAAATATGTTTTCGTTGTTTGTGTTGTCCCTTATCAGTGCAAAATTATCACAAATTGAAAAGAACACACACCAATATTGTCCAAAACCCCACTTTTCTAGAGCGATTTCCAAACTTTTGGAGGGCAGTGTATGTGTGTTGTGTTGAGGCGCCATCCATAATGCACCAAATCGTATTTCTTAGAAGCTGTGTGTAAACGTGCCACACAAAACTTGCTGCCAACAAGCTGGAACCCTTAACTAGAACACACACTTACCCTTATGGTTTAATACTTGTCTTATGGACAAAAGAGTCCATTAAGCAACAACAGGCTACATTTTACAGCAACCGTGAGTACAGCGTGTTACAATTTAAAACAATTTTTATGGGTGAAAAATGTTTATGAAGCTTGTAAAAGTCATGTAGTCACACAAATCACAGCATAAACCTAGTGCTAAATTAAACTTGCTTTCTCTCAGCAACTCTGCCTGCAAGTACATATAAAATTGTTTGAGAGAAACTAGGGATTTTATTTAAAATACAAAAAAAAAGAAATAAATAAAAATTATATTAAAATTACAGAAAATTGTATTAGTTTAAAATAATTTTCTATTAGAATATATTAGAAAAGGTATTATTCCTGTAATGGCAAAGCTGAGTTTTCAGCAAAAGAAAACATTATTTTGAAGAATGTGGATAACTAAAAATATGCTGGTTTCCATTGACTTACATTATATTTTTAGGTGAACTAAAAACCTTTTATTATATTTGTGATATTATTATATTTCATGGATTTTTTTAAAGAACAAAAACTACAGCATTAAAAAAAAAAAAAAAAACTTACGTAAAATAAGTCACTTTTGATCAATTTAATGTATCCTTGCTGAATAAAAGTATTATTTCTACAAGAAACATTGTGAACTTGGCAATATGCAACTGTAGAAAGCATCAACATGCACATCTTAAAGATAAATGAGCAAATAAAGAAGAAATAAAATGTATGTCCCCCCAAAAATCCTACATTCACAAGCATCCTTGATTATCTCTGAAACTAAATTGATCTTTAGGTTTACTGCATAACTTCCTGAAACCTCTGCCACTTAACTATTTCAACTGTTCATTTAACAGTGTCACTTAGAGTTCATGTAGAAGCAATAAACTAGCTTTTACATAACTGAACTGCAAACAGATGGACACCTCTGAGACTAAAGTTTTTTGATCCAGAATTCTCTTTAAAGATGAGTCTCTTTAAAGAGTCTTAATAACATGTCATCACACTGTCAGTGGTTATTTACAGAAAAACAGGTCTTGATTTTGGCCCGGCCGGTGGACGCAGCGACCTAACCGAGATGCCAGTCTCACTGGAGGCCCCTGTTAAGTAGTGCAGAACTAATATAGGATAATTTCAGGGAAGGCACCAAAAGACCCTGGACTACAGGTCAGCTTCTTGTTCAGACCTGTTCTGAGACCAGTTTGATGCTGTAAGCCATAACAGTTTAAAGGATTGAAAAGATAAGGCTAGGTTCAGGTAAGTGGTATGGATTGGACTAAATGACTTTAAAATAACTTCATAATGACATAATGCTTTTTACAGCTAATTAACAATGTTTTATGAAGCCGTTTCACAGAGGGAACATTCACCTGTTAATTAGCCAACTTTAGGGGTGTGCTGTTTATAAAATGCACACGCTAGTTCAAGTGAATAAAGCTGCCATTCATTGCTTTTACTGCTAGTTTGAATACTCACTCTATTACATCAGTATATAAATGTCTTTTCTTCCCGCTTAATTTATTGATTTCTCCAAACAAACATAATATCAACCTTTTTACTTTAAGTCAGCCTTTCACTTTCTCTGCTCTAACAAAATCTATCATCACTCTCGGCTCCTGTTGCATAACCAGAAATTACACTTGTGTGTGTGTGTGTGTGTGTGTGAGGGGCACCTAGCAAAGGGACTGACTCTGTCACGAGGCAAATAAGAGGCCCTGCAACTGTGCAGCCAAAGAATAACTCACAGGATAGAAAGACTTGTGTTCAGTGTATCCTGAAACTCACAAATGAACAATTTTTTTTTTTTTTTAAATTAGATTTATAGACAGAGGCATAGTACAAAAATAAAGCAATGCCAATATTACAAAAAACATTAAAAAGTATATAAATCACTTGTTTTTCCTAAAGAAACACTGTCCAACACCGACACCAGCAGGTAAAGTTACAGCGGGAGTCCATGTCTCTCGCCTCCCTTGAGCCCACTGAGTTTTAACAGACTTCCTAAAGCGTGCAGTGAGCTTGGTGGGGGGTAATTGAGAATGAATGGGGAAAAGTCACATGAGATATGATTAGATTATGGTTATGTTCAGCTGTGATTGGTTAATTCGATAAATCCCGCCTCTTGTGATGTTGGGTGTTCGCAAATCATCTTCTTCTTCTGTCTTAATGAACAATATAATGGCATTAATGGAAAGATTCATTTTAAAAAAGTAAAAAAAAAAAAAAAAAAAAAGTAAACAACTCACACACCTAGATATAACCACTTTATGAAAAACTTTACCTGGCCTATAACTGTATAACTAAGTCGGCCCTCGACTAAAGTTTTTTCTGGTCAACAAGTAGTCGTTTATTTTAAAGGGATACTCCACCCCAAAATGAAAATTGTGTCATTAATTACCCCCATGTCATTCCAAACCTGTAAAAGGTTTGATTTTCTTCAGAACACAATTAAGGATATTTTGGATGAAAACCGGTAGCTTTTTGACTGTCCCATTGACTGCCAAGTAAACAACACTGTCAAGGCCCAGAAACGTACGAAAGACATTGTCAAAATAGTCCATCTGCCATCAGTGGTTCAACCATAATTTTACGACGCGTGTGTTGTGGTAACAGAACTGTGTACACGGTTTACGCCCAGTGGATGCTTTCCAAAATGGCACTACTGTGACATAGAGGTGACAAATTGTTGACTAAAGTTGTTCTTTTTGTTTTCTTTGCATACAAAAAGTATTCTCGTAGCTTCGTAAAATTATGGCTGAACCACTGATGGTAGATGCACTATTTTGACGATGTCTTTCATACATTTCTGGGCCTTGACAGTGTTGTTTACTTGGAAGTCAATGGGACAGTCAAAAAGCTAACAGTTTTCATCCAAAATATCCTAAATTGTGTTCCGAAGACGATCATACCTTTTACAGGTTTGGAACGACATGGAGGTAAGTGATTAATGACAAAATTCTCATTTTGGGGTGGAGTATCCCTTTAAGCACTAGTCAACTATTAGTCGCACATTTATTAATAAACCGTATTAATCATAATAATGAGCCTTTAATTGCCTACATAGCCTAATAAGCACTCAAGCACACAAAAAAAGCTTGCCACAGTGCACTGGCAGATATAATAATTATGAATGTGGAAAAACAGCAAGGAGACTGTATTAACGTTTTAATTTATTAATAAACTAGTGCTTTCTTTGTTTTCAGATTAAGAGATGAAGTCCCTGACACTGAATTGTCATCTCCACAGTATGTTGCACCTGTATGCATGTTTCATACGGATTAAATAATCTGAGAATACTTGTTTTCTATTTGAATTGGTACATCTAAAAGTAGACATTTTACTCTCTATAGATAAATTTTTCATGTCTGTAAAGCAAGTATGCACAGTGTTTCAATGTATCGTGCTCAAGTTCACAGAGACTGGAATGGCAGAAAGAACATCCTGTTTGCTTTCATTATTTTACGAAATTGAAATGTTTTGTTTTTATTCTGAGGGTACACATATAAACGTAGAGTCTTTAAAGAATCTAAAGATGTATTACTCTTATCTGTATGACCAAAAATGACGAAGTAATTTAAGAGCAAGTGACCGCACTAGCGCCTCCATCTGTCATGCTGTAAGCACACTATTATTCAGCTTCCACACTCTGCACAGACACTTGATTAGCGCACATTTTTCTAGGTTAACATTAGATTGAGCTGCCATGTAAAGTTGCTACTACATACATTTTTCAGATGAAAAGCCATATTTGAGGTTGATGATTGATAGGTAAGCGTTTAGATGTCCTGCCTGATCTTACCACAGAGACCAGATGTTAATGATCTGTCCATCACTTCCTGTGGATTTTTTCAGCAACTAATAAAATGTCGGTCGACCAAGCCTCTTTTTATTGACTAACAGTTAGTCAACTATTAGGGGGCAGCCCTATATATGTATATTCTTATTGAAATTAATTGGTAACTGTATGGTAAAGTGTCCGGGATACTTTTGGGTAAGTTTTGCCAGTGGCTCAACTATTATCAATACTTACAATTAAAACATGGGAAAAAGGGAAAAAAAAGTGGCAAAGCTTTTCTTACTCTACGCCACATGGCTCAACAAACTGGACTGAACATTAAGACCAAACCAGGCCTAAAAAAAACAGACTTTCACTTTGGTTTCAAAGCCTATTTTCAAAGTGGGTAAATGTTTCCTGCCACTAAAACCCCATATATCACTAGCATATTAGCTCTGGTGGATGCCACAAGGATTTCTTCTCATTCAACAGCTGCGTGTGGATGAATGCAATCAAATGGTGCTGATTTGGAAGAACTAAACGTTCCTCCCCAGATGATAGCCACTAGATCTATCAGCAGCACCTCAATGACAAGACACAATGACTGTGAGCCTGGTGATGTCATTGAAGGTTTCTGTGGGAGAATCTGTGTTCATTATTTCATCATTAATAGAATGAACTCCAGCTTTGGTTCTTTGCTATGGCAGTAACTTCCTGAGGGGTCGTAAAATTGCCCTCTTCTCCATTTATCATTCTCAAGGCTCCCCCCTTGTCTTTCCTTTCCCTGCACTCAAAGATCAGTCAAAAAACGCAGCCACTAATTTAAAGCTCATCGGCTTCCCGCTAACTCTAGTGACTGCAATCCCTGCGCCTCAGGACGGACAACCGCTAATTAAATTTCCCCCTCGATTTTTTTTGCTTTCCTCTCGCTTTCTTTTTGGGTGTATATTTTGTTTTTATACCGGTTTTCCAGCCTTAACCATGCACAGGAAAAGTAAACAATCCTGTCTTTTCTTTCTCCTTTCCATACCAAATTTGAGGTGAGGTATGTTGCAACAGTTTTGAAAGAAAACACAATTTAGGACAAGTTTAAAGTCAACGTGAATTGTAGTTTCCAACCCATTATACTTCTGTAATCTGACAAATTACCAAGTAAAACAAGATACCTATGGAAACTTATTTCCGGCATGAAATAAAAATAAAATAATTGTGACTTTATCTCACAATTCTGACTTTTCACAAGTCACAGTTGTAAAAAAATAAAAATAAAAATTATCTCTCTATATCTAAGTTTATATCTGGCAATTACAACTTTTTTCTAGCTTTGTTTCTTATAAAAACTACAAAAGTTCCTCTGTCAAGAGCAGTGAGTGATTTTGTCTTTTTGTTTGATTAACATTAACTGCAAAGACGACAGAAGAAGAATATTACTTGTGGCCGCTTTAGGAGCTGCACGGATCCAATATACTGTTACACATGTATCTGTTTACGTTAATTTGAGACATAACTGACGAAGGATTACACTAATAATCACCAAACGCCGCATTTTGACACATATTTGCATGTATTTGACCGTTTAGGTAACATCTTAAGATAAACGTTCACTTTACTTGTCCGTGTTCCGCAAATACTTTTTCGCGCTTTTAAAAACACAAATAAACATTAAGAAATCAAGCACGTCCCATTTTATGCAAGTCACGTTACAAGATTTTACTGATTTGCATGTGAAATTGGGCTTTTATGGAGGAGCAAAAGCACGCTACTGGAAAGGGTGCGGAATCTGGAGCAATAATCATTTTGTCTCGATTATTGCATTTTCATAATCGTTTGAAGCTGAAATTGAAATCGAAACCAAATTGATTAATTGCACAACCCTAGGTTATATCTTACAATTCAGACTTTTTTTCTCAAAATTAAGAGTTAAACATTGCAAGTAAGTAAGTCTATATTGTAAAAGTTGTCCTAAACCAAAAACAATACCTGTTCTTGTCTTAGGACAAGTTTAATGAACTTTTTTTGATCCACTTCAAATGTTGACTACTTAAAAATAATATAAACATTTGAAGTGGATCAAAACCTTTCATTAAAGCTGTCCTAAAATCAAAACAATACCTGTTCTTGTCTTAGGACAACTTTGATAATTTTTTTTTTTTGATCCACTTAAAATGCTGACTACTGAAAAAAAAATAAAATAAAATAAACATTTGAAGTGGATCAAAACCTTTCATCAAAGTTGTCCTAAAACCAAAACAAAACCCATTCTTGTCTTCGGACAACTTTGATCCACTTCAAATTTTGACTAATGAAAAAATAATAATAATAATTTATCCAATGACTGAACAAACTGGGCATTATAAACTACAGGCTGTTACAAAACAGTCAGGACAAATGACAGTTTGCTAAAACAGTGCCTAAATTGGCTATTGGTTAACCATCAAAAAAAAAAATAAAAATAAATTATATAATATTATATATATAATTTTTTTAATTAAAGACAATGAATCACTTTTAAACAGGTCAGTTTTGATTTCCTGACTTGAAGTCTATAAAGCTGTGAAGCTGACATCCTCTTCAAACTTACAACCACAAATACAAGAGACTTTGAAATGCACTACGATGATAAATCAAAAAACAGCAGCATTTGAAAAGCTGTCATCAAGGTTTTGCCAGCACAGCCTATCCTTGTAGCAGCAAAAGGGAAAAGTGAAGCTAATTGCATTTCTGAAAGGCTCAACAATGTCACGTACACCATTCAGACGCTTTCTTTTAAATGGATGTAAAACGGTCTTGCTCAGTACAGTGGCGCATTCAGAGCTTTTACCAAAGAAGTCATTATCAAGCAAGTGTGCTGTGGATTCCCTGTCAATGATAACTCAATCCAGACAAGTTTAGATTTAATAAGGGTACCGCAGCACGAGGCAAACAAACACACACACACACACACACACACACACACACACACACACACACACGCATAAGTTAGCTTTAATAAGGTTAACACTGCAGGGAGACGCTCTGCTGACACTGTCTTAAGACAATCAGACACAAAGGGCTGCCCAGGGTCACAGAGAGTTTAAAAATGTGGCGTCCCAAAGAGGTCAGCATCTACGCTATCTTTACAATCACCAGAACTACGCTAAAAACCCACAGACATACTTAAATGTTCATGTCGGGCAGATGGATTGTTTCCTAATCTTTTTATTATAGCCATTCCGCTGGCAATGGCTGAATGGCAAAAGTATAAGATGTCTGACACTACAGAAAGATGCATTCACACATTACCCTGATAATAATTTACCATGGTAACTTTAGACTGTGCTAACAAATATTTTTACAGTTTTGCTTATTTGATTTTACAAGAAAGTGATTAATCTTAATAAATAAAAATAAAATCAATAACAAAAATTATAATAAATAAATAATAAAGATTACCGACAAGCTTAATGAGAGAGGCAATATAAATTTACAAAATAAATAAGTTAGCCTTTTAATGTATTAAAAAAAAAAATCTAAAAGTAAAAAAACAGTACTGCATCTGATGTTTATTATTATTATTATTATGTTGAAATAGACCACAAAATGACAGAAATTGTGGGGAAATGATTAGGAAATGATTAATAAAGTATTAATTGCTAAATAAGTTAATAAATAGAATAATATATTATATATATATATATATATATATATATATATATATATATACACACATACATACATACACATACACACACATATATATATATATAATAAACAATTAAATAAATAAATAGACAAACTAGAGACATTTACACTCATAATACACTACATTACAAAATATTTAAATTACAAAAATCTTAAAAATGTCAAAAAAAAATCTGAAAGGCTAAAAATAATAAGAATGATGCTTCTTCTGTTGCTGCTGATGAAAATAAGTGAATAAATAAATATGAATAAGCGAAATACATATTCAAACAAGTCTCGTTGTATAAAAGTCCTAAAGTATAAAATATATAAACAAATAAATACATATAGGCATTAAATTGTGTTAAATTGTTCATTAAATGAAATGCAATGGAATTCAGCATCTGATTAAAGAGCATCAGCCAGCATGGAGTCACATCAGAGCTGCTCATGCACTGCGGTGAATGAGGACAGCTGAATGCGAATGACTTTAATTAAAGGAGCATGAGCTCTCTGCCTTCATACCTCTCTAATCTAACCTTCCCTTGAAGTGGCTCTCTGTGTGTGTGGGGTATATTTGAGCTAAGCCTCATGAGTGAGTGAGCGAGTGTGTGTGTGTTGTGTGTCAGAGAGGGAGACACTTTGTGTGTGCGTCTGCGTCTTTGTAATGGGATCTGCATTTGGCGAGCTGCGTTTCTCCCCGGGCAAACAGAACAGCAGGTTTAGACTCGGCCTATACAAGACCACAACGGCTTTCCAGCACTTAGATTAACCCTTGCAGTGAGGGGATTTACCAGAAGACTTCAATTATTTTTTTTTTTAACAACTTTGATACAAGCTGAAAAAAAAAAAACACAGGGTGTCTCTCTTTCAATGAATGAAGAAATCTGATGGAAACTCCTCGCTTCCTCTCGCACGTTCATTCTGTTTTTTCCACCTCGGCCTCTCATTCATTCATCTTTCTCAAGGCTGTTCTGTATGAGAGAGCAGGAAACAGGAGAAGAACTCTCCCTCTTGCTCTATTGTCCCTTCTGCTCCAGAGAGCTGTAATTCAACCACCCACAATCCCTCCCTGCGCTCACACGTCTCACACTTTAACAACCGTATCTTTACATGACACACAAGCCGGTGGCTTCGTGCACCTGAGGCTACCAGGTGTGTTAGCCAGTCCAGTTCTCAGTTTCCTACCTCCAGTTCGACCCTGCCACAGGAAAGACAAATCGCACATGAGATCTGCTTAACATCTCAATTGTTTCTCCAAGATGGCAATGAGATTAAATGGAGTGCAAATGGAGACTAAAGGCTCCTGCGGAGATTCCCAGAGGCCCTGGTAATCTCACGTCTCGTCTAGAGTTTCAGAAGAGATCGCAGCCTCACAAACCAAAATACAAAAGTCTGCAAGATTCTGCAAAACTACTTCTCGTCAAATTCTTACAAGACCAAATTTATCGGCGCTATGCTCTCTGCATTTTTATAGCTCTAGATTTTTATGACAGCAATTAGCTTCTGTTTTATTTCTCCTCAGGAATTTTGGGAGAAACATCTGAGACAAAGTTACAAAGACAGTTCACAGATTACATTTTTTTAATTATTATTTTATTTTTATTCTGATGTTATTGTTTTGAACAGTATTGACTTTCGTAGTACGAAACATTTAAAGAAGCCTTTTGAGCTCGTGAGTCATACAGGTTTGAAATGCTAATTTTCATTTTTGGATTAACCATCCTTTTACAGGGTTAGTTCAGATGTCAAGCAAAGTACATGTCAGCTTTCTTTGACCATATTTGATGAGCTCAGTGCATGTGCTTTGATCAGTGTTCGAGTCTTTTCACATAATGTATTAATAATCCGGAAATTTTAAACCGTTTGATCTCTTGTACAATCTCTTTACAAACATTTTGAGCACAATTAAAGAAATAGTTCACCCGAAAAAGACAATTCTGTCATTACTTACTCACCCTCAAGTCGTTCCAAACCTGTAAGACCTTTATTCTTCTTCAGAACGCAAATTAAAATATTTTTGATTAATTCTGAGAGCTTTTTGACTTGCATAGATGCCAACGTAACTACCACGTTAAAGGCCCAGAAAGGTAGGAAGAACCAGTTTTAAGGAAATTTACTTTTAAAAGTAATGGATTAAAATATTGTGTTACTCCTTAAAAAAATAACTAACTGCGCTACTTAGTTTTTATGTAAAGCAATGCATCACGTTTCTTTTGCGTTACTTTTTAAATCTGGGCTGGCTAGCTTGTTTTTAATATAAAAAGTTATATTTTTGGCAAACGTAAAAGCCCTTTCACACTAAAAGTGAAATGAACCTAACCTAACCTAATTCTGACCCAGCAAAAAATTTAAAATTTCTTGTAAAATTACAAAAAAAAAAAGTATTGCTTTACATAGTTACCCCCAACACAGGTAAGGACCATGCATCATGGTACTCTCGCAAACGCAGAGCACAGAAGAGAAGAAATGGTTAAATAAAGTAGTATTTTTTTTAAGTAGTAAATTTCCCTCGCACACAAAAAGTATTCTTTTAGCTTTATAAAATTCAATTTCTGGGCCTTGAATGTGTCAGCTGTGTTGCTGTCTATGCTGGGCCAGAAACCTCTCGGATTTCATCAAAAATATCTTACTTTGCTTCCAAAGAAGAACAAAGGTCTTACGGGTATGGAATGACATGAGGGCGAGAAATTAATGACAGAATTTTCATTTTTGGGTGAACTATCCCTTTAAAAATAATATGGTTATTAACTTTAACATCCATGGAAATCTTCCATTGGTTCTTTATAAATGGAAAAGGTTTCAATTGATTTAAAATGTGCTTCAGACTAAAAAAGAAAAAAGAAAAATATAAATAAATAAATACATAAATACATAAATAAATAAATAAATAAATATTTACACACACACACATACACTGTTCACTGATAGGTTCTGTGGGAATCCCAAATTGAATCACCTGTATAGCAGTGAAAACCGCTATCTGGTTGTCTCGTTATTTTAAAACATCACAGAGCATTAGAGTTATAGCGCCACACAACGGACATTTCAAGTCTGCAGTGACGCATACAAAACCAACGTCAACATAAAACATACCATATGTACGTTTCTCTGTTCTGGGAAAAACGAACAAACAAACAAACTTTTTTTAGCGCCACTCAGTGGACATTTTTACATTGAATATGTCACGAAACGTACATGGAGGTACACATTTCACGTCTTGCAAAAAAGTTTCCACAGGGACGCATTCATCATGGGATCAGGTTGGAAAAACAAAGCAGTTGTCAGGTTTTGTCAAGCTTTGGTGGGATGGACTTTCAGTGGAGGGACAGAAATTAACCTTAATCATTAATTTAAGGTTGTTCCAAAACTTTTGGAACAACATGATGGTGAGTAAATGACAATTTTAGGTTTTTAATTAATTAAAGTGTCTATAAAATTTATAAAATATCAGTTTCATTACCTATTTTGCTTCTGTAATATCAAGCATTTCTGATAAAACACCATAGTGAACAAGAAAAAAAATAAACAGGGTTTCAAAACCCTGTCAAAACACACTGACTAAATGAATGCACTCCAGATAAAAAAACATCTGCCAAATGCATAAGTTAATCATGAAAACTTTGTTTTGAAAGTCAATTTTGATTTCAAGCGGACTTGAAAAGAAACATAGCAGAAAAATGTAGGACTGTTTCAACCCCCTCCCTCCCCTTCTCTCTCAATCCTTCGTTTTCCCTCGCCCCCCTCTGTCAAGTCCTCAACTTCCTCTCAATTAGCAGGTGTGCTAACGCTTTCTTCTCCCTTCTCTTTTTCTGTAGCCCTCCAAGTCACTCACAGCTGACCCCCTTACACAAGCCCTCCTCACACGCACGTACACACACACACACACACAGATACCACCCCCCTCCGGAGTATAAAAGAGTCTTAAAACTCCAGGATGGAACTTAATCCATGAAAGGAAAAGTGAAAAAAAAAAGCCCGCCAAGTGGCTCAGCCCATCCCAGCGTGGCATGGCGCTCAAAGAGAAACACACACATACTATTACCGCATCTGGCAGACACAACATTACACGCTCTGTTCGCCGCACCACCCCGAAGTGACGCGCTATGCTAAATCTGCTCGATTGGTTTTGGAAAGACGGCCTGGAAAAATCCACAGGTGATTTGCAAAGTCTTTGATTTTCATTCTCTTGTAAACACTAAAACAAAATACTTCCTGGGGGAGCTCTTTGAACTGAGATACCGCCATGACATTTTCCCTGGCGGCTTATCCGTCTCCCTCTCTTGCGCTCTCTCGTTCCCCTCCGCTCGCTTTTCCTCGAGCCCTTGTCTTAAGCTCCCTGGGTTTCTTTTCTTCTCTCTTTAAATAGAGGGCCAGGACTGTGAAGTCTAATAATGGTCATTTTGCCTCCCATTGAAGGCTGGGTAATTCTGCCAGGCCTCGGTTCACTTTGAAACACATGACACAGGGAGCTTCCCAGTGGCCATGGCAACTCACTCAGTGGGTTCCAAAGCCATGATTTCATACTTGCAGAGGGACAGAAACCTGCCGGCCAATTGGGAGAAGCTCCGCCCACTGGGAGAGAACCTTTGACACCAAGCAAAGGAAAACCCAGTGAGATAATATCAGCAAGTTGAGGCATACACAAACATAAAAGAGAAACCCCAGAGCTAGGGCCCCATCGGCGCTCTGCGCTTCAAAAACGCTAACCGTTCCCCCCTCACCCCACCCGCTCTTGCTACTTGTAGATGATGTGTGTGTGTGTGTGTGTGTGTTAATAATGAAAACTAAAGGCGAAGTTTTACTAAAACTCAATACGTCACGATCTAAAGATGTACACTGACATTTCTACCTGTGTTATTGGCATCTAAAGCTTAAAAATCCTTTTCATGAACTGAACTAATTCTGCAACAGAATACAAATATTAGACGAAAAACTTGAATGGAAAGTGGAAAAATAATAACATTACAATAGTTATATAAAAATAAATTAAAACTATATATAAATAAAAATTACAAGTACGGCAAAACTATAAATAATACAAGAATTTAAAACACCAATAAATACTATAATAATACTATAATTTTAAACAATGATTTCAAAAAACGTGATTTAAACGCATTTACCTGGAATATAAATAAAATAAAATAAAATAAAATAAGATAAAATAAAATAAAAATTACCGATAATGCCTTGATGAATAAATAAAAAATATAAAATGAAATCTACAATAAAATAAAAATTCTGTTTATGTAGATATCATTCAATATTTCAATAATATAATTCAAAAGTCTTATGTCATATGATGGGGTGGATGGTGTTAAAAATAGTTGAAATAAACTGGTGTGAATAGTGTTAAAATAGTAAAAAAATAAACCAAAAACATTTATATTGCTACAAAATTGTCATGTTTGACCGATAATGCCTTGCTGAATTAATAAAATAAAATATAAAATGAAATGTAAAATAATAAAATTAAATTAAATAAAAATTCTGCGCCTAAACGTTTTGAACGGTAGTGTTTAAGTAGATATTATTCAATATTTTTATTCAAAATACTTCTGAAAGTCATGACAGTGTGGATGGTGTTAAAAATAGTTTAAAAAGTATAGAATTTATTTGAAATATACTTTCATATTGCTACGAAAGAGTCACTTGTAACTGATAATGCCTTGCTGAATAATAAAATTAAATCAAAATTCTGAGCCTAAACTTTTGAATGGTAGTGTTTATGTAGATATTTAATTGTATTCAAGTCTTCTAAAGTCATATGATAGTGTGGATAGTGTTAAACAGTTTAAAAAAAAAAAAAAGTCTAGAATTTAGTCGAAATATACTTTTACATTGCTAAAATATTGTTACGTTTGACCGATAATCCCTTGCTAAATTAAAAAATAAAATGTACTGAGCCTAAACCTTTGAATGGTGATATTTATCTAGACAGCATTCAATCTTTTTTAAAGTGTAAATTAAGATGAGCGTGGATAGTTTATGACAGATACTGACGAAATAAACAAACAAACAAATTCGTAAAATCAGAAATATAATAAAAATGACAAAAGTACATAAAATTGCTCAAACTAAAATGAAAAAAAAAAACTGAAAATAATACAAACTAATTCAAAATAGAAATACATACTATATTAGTAATATATAAATAATACTAAAATAACATTTATTTTGACATCCTAAGAACAAAAAGTTTGAGCTTCTTCAAAACCAAAACATTTCAGCATCTAACTCGTCACTCTAGCGGTGCAGCTTAATCTCTCTCTGGTTTTTAATCGAGGTGACTCGAGCGCCATGCAGTCAAGCAGCAGGTGGGTGGAGGTGCTTCAAGCCGCCTCCGGCCTGCATCAGGATTTAGCTTCCTTTCTAGAGCAATTACAGCACACAAAAAGCAATGTTCCAGTTCATCAAAGAGGAGCTCATCAAACAGTGATGTATGAGCAAAGCGCACATACGTGTGGACACCTAGAAGCCTATTCAAACACTTTCGCTTAGTTGCTTTCACAAATGTCTTAAGGGAATTAAAGGCAAAGGTGCAGCAGATATTGCGACTGTTGCAATGATAAACATTTAAAGCAAATGAAAATCCTGCCGTCGTTTACTCACCCTCATGTCTTTCAAAAACTCGTATGACTTTCTCGCTTCAGTGGAACACAAAAGAAGCTGTTTATAGCAAAATTGTGACTATTGCTGTCAGGCAAGATTGTCAAGGCAATATGATTTAAATTTCAGTCTGTTTTTCACACCGTCATATGACTAGTGAATGACATCCAAATAAACACTAGTGTTCAAACGTTGCATTCAATTGGTCAAAAGTAAAAAAACATGATACATGGCCATATCCATTTTTCCATGTAAACGAACTTGAATAAGAGAAAAGTAGATACTATTTAGACTTGTTACACACACACACACACACACACACACAGTCATGTGGACTGATGCAATGGGAACGGGAAGACTCAGTATGCGGTCGGGAGATGAAAGGACAGAACCCCTCAGCCGGTTTTGCATGTGTCAGAGCAGAGCACTGTTTGGAAAAAAGGATATCATGCTGGCAGAGAGACAAAAAAGAGAGAAAGAAAGAGAGAGAGAGAGACCAACAAACAGATCAAGACGGCCCTTGAAAGAGGAGGGACCTGCTGGGAATTAATGAAGTACATTCACCACAGGAGAAACAACAAAATTTGTGTACGATATGTGAGTAAGAGACAAGTTTCACTGCGCTTAGTCATCGGAATATTAAAGGTTCTATAGAATAAAAGCTTTTTAAAATTACACCATTAAAAATTTGGAAAAACGTCAATAATTTCTCTACTAAAAAACAAGGAAAACCAGAGCTCACTTAAGGGTTTTTTTATGACATCATATCCTTGCAGTACAAAACAGGCTTCTTATTGGCTACTGAGGAAGTGAGGGGATAAAGCATTAGACTTCAGGTCATGCATTAACCTGAATGATCACTTTAAACTAATTTCCTGAGGATTCCCGATGAGAAGATTCACAATGCGATGAGGCTAGTCTAGGTGAGAAAGAGTGGCGTAACAGAACAAAAGAATGAGCAGGAACGAGAGAGGAAGCAGGAGAGGTGGGAGGTGAGCGGAGCGATGGCTCTCTGCGGACAGAGACAGGAAAAGGAGGAAGAAACTGTGTACATATACATGTCAGCGGGGCAGCTCCGTCAAGACCTTACACAAATCGGAGAAGCCTACATGACCTTTTCTCAAATATAAACACAGGGCAGTGTGTAACGAACCTGAAACGCTCATATCTTGTGAAGACAAACCATTCACGTGACCCACTTCACGTTGCATATCAGTTTTGAATCCAACTGTCACATTGTATTGTTGATCAGAACAGATTTTTGTAGCTTTTCATCTTAAAAGGTCCACTGACGTGCTTTGAAACACACAGTGCGATTTCATTTCATCTGAAACATATCAAGCAGCCCCGCCTCCTTTTTTAAATGGCCAATAGTGTTCCGTTTATATCACAGCTTGGGCCAGAGCCGTTGAGCTTGGTAAAGCCCCATTTGACAGCCGCAATCTCATCCATTTCAAATAAAATATAGCATTCTGTATAGAAATCAAATTTGTAGTCTGCACCAACTCACGCATATGATCCACTCTGTGCTATCAATGTCTCTGCAGTTCGCATGAGGCAGCGTGAAACCACACTTCTTTCGCCCCAATGGAAAGCATATTTACACTGTTTGAATAGTTCACAATCCACTATATATAGGGCACAATGTTCCGTTCTCTGTAATATAAAAAAAATACTAATTCTGTGAACAAGTGACCAATTTCAGCCGCAGCTTCAGCATCTATTTATAGTGTAGGGGGCGGGACTTTTGATTCTAGACAGCATTTGATTGGACAAAGTTTGATGAGAATCTGAAGTACAGAGTGATGTCATCAAAACAGTTCATCCATTGGATCCCTCTTTGAACTTCTGCCACCTGGCCGGTGATACAGAGCCCCAAATACCCAAATACCAGGACAACCAGGCACAAGAACAGTTTCTTCCAACAGGCAATCCACCTTATGAACAGTTAAATGTTTCCTTCATTGTGTAATAAAAATGTTTGATTCTATTCCATTCTATTATCTATAACACAGATGTATACCACTTATTTATTTAAAAAAATAAAAAATAATTGTCTATTTATATTTACTAGTGGTGTCAAAATTAGCATGTTAACGCAGACGATAAATTCTCATTTTAACACATTAAAAATATTTAACACAATTAACGCATGGACGGGGCTAGGTTTGGCCACCCCACTCAAAACTGCTATAGAAATGCATTTATTAAATGCACAGAGCGTCTTTACGAGCATATATCAAACGGGAGACTTTTCAGATGCACGCTCCAACTTCACTTCAGCACCAGACGCGAGTCAAACGAGTGCATGTGTATTTTTATTTTCATCTTATTTTTATTGTGTTGTTGTTGTCTTTGTGTAATGGAAGCTAATGACACCGAAACAAATTCCTTGTATGCACAAGCATACTTGGAAATAAAGCTCTTTCTGATTCTGATTCAGATACTGTAAGTCAGACTGTAAGTTTTGGATGCTTATATTTTGTAAATGCAAATTTTGTCATTGTTTTGGAGCACATTAGCTTTCTAGATAACATTAAGGTTAAAGTATTCAAGCTGAAAAGAAACTTCCCTTTTGATTTCATGGGAATAATAATTGATAAGAATCTACTGCTATCACGGAGGGTTTTAAACCAGCACACATATTTATAGAGACAGTCTATTTTGAGTAATGTTGATAACCAAACTGTTTTGGCTCCTATCGACTTCCATTGTATTTTTTGTCCATACAATGAACGTCAATAGGAACAGAAACTGTTTATCAACATTCTTCAAAATTTCTTTTGTGTTCCACAGAAGTCAGTCAGTGATGTAAGGGTGAGTAAATGACAGTTTTTTCATTTTTTGATAAACATGGTTTAACTGGCACAAAAAAAATGCGCATTTACACAGGCTGCAAATCAAGACAGGTCTCAGTCAGAACTGGTTCAGTGCTTAAAATTATGTAAGCAAGCAACTAACCGAACATCATGAGGTCACTCATGATCATTATACAAGAGACACTGAAAAGAATGCTCTCTACTTATACTGCATGTACAACAGTTTAAAAGTTTATTTATTTTAGTTTTTTTTTTATTATCAATGTTTTTGTGGAAACCTTGAAACATTTTTTTCAGGATTCTTTGATGAATAGCAAATTTGAAAGAACAGCATTTATTTAAAATATAAAACTTTTGCAAACAGCATTATGTCTTTACTATCACTTTTGATCAACTGGATGCATCCTAGCTGATCTAAATCTATTCACCACTATTCGAACAACAGCGGGAAGATAAAAGAGACAGTGAAAGGAAAAGAAAAACAAAAATAAGGGCAAGGGTGGCACAGCAGGGACAGACTGGCACAAGCGGGTCAAAGGGACACTGGTGAGACCGGACAGACACTGATGCCGGGACTAGAAAGAGAACCCCAGCTGAGCGTGGGCCTATATCAGAGGCCCGATTATGACAGTCGACTCTCTAATTATAGCACTGGCACAAAAGAAGGGGAGGATGTTTTTCTATCCCATTATTATGAAAAAAAAAGAGATGGAATGCGTTTACCCCCCATTCACCTAATGTGAACTTTCCAGAAATCATATCAGTTGATATTCTGAATTTATTTTTCAAATGCTATTTGTGTTGGTTTATTGGTTTGCCACAGATAAAGAACTGTTCGCACACTTAATTAATTTCTCCTTGTCTTATAAAATCAACATGAAAAGTAGTATACTGACATAACGTAATTCCCTTGTGCTAATAAGACGACAATAGACACCTAAATGAATGCTGATTATTTAAGAACATCTCAATGAGAAGAATCCAAAAGGGAAAATGTGTTGTGTGTAACGTTAAGCCCATTCCAGCATTTTAGACATGGGAAAATATTTAGCCGTTTTAGAGCAAAAGAGTCTTGCTGAGTATAAATGTGTGGAAATCTTCAAATTTCCCCATAAAAAGATCAAACATGCAAACAGATATTGGTGTCTTGAGACTGCAGCAAGCTCAGCCAATTAGGAAACGCTTTATCTGCATCTGGATTTGTTCAGTGTATTTAAAAAGCACCAATGGTAGCCAACACCACACTGAAAGTATTTTACCACAGCAGTTCCACAAATCAGGTGACACACTACTTGGACAGTGCTGTATGACTGTCTTGAACAACAAAACCATTGACTAGTTTTTGCTGAATAAATCAAAGTGGAATTATTGCTGTCTGGTTGTGACAAAATCACCTTTGGCCAGCAGGCAATGCAATATGAAAATATGCACAAAGATACTCCAACATATTCAGGGTTCTTACACATTTTTATCAATAAAATTCCATGACTTTTCCATGACTTTATGTAAATATTCATGACCTAATATTTCAAGAAATGTCTATGTATACATGTTAAATAAGAAGATAAATCCATGTTTCACCGCAACATATTTTGTTTACTAAAATAAATGCAAGCTTTGTAGTGTAGAATACGAAATAGCCATTTATTTAAATAACGCTTGCAGAGTAACAGTTCCATAAAAAAAAATACATAAAACCCAGAGAACCTTCGCGCTGTCCGGATTCCAGCTAGAGCCCCTATAAAAATAGTTCAGTTTTGTATGCAATGGCAAAGTTATTATATTTCGTGTAGTTTTTTTATAAAGTTCTTTTAGAAAAAGAGAAAAGAAAAGTTCTTTTAGTTTGAAGCATTTTTGTTCGTTAAATATACGTTTTTTGTTTTTTAAAGTATAACAAACAGCGGTCGGTGGAAGACTGTTTATAGGCTGTTTGATCAATTTGCCTTTCCAAATGATCAGGACTTGACTAAAATAAAACACAGATATAGAACAATAAGTATAAAACAATTTAAACGTTAAACCTAGATTAATGTGCGCTATTAGGTGCTTATCCAATCGTTTGTGCGGAGAGTTGAAGCTAAAGCCGCTTTGCAGGACATGGAGGTGCCAGCACGATCACGTCATTTTTTTCAGTGGAAACTATTTAAAATTATCCATCATTTTTGTTCACAAAGGTAAGAGTAAAATATCATTCGGAACTGTAAAGGGTCTACTTTTATTTGCGTGCAAAATCAACAAAACGTTACAAACAATGATTTTATAAAATAAAGAAAACAAACATGATGCACAGACATGATAAATACATATTTAGAAAGCTTTCAATTGTTACTTAACGAAATAAAACAAATCGAAAACAAAAACTCTTTCATTATGTCATTATTCGTAAAGATGCATTTCTCTAAAGGCGCATCTAAAGAGAAGATTGTGAGTTCGGATATTTGCGACACTGACTCAGAATACACAAAATAATTCAAATATTTCCTTACTATTTCCCCCAACATGTTCATTGTTATTTATTTTTGCCTATTGGGCGCAATACCTTAAAAAATAAAAGCAGCATGTTTTTACGATCGGAAATTAAACGTATACCACTTCTATAGGCACCATACAGCACTGCCTGGCTGTATGTGACGCCAAATTTCAGTTTCATTTTGGGCAGTTTGCGCATCTGCTTGCTCTAGAGAGGTTCGTCCACGGCGTGAGTTGACCACATAGCCTACTAAAGTTAGCTGAAACTGCGAGTCGCCGTTACCCCACACAGAGAACGGATGGACGGATCATGCGAACGATAACTATTGTAATTTAACCAGTATTATCAACTACATTCGAATATACAGAGATCGTGAAACAAATTTCCATGACTTTTCCAAAACTTTGTGGGTTAATTTATTTTTCCAGAACTTCTCCAGGCCTGGAAAATGCCATTTTAAAATTCCATGACTTTTCCAGGTTTTTCATGACCGTACGAACCCTGTATATTGGGAAATGTCACTCCAAATACAATAATTTATGCCTAGAAGTCATTAACATTTATGAACAGAACTTTGAACTAATGTACTACATTAGGTAAACATTGAACGCCGTCTTTACCTTGCCCAGTACAGTAAGGCAGCTGGGGTCCAACTCAGGTTGCTCCAGTTTGACCACTCCAACCCAGCCGTATTCGTACAAGTCCTCTTCATCATTATTGTTACACAGGCCCAAAGGGTGCATCTGAAAGACAAAGAAAATGTAATTTAATATCTCATTTCAAAAGTCCAAATTCTAGCCACATACTCTTCGATTCCCAGATTAGAAAACAGATTGGAAATTGTTACAAAGACTGCAAGACAAGAACATTTTAGGAAAGATGAAATGCTTTGATTTTTTGTTTACATAAATTTAAAGAGAATAGTTTAACGTTGTATTATGACATACAGAGGTGCACCTTCAAATGATAAGTGTTAACCTGACCTCATGTTATTGCGCCATAACTCTACTTCCTTTATAAACTGCCCTACACTGACGTGCTACGCCACACCCACAAAACAGCAAAGGTGTGGAAACTCTAAAAAGGTCTGTGTGGCGCAGACATGATGATTACCATCATTTAGGTGTGCACCAAACCATCAGAGCAGATTCTCTCCTCTTGGCGCAAATCCCATCTGTCAGTTGTTGCAAGTGTGAAATCTAGCGCTTTTGATGTGTTGAAAATTGACAACATGGACGGTTATCAATGAAAATCTTCCAGGAGATAAAACTCTCCTAAAATGAAAACAACTAGGTTAAAGATTATTTGGGAATTACATAAGCACTGAATGAGGCCATGAATTGTTTGAGCATGGCGGTTTATTACTTTATTAGTGCTATTAGCTTCAGTAGACAATCATTTCATGGACGTGTTCCTGGATTTTATATTAAATGAATGATAGCGTAAGCTTTGCTGGCCTTGAATTGAATTCCAACCAAAAGATATCAATCTGGAAAAATAAACAGAGATATAATAACCACCTTTATGAGATAATATTGGTGCATTTGCACGACCAAAAAAAAAAAAAAAAGCAGCGTTGCGCAAGTTAGTTCAGAGCGCACTCATTTGCGTACCAACATAATTGACTAAATGCAATATTTCATTAAGGTTCATTAGTCATTGTAGGGAAATAGCGAGAAGAATAAAGTGCAGTAAACGCTAAAACTCTTTGCACTACAAATCAGTGTGTTCATAATAAACAATACATTTTATATAATATGGTAAAACACACCAGTTTGCAATATCAAGCAGCGAAATGAGCTGTTTTGTACAGCTAAAAACGGCTGGAAGTGGATAAGACCAGAAGCCTCGCACATGAAATTTACAAATGGCTCTTACGGGAAAAATACGATTTTTAAGTATACTTAATTGCTGGCAACCTGCCAAAACAAAAACTTGCTGAATTTAGGTTTGAAAATGAAGAAAGAAAAAATTAGCTGCACTATAATAAAATAATTGTATTTTTATTTAATACTTTTTATTATAAAAATACAATAGTATTATCATAATTTATTATTATATATAACATACCATGACAACTGGTTTGACCTCAGTGACCTGTTCCCTACTCATAGCTGAGAGCTTCAGGGCAAATATGCTAAGAAGTGCTGCTCCAAATGAACAAATTGGATTAACACTCTGAAAAAGCTGATTATCATCTTAACTCAGGGATCAAAAGCCACATCAGCTCCCGAGAGGCCTTGGATTCCACATTTGCATAAAACTTAGCTGATGTTGTGGCACTGAAACTGACAACATTTTAAAATAGGGTGACCACTGCTAACCTAGTTTCTCATGCAAAAAAAAATTATGTTAAGATACCCTGACTGAATGATGCATTTTCTAATCAGAGACCATCTTGATTACATTCAGTGGGAACTTTGGATTTTAGTGAGGATTGCTCATTGGATTTATCAGCAGTTTCGCAAAAGCGGCCTGTCAGGAGAAGTCAAAGATGACATTCTGCAAACACTATTACAGACATCTTCCCTAATATCCCATGTTGTTTAGCCTACTTTTCTGGAGTGTGCTGACATTGCTTCCTAAGCAAATACCTAAACTTATGTTTTTTGAAGAAAATCAAAAGGCCACACAATACCAGAGAATTCAACTACACCTGTAAACATTTGCACTCTATACTCCTATTTTACAACACACATTCACCAACACTCATGTTTGGCCCCCAGTTCGCCCCAACACATTTCCCAAGTAGGCTCCCACGACTGGCTGAATGTACACACTTTTGTCCGTCCCAGGGTCCCCAATCTCTCCCTCTTATTTTTCTGTCCATCACTCTGCATTTTGCCCAGCCGTCTCTTCTTTAACCACCAAAAGAGGCAACCCTTGTTCAGTTTCGTCACCGTTCTCTTGTACAGCCGTTCAAATGTGTATCTCCTTTCATGGGCAATATTCTTAATAAAATCACAGCAGTAATCACTATGACGGCAGGCAGTCAAACTCTTTATACCCGGTTCCACCTTAAGCATCAGCGGATTGAGTGCAGTACATAAAGTGCTGCAATGCCATAAGTGATTCTCAATGGAGCTAGACATGAAAGTTATCTCTATACATAGAAGATGGACGGCTGCCAGTGTGATGCTTTTCACCCCCTTTATTGGATTTAACTGATGATGATAATAATCATTAAAGGATATGTATGAAGGAAAACAATGTCCTGCTTAATAATGGTAACACTAACCCTTTAAAATGTTCTTAGAACAGTGTTTACACCAAGGAGGACAGATGGACAAACATAAACTGTTTCTCCTCCTCTGAACGAGGATTGACCCAATTTGGAGTTGGTCAGAAACAGGACGGCCAGTCTCAAAAAAACATGAAAATGCCACTCACACCACAAGCAAACTCAATTCGCTGATGCTTTGATCAAGTATTTCAGCCTCCTCATCAAAATAGTCCAGGTAGCAGAGTTGCTTTTGCACCCATTTTAGGGCTTTTTTTATGTTGGGTTTGACTGTGTTTGATAAAACATGTTGGGGGTTCAAAGAGTCCTGCAATTCAAAGAAAGCAGTATGTGTTCGCACATCTGCCTGGGGCCAATTCATAACAGTAGGGGCCAGCTTCAACTCAAATCAAAAACACTCATAAAAAGATTTTACGCCATGCTTGGTTTCTTTCATTGCACCAAATAGGATTTTTTTCATTTAATCTCAATCTTCATTTGTACAATCCCAACATTGCTTCTTAAATAGCAATCTTTTAATCTATACACTATAATAATGTGATTAGGATGACGCAAATCTTGTGTTTTTTTAGCATTATTTAGATAATATTATAGTATTTGTTAATATTTTTGTATTAGCATATAATGCAGAATAATGTAGTACAGTAGTCAACATTTGAAGTGGATCAAAACCTTTCATCAAAGTCGTCTTAAAACCAAAACAATACCTGTTCTTGTCTCAGGACAGCTTTGATGAACTTTATTGATCCACTTCAAATGTTGACTACTGTATTCAAAAAGCAGTGCTGCTTTGTTTACAGCAGTAACCAAGGAAACTATCACTGCTGTTCCATAAGCGCCACCTGCTGTCAGAGCGTGAATTCGTGCTCTGATTCGGTCTGTTCGCTGTTTTTGTTTTGTTCAGATATTTAATGTAGTATAGTTTTACAAAGCTCTGACCATTCTGTTTTTGCTTTAAATTTTAAAATTCTACAATCTAATTTACATCAAACTGCTCAAGCTACACTACCAGTCAGAAGTACAAAATACAGCAACAGTAGTAACATTTTTACCATTTAAAAAATAACTTTCTATTTGAATACATTTTAAAATGTGATCAAAGCTAATCTTTCAGCATCATTAGTGTATTCAGTCTCACATGATCCTTCAGAAATCATTCTAATATACTGATTTGCTGTTTAAGAAACATTTAGTATTAGTATTATCATCATCATCATCATCATCATCATCATCATCATCATCATCATCATCATCATCAATATTTAAAACAGTAGTGTACATTTTTCAGGACTGTTTGATGAATAGAAAGATCCAAAGATCAGCATTTATCTGAGAAAAAAAAAAAAACTTTTGTAACACACTACACCATTCAAAAGTTTGGAGTAAGTATATTTTTTTTATTTTGGGAAAGAAAAGATAGAAAGTAATACTTTGTATTTAGCAAGAATGCTTTAAATTGATCAAAAGTGGTTATAAAGACATCTACAATATTGCAAAAGGTTTCTATTTCAGATAAATGCCGTTCTTCTAAACCGACTATTTATCAAAAGAAACCTACTAAAAATTCAGCTTTGAAATCACAGGAATAAATTACATTTCAAAATATATTCAAATAGAAAAAAAATTTCAAAATTTTACTGTTTTTGCTGTACTTTGGATCAAATAAATGCATGCTTGGTGAGCAGAACAGACTTTTTTTTTAAAAAAACATCAAAAATCTTACATAGCATCACTATTTAGCATGTTTGTTTTGCACGGTTTCATGCATTCTGATTCATTTAAAGGCACAGCCAGGGGGAAAAAAAACCTGTGATAAACCACCAAACCGCAGAGAGAGAGAAAAAATAAATATATGTGATAGATTTTTGGTCAAACTATTTATATTTTTATATATTTTTTAAAATTCACTTTGAATAGTTTTAGTTTAAAACAGTAACACAGGAACTGAATCAGTAAATCTGCATTGCTACAAAACTGTGGTCGTGCAATATTATATTAAGCAAATTAGATGATAAATGACCATGTGCGTTTAAATAAAAAGTCAAGGCTAAAAGACACTAAACAGAGCTGGTCTAAAATCAACCCAGCAGATAGTAGCCTACATGTTTTAAAAACACAGACCTCTTATCGTCAAAGCTGACCTAAACGTGTTGGTACACACGGAGCAAGCGTTCATGGATCGTGGCTGTGGTCCAGTAGTAGAGAACAGAACAGATGAGTCGCAGCCACAGGCATGGCATTTAGGTCAAGGCCAGTATCAATTTCACCCACAACAATCAAAAAGCCCAGCTAGCCCGAGGGTACGCTCTGCTATCAAACTCCACTCCATAACCCACACTACAACCACTTTCACTGGCTTCAACCCGACGTAACCCGATACCAAGATTTTTCATAGCTAATTTATGCCCTCTGATTAGTACGTATAAAACTAACAAACCTACTTAACCGCAACTATAATCTGACACGGGACACATATATCATTCACGGCAACGAGGCCACAAGTCCGTCGACTTCAAGCTGAGATGATTTCGTGGAAACAAACTCTTTCCTTCTGCAAGGGGCAATTTCTCTCCTTCCTCATGCCGCTGGTCTCACCAACCTCCCCCCTTTTTCCCAGTTCTGACCCTGTGCCCGTCACACAGCCCCCACCCCCTGCCGCAGGAGTGCAGAATAGTTCCTGGAATAACAGACCATCCTGCCAGGAGAGGTGGGGGAATATTTGATCAAAGCCACAAGCGGGCTTCACAACCCCCCCTCTTCCCGGGCCCGCAGCCACTTAGAGAAACTCTGTCCTCGGCCGCGGCTCTCAGGGCAGCTTTTCAAACAAGGCCAAGAGCCTTTCAAACAAGCAAGAGTGCTGGGAGTTCTCAGTGCCGAGCGAACGCCATGTGCACGGGAGCCTCGGACGGCTGCTGGCTTCCCTCTCCGTTTGTATTTTGGCGGTTGACAGAGATAGAGTGCAATACTTCTGAGGTACAAGGTTTAGAAGAGGCACTAAAGATACAGTGATCAAGAATAAACCAATGTTTGAGAGTACTAGTGGCAGCTAAAACAGGCTGCATCCGAAAACGTAGTGAAAAACTAGTATGTCCGAATACACAGTATGTAGAAAAGTTCCCTGCTTCCGAAGGGATTCTGAAGTGTGCATCCAGTGAGTACTTCAGGATCCCATGAGGCCACGGGAAAAGATTTGTGAATGAAGCAATGCAACTGACACTGGCAGGTCACGTGGTAAATGTAGTACATCTGCATTAAATTCACTACATACCATTCTTTCAATAGAACATACTTTTTAATGGTCGTGAAATAATTGACCCTTCGCAAAAACCTGCCCTCCTTGGTTACTGTTGCTATGTCCAACAAACAATGCCGCTCTCACACTACACGTTCTCATGCAGTGAAAAACACATTGCGGAGCAAAGAGGAAACTAACAGCACGCCAACAGACAAGACAGCAGGTTACTTCTGAAATGAAACAAGGTCATTTTAAAAAAAAAAAATTCTAACAATAAATACTATTTTGTGCCTTATTAGATCATTAGACATGTGAACAGATGATTTTTTCTTATTTGCTTAAAGCATGAAATAAACACGAAAGAACATCAGCATGTATTTTATTTAAACCGCGAAAATTTTTCCAAGTTTAAGTCCACCAAAGTTAATCTACTCTCCTGTCTGATTTGTTTGTCGGACAAAATGGCGGATTCAGCGTTATGATTGGTCAGATCACCTGTCAATCAAGCTGTTTGCAAAGGGTCAGTTACTCAAAAGGAGTAACTAAATCTGGAGTAGGAAAATCTAGGCCATTTAGGCCAGAAACTTTTTTTGGACACAGATGTGAGTGCTTAACCAGCCCGCCGCAGTCCAGTTGAACAACTCATAAACAAAATTATTGGAATTTTTACAAATTTAGTTAACGAGCACTGCAAGAAATTACCAATGCGTGTTTTTGAGGAGAGAAATCTAAAAAAAAATTACATCAACCAAACCAATGTCAGGAATCAACAAATGACAACCAGTATCCTAGCAATTTGCAAGCATATTAAATTTACCCTAATCTTCATATACTGTACATATAGGATTACATGACACACACACACACACACACACACACACACACACACACACACAACATAAATGTGTATCGGCTCAGAATGTTAAAAAAGCAAATGTCAACTTTGCTGCTAGTCAGAATGTGTAATAGAAAACAGTCTTTCGCTTACACACTACAACACAATGAATAATTATATGTGACCCTGGACCACAAAGGGTCACAAGGGTCAACTGAGATTTATACATAATCTGAAAGCTGAATAAATAAGCTTTCCATTGATGTATGGTTTGGGTGATTAGGATAGGACAATATTTAGTCGAGATACATCTAAATCTATTCTCAATATAATCTAAATATTGAGAAAATCACCTTTAAAGTTGTCCAAATGAAGTTCTTAGCAATTTATACAAATATACCCTGTGCTACTTAAGGTTTTGTGGTCCAGGGTCACATAATATTTTAATTTAATTTTTTTTTTTTGTATAAATTATTTCTTATTAAATCAGTCATTGTTTTTATTAAATGGTAAACTAAAACTCTGTCAATAATTACTCACCCTCCTGTCATTCCAAACCTGTAAACTCCTGGATTTCATCAAAAATATCTTAATTTGTGTTCCGAAGATAAACAAAGGTCTTACAGGTTTGGAACAACATGAGGGTGAGTAATTAATAAAATAAACTGGGTAAACTAACCCCTTTAAGTGTAATGTTAATTATATAGGTTACATTAATTTTATTTGAATAAAATATTAGTTACTTTTTTTAATAAAAACTAAAGAATATGACAACTAAATATTGAGTAAAATTGTCAATAAAACAAAAAGTGTAAAAATGTACTCTCGGTTTGCAAGCCAAGCAACTTCATCCACACAGCACCATGAGAGAAAATGGATGGAAAGCATTTCACGCCAGCAACCGTAGCTTAACGCCGTCCATCAGTTGCGAAGCCGTGCCCTCTGGCGTAGACCAGGAGGTCATATTCTCTTGAACCCTACGTGGATCCCTGCCGTAGCCAGTCAGTCCCTCTCAGCTGTTACATATCTCTAACATTTCCTCATCTATAAAACTGGAAGGCCGTCTTGTAATCAAATGCCCACACATAGCGGGAAAAGCTTTGCATTGGGTACACAAGGCAACCCGGGCCAGTTTCTTTTTGGCGCTGGACGTCTGAACTCCCACCTACTATCCAAACAGAGGATGTACTCTCAGACTCCAACACTATTCTGGTTTGTCTATCGGAAGAGTGTGAAATACTGGAATGGGACAGATGCCTACGGCTTCTCCTCTACTTGCCCTGGACTATTTATCTTTCTCCTTCTCCCTCTTCGCTTTCATCCCGCAGCCATAAAGCTGTCAGACATTTATAATCTCACACTACGATTGCGTGTTTTCTAATCAAAACAAACATTTTTAAAAGCGAAGGAGCACCAAAAATGCGATTGCGAAAAGTCGGAGCACACATATATACTTAAAAACAGAGACAGAGAGGGAAAAGAGGAGGAGCTTGCCGCTCTGATTGCTTGTGTCTTCTCGTTTCCCAAGCACTGGAAATAACTTCAAAGGGGATCGCAGCCTTGAAGAGAGCACAGATAGAGTTACAGTGTGGCAGCTGGAGAAGCCTTGCAGGTGGGGCCTGCTCTGACGGTGTAATATTATCTCATAAAGGGAGACTGGGCCCTTTTTCAAAGGAGGCGACTTCCTCTCCTTTGTCGTCTAGACAAAACCGATGGAACGACAGTTGCAAAAGTCACCTCTGGCCAACAAAGACTCCTTGCCCAGAAGCCATGTATATGCACCTAAGAAGTAAAGCACCTACTGCAAAGAAGGTGACATCATGAAGAACCAACCACAAGCATCTCAAGATTTGCTCAAGGTTTAGAAAACAGTTTGCGCACTGCTGGCTTTTCAAGGACAGTTTGCTTTTACGATGGCATTTTTCTTTACAACCAAGACATCTGCACACACTTCAAGCATTTGTCAGCCACTTTTTATCCACTTACAAGTACATATTTGAACAGTTTAGGTCTTCCCTGGGAATCGAACCTACGACCTTGGCGCCTAGCTCTTCTGTTTGAGCCACAGGAACGCCGAGAGAGTCTTGAGACCTCTTATGCAGTCTCACCGAAAAACCATTCACACACTGTCCCCTTGACAACAACGTAAGCAAACAAATGGTGCAGTTCAGACCGTAGCGAACACTTAATATCATGTAAATACTCAAATATGTATCATCGAGCCACCAGGGAGGACATCTTTAGCAGAGGGGAAGTGACAGGCGAGTCTATTATAAGACTGTGAGTGGAGATTGAAACCATCAATGGCGTGAGAATGATTCTCTTTGATGTCTACTACTGGAACAACAAAATACAAACTACAGTTGAACAGGAACATGAGGGTTATGAGAAAAGACAAGACAGAGTTAAAACAATAACATTTTTAAACTAGATTTTTAATTCAAGTTTGTGAAAAAAAAAGTCTATTACGCTCAACATAGATGCAAGCTGTAATATTGTGAAATCGTACTGCAATTTAAAACAACTGTTTTCTATTTGAATATATTTATTCCTGTAATGATAAAACTGAATTTTTCATTACTAAAACAACTTATTTCTACGAAAATATTTGTTCTGTTTAATATTATTTTTGTGGATTCTTTGATGAATAGAAAGTTTAAAAAAGATATATTTATTTGAATTCGTAATGCTTTTACTGTCACTTTTGATCAATCCTGAATAAAAGTAAAAATATTCATTTTTTTTGGTAGTGTAAACCACTCTGTAGAACAAGAGACCACCAAATGCATAAAACTACAAATCAGAAATCGCTGAGTGTAACAAATAAAAACATCCAAACTATCAGTTCACAACCACTGTAAACCACTCAGTCTAAAAGTGCCACATCAGAGAAAGTGAGAAAGCCTCATGACAACAACATTCACACTTCAGCCTGTCATGCGGCAACCTCTAGGTACAAAAAAAAAAAAAAAAAAATCCAGCATACGTCGAGAGTTAACGTGACATGATTTATGGGCATGGAAGGCAAAAGTGCACGCCAGAATACTACCACAACCGCTCTTGAAGTTCAGGAGGCGGGTAAATCTGTACCCGGGAGGATTGTAGTCATCAACACCTAGCCTCACCGATGCCTTTGAAGTCCCTCCCTCGCTTTGAAGGTCCCGGCAAAGAGGAATGCCTGCGCAGGGCTCTTGGAAAGCCCCCAGAGTTGTGGAATGCGGAGCAAGCCGCTGCCCGGCCTGCTGGAATGCGATTAGAGCGCTGGAACAGACGAGGGCTCCCGCGCCAAGGAATGACTGCTGCCACCACCGATGGCACGGCACTGGCCAACTCAACGCAAAAAAAATTTCATAGAGAAAAAAAAATAAAAAATGGGCGAGAGAGTGGCAAAGGCGGGTGGAATGTTGAGCGAGAAGAAACAAGTGGTCAAGCTACGCAATATCACTGTGATTCTGATCGTGATATTGCGTAGCTCGTCAGTCATCTACGGCTCAGAGTTTTAAATGCCGCTCCATCTGAACGCACGTGATGGAGATTTACAGCTAATCACAGAACCGGCTTTACTGACGAGATGCGCATGACAATTGCATGCGATTTCTCGTGCAGCCCTAATACATAGAAAAAAATCGTTGGGCAGTACAATTTTTAATGTTTTTTAAAGAAGTCTCTTCTGCTCACCATGCCTGCATTTATTTGATCCAAAGTGGTGCAAAAACTATTTTTACTGTTTAAAATAACTGTTTAAACTATTTTTAAAATATATTTTAAAATGTAATTTATTCCTTTGAGCTAAATTTTCAGCATTGTTGCTCCAGTTTTCAGTGTCACATGATTTTTCCGAAATCCTTCTAAAATGCTGATTTGCTCATTTTTTAATTATTATTATTATTATTATTATTATTATTATTATTATTATTATTATTATTATCATCAATATTTAAACAGTTTTTCTTCAGGATTCTTCGATGACTAGAAAGATCCAAAGATCAGCATTTATCTGAAATAAAAAGCTTTTGTAACATTATACACTAGGCCATTTAAAATTAACACTTTTATTCAGCAAATATGCTTTAAATGGATCAAAAGCGATGATAAAAGACATTTATGATGTTACAAAAGATAAAAAAATGCTGTTAAAATAAATAAAAATTGCCATATAAATTGAGAAAAAGACAAATTCAAAAATATTAAAATTCTGCCTGATTATGTTTTTTTTCCTCCATATTTTGTCCACTAAATGGTCAATAGTACAATTCTCTATAATAATAATAAAAATTATTCTTAAAGTGAATTTAGGTATCACATCATCATAAAGGCTTGTGCACACCGGGACAAATATCGCACACGATTATCACCGATGTTTAACGCCTCGTGACTAAACAAAGTGCGCCAATGTGAGTGTGCACACAGACAGGCCTAAAAAAACGCCTCGACCAATAAGATTGCCGCTTGTTCACGTGTCTGGAACTGCTGAAGTAAACACGACGGTGGCGCTCAAGCACAAAACGGTCTTGCCGAGCACACATACCTAACGACGAAGAGGAAGTACATGAAGATGTATCAATCAAGGCTAGATGATGTAGAGCTGCTGGTCTTGTTGGTGTCTGAACACAGAACTTTATGACAAATGTGACTACAAAAATATTGATAAGAGGGAGTTATGTAGAGGAATTCCACCTTGTGTACCGGTGTATTGCTGTTTCTCGTTAAGCGCCATCTAATGTCAGGGAGTGAATTTGCACGTTTACTTGACTCATTGACAGTGAAAATCATTTGGGTATGAACAAAGACGTGGTGAAAAACGTCTCAAAGAACGTTTCATCCCGGTGTGCACAAGCCTTAACGCACAGTATTAAATTATTTTTATCAAAACATTATAATTAACGTTTTTAAAACTATCAGACTTCGTATGTATACTCTATATGAGTTAAAGGATGTAAGAAGTAATCTAGATGTAACGACAGGGGAAATTACCATTCATAATTAATACAATACCTAAATACAATGATTAATTAGACCAATATTGCACTGATATACTGTGCATCTCTATTAGTAACAGTCCCAGAAACAACACACACACACACATTTCTTCAAAGTGTTTTAGGTACAAACATCTGCTAAGAACATAAATGATAAACTAGAAAAATGTGTCACTATAAAAGCGAGTAATACACCTCCATATTTCCACAGGCACACGCCAGACTCGAGCAAATCCTTCCCAGAATGAGCAGATTCACTAATCATATTTCCATAGCTCTAGGTTTTATGTGCATTACGAAACAAGTTTCTAGTGTTTTGTTGTCAGTCAGCCATTCCAGCAACATGAGTGCTTGTTCTTATCAAGTGCTTGTTTGTGTGGAAAACAAACAACTATGACTCTAAAAAATGATTGGGCACATATAGACTGGACAATTCTATTTATACACACGCCCTCTCTTTCACACACATACTACACTGACCTTAACGTCTTACCACTTAAACAAGTGTGCAGGCATTGGGTCGGCTCTTGAAAGAGGGAAAGTAAAGCTGGAGATGACTGGGCTGATCCAGTGAGCTCTCTCGTTAAAGGTCAACACCATATAGACCATCTCCAACTGTCTCTAACGCATCCCATCACATGGAATGACTTTCTGAGATCAGTGGCATGGATAAGCAGGGCATTTTGGTGCATGGCCAAGATCTAAAAGGAATTGAACTTTTTCACAAGGGTGAGTAAATAATGACAGTTTTCCCTTTCAGGTGAACCACAATGAACAAGCTTGTATTAAGACTGCAGTGCATTACATTCCAGTCACAATTTTGACAGAACCAATGCAAATCCACTGGAAAACAGATGAGCGTTTGCTCATGCGCGACCTGTTTTCAAAGAAAGCAAAAACATGGTTCCCAAGAGACAAACCAGTCAAAATATCCACCCATTCCCTGACAACCTCACACATACATAACTCGACCGCAAGCATCACCCTCCACCCCTCTACACACACATAACATTTGGCTCAGCTGCAATGCAACCGGCTGAGGTAATTCAGCCCACCGTCAACCAGAGCAGCCTCTGTGCCAACACCACCTGTCAATCAAAAAGAACAACCCCAACATGAGCCAGTCATGGAAAAGGGGGTGGAGAATCCCTCAACCAATCTCTGGAAGATCCTTCAAAGCTTACTCTAGCCTCTGGACTCGCTCGTTCTCAAGTTACAGAGATAAATGCCGGTTGAATGATAGGACTCAAGAATGTGCGGCCACGGAAAATTGCACACTGTACAACCAGAGTGTGTTTTCTGCACCTCCACGGCCTCTAGTTCTCGCTAACCGGTCCCCCTTTCGCTATGCCACTAGGTTAGATCAAGTTTCTGTTGCCTTAGATTTGTTTTCTTAAGGAGGTTGCCTCACAGAAGAAAACGCTTCATTTCCAGGTCAAAACCTGCGGTCTGATTATACACGTGGGACTGGAGTGAAGAGAGGGCTGGATGGAGGGTTTTAAGGCCACATGTGGATTGAATTGAAGGTCACGCCCAATTTCATTATGCTTGCATTCAAAGTATGTGAGGACATAAGGCAATAATCAGTTAATGAGGCATGACATGCAGACTTCAGTCTGTTCTACAGTATCTAGAATTTCTGTAAGTCTTCAGAGCACTGACTGCTGGTACCGGTGACTTCTCAGTAGGGATGCAATGTACAATACCACTCAAAAAGTTTGTGGATAGTAAAAATGGTAAAGAGGTTTCTTACGCTCCCCAAAGCTGCATTTATGTGAGAAAAAAAATACAGTAAAAACAGAAATATTGTGAAATATTAAAACTTTTAAAACTAAAGTCATAGTTCACCCAAAAATAAAAATTCTGTCATTAAATACTCAACCTCATGTGTTTCCAAACTCATAAGACCTTCAGTCATCTTTGGAGCACAAATTAAGAAACTTCTGATGAAATCTGAGAATTTATCATGTTCAAGGCCCCAAAAGGTAGTAAGGATATTGTAAAATAGTCCATGTGACAGTGGTTCAACCACACTGTTATGAAGCTACAAGATTACATTTTGAGAGCAAAGAAAATAAAAATAATTTTAAAACACTTTCTTACGTAATGACAGAATTTTCATTTTTAAATGAACTTTCCCTTTGACATATTTTCTTTAAAATAAATAAAATGATATAAATTACTAATTGTCATTTATTCCTGCAACACCAAAGCTGAATTTTCAGCAGCTGTTACTCCAGCCTTCATTGTCCATTGGAATGCCTACTGACTTGGTTGGTGCCTACCAAACTTTTGTGAACAAAGTTTGGAATCAATTTAACCATGTAAAATGTGTTAAACAGAGCCGAGTCGCAGAAACACTAACAATTTGATAGCACTAAAATGTGAACATTAGCAAATCTAAAAATGAATATAATTTTTTTATAATGTAAATTGTAATATTGTGATGCTTAAATTTAATTTTATCATTCAAAAATGGCTGACTTCACAATCAGAGTCAATTTGTTAACACTAGGGCATTTATTGGGTGTTTTAAAGTAACTTTGAATAACTATTTTCTAAGTATTTATTGATCTATTTATTGTCCTAATGTATAAATAAGTACCCCTGTCACCTGAATTCATGCATTTTGAATCCCAACACTGCTACAATGTTAATTTACACAACTTGAAATATTAAAAGTGTATTAGAATATCTATAAATCACCTATGGAAGCCTGTTTCCGCCACAGAATATAAAAATGTAAAATTGTGACTTTTTAATCTTAAATCTGACTTTTTTTTTTTTTTAGAACTGAGACATAAACTTGCAATTGTGAGTTTTAAAGTCAGAACTATAAAATATCAACTCGATGCTGATTTTTTTTCTCTCGCAACTCTGACTTTATTTTTTGCTATTACAAATTAATATCTCATTATTCTGACTCTACAATTCACAATTGTGAGTTTATCATACAATTCTGAGAAAAAAGTCTGAACTGAGATTACATCTTGCAATTCTTTGACTTTTTCCTCAGAATTGTGAGTTAAAGTCCGAATTGCAAGATCCAAACTCAGATTTGAGAAAAGTGTCATAATTGTGAGATTGTGTGAAATTGTTTATATCCTTCTATTCTGACTTCATAACTAATAATTGTGACTTTATTTCACGCAATTCTGACTTTAACTTGCAATTGTGAGCTAGAAACTCGTAATTACCTTTTTAATTTTTTTTTTTTTTTATTCAGTGGCTGAAATGGGCTTTCATATTTATCCAAATTAACATAAAATGTATTTAATGTTATCTACTGGATCAATAATGATAACCAAACCTTACTGTAAATCGTCAATTTTATTAGTAGTGATATTTTTGCTATTATTGGTGCATCCCTACTTTACAGCTTCAGTAATCTTTGACTGAAAACCCCTTTTAGTTCTATTGAATTTCTTCCTCTTCCTTTCCCTGCAAGTAGCTCCTTTCCAGAGAACTTGAAAGAAGCTTGGGTTGATGATATTCCAGAGGAAACAAGTGTATGTAAAAAGAAAAAAAAAAAAAAAAAAAGCCCAAGCCATTTCCTGGCGTTATGAGAGCAGTACAAGGAAAGACAGGTAGAATTTAGGAACAGCCAAGGCCTCTGGTATATTCCTTAAGGGAGAATCTTGGACGCCATACACTGCAACACCGGAAGCTATTTGGAAGCACATCAAAACAAGAATTGTTGTATCAATGCCATGGGTGGAAAGGAACAAAGCAGCGCTAAGAATGAGATACACTCTAGTTCTAAAGCAGGAAAAAGGCAGGTTTTAGCCGTCAGTGCACCATTTGATCATCAGTACAGTCATTTTAAGGTTAAAGACATCTAAATCATGTTCAAGAGAGCTTTCCCACCGGGAGAAAGTCTAAAATGCCCTCAATCTATTCAATTACTCATGTAAGGGTGTATATAGAGATCAGGTTGGACAAGTCTCTCTATACAGGCTAATACAGTTACACCAATATTTCTCCATGAGAAGGGAGATTTGCGGAGAAAAAAAAATAAAAAACTTCTGAGAGATTAACTCGGACTCAGTGGGGCTGAACTCGACAGTCTGTGTTGAGTTCACTGGTTTGCTCACACCCATCCTACCCATAAGTCTCTTGTACTAAGGCAGTGCATGTCTTTGATACTTGACTATAAGGAATCTGGAGGCGTTGCATTCAGTACAAAAGAAACCTGCAACGCTGGGAGAACAAAAAAGGAGCGAGAACCATGTGCGAGTGCCAAGGCTGGGATTTCTCTTCTTCATTCTCCTCCCCACATCCTTTTCACTCGTCTTCCCTCCCCCATACCAAACACCACCAAACCACTGAATCAGAAACCTCACTCCCCCCAATGTTTCCACTTCACCAGCTATCTCTCTCAGAGTGGCATTAGCATCTGATCCGAGATGGCAAAGGAGAAGAAACTCCAATGAAATATTCAACATAGCCATATTTGGCTGTTGCTGATGGAGGGATCTGGGGTGGTTAAGTTGGAGAAGTGTTGGGGGTGGTAAGGAGGTCTGACTCCCCTTAAACCCATTACATCAGCTTTTTTCTGCTTCACAGATTCTGAGGCCTGTGCTTTTGTGAAACCAGAAAATGACCTAAATTGACATGCATTTGGTTGCTGGTGGTTTAACACCAAAAAAAAAAAAAAAAATAAATAAATAAAATAAAATCTCCTCTTAGTCCATGCTATCTTACAAAACTTGAGATTAAGTTTGTGGAGCCAAAAACATATCAAACTACAAAAAAAAAAAAAAAAAAAAAAAAAAAAAAACAGAAAACAAAACTTAGAATGCTGTCAAAAACAAGAATGTAGCAAAATACTTTAAAAATAAAAAAGTAAATTTAGGCATCACAACATTTTAAACAGTGTGAAAAATGGATATTCATTTCAAGATTTGCTATAGAGACAACATTTAACTTTTTTTAATTTAAATTAACTTATAAAAAAAAAAACTAAATCACAATAATAAATTATTTTAAAGATTAGAAAGTGAATGTGACTATTAGATGGTGCCAAAGGCTGGGCCTATACCTAAATGTAAAAATCATGGAAATTAGCAATTAAATACTCAATGCTGACTAATGCAAATAAAAAAAAACAACAACAGATCAAAAGTTTGAGGTATGGGTCAACTGATTATCGTTCTGGCCGATTATCGGTGCTGATATTAAGCATTTTTATGGTTATCTGTATCAGTAATTTTTAAAACCGATTTGCCGATAAAATAATTTAAAAGAATTTATAGAAAATTTTTGTCAGAGTTGTTATTTTCATTTTTACACCAGACAAATATGCGACCCTGGGATATTAGGATATTAAGTAAAGATCATGTTCCATAAAGATATTTTGTAAATTTTCTACCATAAATATCTCAAATATGCATATGCATTGCTAAGAACTTGTGTTTTATTGTTACCAAATTTTGGTTTTACCATGTCTAATTATTTGAATTAATAAGTTTTTATGTCCTCATTTATTGAGATGCCACATGCTGAAATCAACACGAACGTAACATGTGCTTCAGTATGTGTAGCAAGCAAAACCGTGCCTTTGCGCTATTCATAAACACAGAGACACGCAGAACATGTAGGATTCATATTTAAATAGTCTTTTAACAGCTTAATATTTTCAGATACTAGTCCATATCGTGATTTGACAAAATTTGATGACATACTTTTGATTAATTCTTCCAAACTTTGACAAATTCCGTGCCATTCCATATTAAACAGTACATTCTGTTTTTGTGACTGGATTTCACGATTCCGTCCGCGTTTTCCATATCGTGGAAATCATAGGGCCCTAGTTATCAGTCTACTTGATTTGTAGTGATCAGTATTGGCCCTGAAAAAAATATATCGGTCGACCCCTTTGCTTACCAAGGCTGTATTTACTCAATCAAAACTACAGTTAAAGGGGTAATGATGTGAAATATTATTACACTTTAAAATAACTTTTCTATTGCAATATATTTTACAATGCAATGTATTCCTGTGATGGCAAAGCTGAATTTTTTAACGACTTTAGTCTTCAGTGTCCTTCAGAAATCATTCTAACATGCTGATTCTTTTACTTTTTTTTTTTTTTTCATGATTTTTTTTTTTTTTAAATGAATAGAAACGGAATGAACAGAAATCTTTTGTTACATTATAACTGCCACTTTTGATCAATTTGAAAATAGACTCAGGCTCTGTTGAACACATTTTACATATTTAAATCGATTCCAAATTCCATATACTTTTCCAAAAAAGCAGAGCAGAAAATGTGGAAAAAAGCCTGCAGAGAAGGCCTGCTCATGATGTGACTCTTTAAAGCAAATAAAACCCATATCAAACCTGGGGCAAATAAGACACGAATCAGAGCCATTGAAACAAACAAACAAACAAACAAATATCTAAAAGCTCTTCTCCACTGTGTGCCAATGAATCCCGATCCCTCCATTATGTGCTCCAGCTGCCCAGGCAGTCAGACCCCCGCTATTAGTCTTAGGCAGCATTATGGAAACATTGTTGAGGAATGGGATGAATGGTATGGCTTTGATCTCTGGCCGTTGACCTGGCAGGCCCTGGTCCCTCCTCCACGTATGCGGCGGCCCACATCAAAACCCTTCGCTCGGGGAGATCAGCTGCACAGCCAGACCTAATCCCTGCACGAATTTAATCAGCCATCTCAACGACTCACATTACGCTTTTTAATTAGGAGAGAGTCATTGCTCCGGCATCACACCCAGTCGGAGTACTCGCACTGTGCGGACCTCTAAGTCCCTGTGAGCTTATGTCAAATATAAGATTTCACCTTAGGGCGAATAGAGAGATTTCTTCTTTGACTCACTTTTTAATAGACTGCAACTCCCTTCCGCCACAGAAGAGGTTAGGCAAGATCCAAGTGTCCCGTCCAGTGTACATTCTCACCAAGTTTTGGTTAAGAAGTAGCTAGAGGACTTCTAAGCAGGACCGCTAGGGCTGTAATAAAACTAAACATAATACGGCAGCGATTTAATGAAATAAAAAATTTATTATTAATTAATAAATATTAATTATTATTAAAAATACTCTCAACTACTATTACATTACTAATATCGTAAGCTTTATACTAATCGTTTAATATTTTCATTTTTTATTATAATGTTTTATTAAATATTATTATCAATGTATTTTTAAATACTTTAATTTTACAGTAGCAATTTGTTTTTGATTATTTCCATTTAGCATATAATAATAATAATAATAATTTCTTAAATACTCTATTTTACATGGAAATACTACAATTCTAGTATTTCTTATTTTGTGTAATATTTTATTAAGTTACAATAATAATAATAATAATAATAATAAGTTTTATAGCAATTTATTTCATTTGTTAGTTATTATTGTTATTTCTATTAAATTAAGTATTTTTAAATACTTTAACAGTGAAATTACAGTAGTAACTTCTTATTTTGATTATTTTCATTTAGTAAATAATTTTATCATTATTATTAATTTTCTTAAATACTGTTTTACAATGGAATATTACAATAGTAATTTCTTATTTTGTTTTTAATATAATATAATATAATATAATATAATATAATATAATATAATATATTAAACTTTTGATTCGCTCAAAATTTTCGGTTGCTTCTTGAACTAATACAGAACTCTTGTATCTCTTTAAGACTCGCCTTCCACCCTTTGAGCAAAACTGTTTGCAGCAACAAGCAAAATCTGTTCCAACACAAGCCTATATTCACAGGGCCAGCATCCATCAGAGGACTGGGGGGGGGGGGGGGAGACAACAGAGGATCCCATCCTTTCCAACTAGTCCAGAAGTACTATGCAAAAAAAATAAAATATATCAAAGGCCTCTACAACACCCAAGGCCAGTCATTTCAGAGGATGCCGGATGGAGTGGCCAGTGCCAAAGTGACCATATCAAAAGCCCCTGGGGCCCTGAGCCACCCCCTACAGTGATCAAACAGGGACCATCCTCATAGAGAAAGGAGGGGGGTGTGGGACCAATGACGAGTCAAAGAAAGACACACACTGATAGAGAGACCAGCAGAGAGAGAGAGAGAGAGAGAGAGAGAGAGAAAACAAATGAGGCCCAGGGACGAGAAACCGACCCAAGGCAAACAGCGAGGGGTAGAACACAAAGACAGCGGTTGCCTGGGAGAAAGGGGCTCGCAGCAGAAACTATGTCCAGATCAAGCCGCTCGCCGCTGGGCCGGCCCGAGTGAGGTGAGCCCTTACTGAGCCCCCGGAGGTCACAGAAAACAAAAGAGCAGAGCACTGGAAAAACAGCTGGCCAGAGCAGATCACAAATGAATAAGGAGGAAGGCATGAAAAGAAAGATCAAAAAGGGGGAGGGACCGAGCAAGCGAGAGCGAGAGGAAAGCATGGACATAAAAGGAGGAAATGGTTTAAAAAAAAAATTTTAAAAAATTTATGACGGAAATTAAACCACTTTCCTTAAATGAAAAGAAGTCAAACTGAAAAAGTTTTTTAAAAAAACAAAGCTTTCTACTACTTTTGGTGAATTTTGAGTAAATATTGTGTCAAATAAGTGCTGGGATTAATTTACCAGCCTACCACTCACAAAAAATAAAATTACAGATACAAGATATTTCACAACTCTCAAAGGTCAAAAATAGGTCAAGTGTAGCTTCTATGCTCATCAAAGTTTCATTTATTGTATTAAAAATACAGAAAAAAGTAATATTATGAAATATTATTGCAATTTAAAATAACACTTTTCTATTTTAATATACTTTAAAATATAATTTCTGTGATGCAAAGCTGAACTTTCAAAGAAAGGTAAAATTTACAGACCCCAAACTTTGAACGGTAGTGTATAATGTTACAAAATATTTCTATTTTAATAAATGCTGTTCTTTAAGGTTTTATTCAAAGAATCCTGAAAAAAAATTATATTTCCAACGTCGATAACAAATCAGCATTATTTGACACTGAAGATAGGATTAATGATGCTAAAAATTCAGCTTTGCATCACACAAATAAATTCCACTTTGAAGTATATTAAAATAGAAAAAATAAAAAATAAATCACCATTTTAAATTGCAATAATATTTTACAATAATGCTGTTTTTGCCTGTATTTTTAAATCAAAGCAGCCTTGACGAGCAGAAAAAAATTTGAATAGTGATTTATTTAGCAATTTGGCCCAAAAAATAAAATTACTACTATTGTAAAAACTATCAGTAAAACATTTTACGGTACACATAAAATAAACGCAGCACTTAAAACAAGATGGCAGCACTGTGTGCAGAGAAGAACGTGAACCCATGTAGAAGAGCTTCGCCACATGTGCATCCACTCATATGGGTGAGGTGAGTAAACAAAGCTTACGGGAAGAGCACACCACAATAACAAATGCACTCACACACACACACCGCAATGTGCACAGCTTAGTTACAAACAGTACAAACACAATATCATACAGATGCCAATTTTCACTGCTTAGGAGAAATGATAGATCAGAAGTCATTCAGTTCAACTGGCCAGATATAATGCAATCCGAAAAATTCATTTTGGGTTAAATAGAAGTGCTTTATATTAGTCAGACTTCAAAAAACACACAACTATGATTTCAAATTAGACTAAAAAGTTTAAATAGCATTTTAATCACAAATTATTACTTTTGTCTGACTGAAATTAAACTTTTAAAAGGGCATGTAAAAGGAGGTTCAATCCTAGAGTTTGTGGATACCGATCTAAAATGAAAAGAAACCAAGCTGTCCACAAATGGACCACAGACAAGAAAGGTCAACATGAAGCAGAGCAGCTACAATTCACAATTCTAGACCAACACGGTTCCCTCAAGAAACAGGCCTATTATTCTTAAGGACCGTCGAAGGTCTTCTGGGGTTAGCGGTGGGCTGGACACGGTCGGTTCGCTGAATTCCACCAAACATTTGTACAGCAGCAATGAGAGCAGGCTACACAAACAGTGCTTTGTTTGGATCCAGAATGCTACAGAACCCTCTGCCAAAGGTAAGCCAAGTATGTCTGCTTGGCAAACACAGAGAGCACCGAGAGGTCTGGGGAAGAGAAGCGCTTCAAATGCTCAAGAGTTAAACATCAATCTTCTCAACAATGTTCACATACATACACCCACTCAACACAGGAAGGATCAGAGGGGGCCGTTTTCTAAAGGTAGGCTAATGGTCAACTACCTCTGAAGGTGATATGGCCGGAAAATGGGTTTTTCAACTTTAAAGCTAATTTACTCATTGTAATGAGCAACTCATTCTCTGGACTTCAAGTCTGCGTGAGGTAGGTCGAAAGCAATTATGTCCCATTTGTGATTCTTGATAATGATTCGCAGTTTTACCCTCACACAACATTTCCCTCACAAATGATTCAGCATTACAAACAGACCTCACTATATTGAAAAATGACCAATAATATTTTGTCAACAAAAGTCTACTGTGAGTTTGTACCTTTCATTACAAGTTTTTCAATAAGACAATCTAAAACAAAGATTCTGTGTGATTCACTGAGGGAGTAAGTCTGATTCAAAAGATTTATCCTAAGGAGCCTCTAAAGTGACATGATAGTGTAAAAAATGAGAAGCAAAAATCATATTTCAGTGTTTTAGCATTCGTCTACAAATGTAGTACATTTTCCTCAGAAACTTTGCGTTTGCTCACAAAAGCACAAAAATATGTGACCCTAGACCACAAAACCAGTCATAAGTATACATTTTTCGAAATTGAGATTTATACATCATCTGAAAGTTGAATAAATAAGCTTTCCATTGTATGGTTTGTTAGGATAGGACAATATTTGGCCGAGATACAACTATTTGAAAATATGGAATCTTAAGGCCTGTACACACCGCGTTATTCGGGACGTTTTTTGCTGTTTACACCGAAGCGATTTTCGCTGACGAAAAGCTGAGTACCATGCAAATCCACTCCCTGACATTAGTAGGCGCTGCGCAACAGTAGCTTCAGACACTCGCTAGTCACACAGACAAAGCAACGAGACGGAAGACAGAAGACTTTTTAAAACTTATCAGCAAGTTATCACACGGCTCTTTTGAAACAAAAATGGACATTTCAAGCAGCAGCAGCAGCTCCAGCAGCAGCTCGAGTGATGAAGACATCATTGTTTTGCTCAGTCAGGAAAGACAACGAAAAAGACGTCGATATTGGATACATCCCATTGTTTCCAAAAGAGAAGAACATGGAGAGTTCTATCGCCTGATACAAGAACTAAAAACATCAGCAAATGCCGCAATCTCATTGGCCGGCCAGTTTTTGACGCGGCGCGTCAAAAACTGGACCGAGACCGAGGCGTTTTTTTAAAATTGACGCTTTTGCGCCTCGCGTTTTATGCGTTGGTGTGCACACTCTCAATGGCCCCGGTTGTTTAGTCACAAGGCGTTAAACGTCGGCGAAAAACGCGTGCGTTATTCGTCCCGGTGTGTACAGACCTTTAGGGTGCAAAAAAAATCTAAATATTGAGAAAATCACCTTTAAGGTGTCCAAATGAAGTTCTTAGCAATGTACATTACTACACAAAAATTAAGTTTTGATATATTTACAGCAGGAAATTTACAAAATATCTTCATGGAACATGATCTTTACTTAATATCCTAATGATTTTTGGCATAAAAAAAAAAAAAAAAAAAAAAAAAAAAATTCAACAAGTTTGACCCATACAATGTATTTTTGGCTATTGCCACAAATACACCCCAGTGACTTACAGCTGGTTTTGTGGTCCAGGATCACATTCAGGCATAATATTTTCATCACAAAAGACTTCAAGAGATTGAACATTCAATATTTTGTGATTTTTTTTTCCTTTCAGAAAGATAAAAATCAATATCTATAATTACAAGTAACTGTGCCTTTTTCAAAGAGACAATCAAAAAACAAACAAACAAAAAAGGTTGTCTATGATTCACTAAGGGAATCAAATGATCAAGCTAATTATTCAAAAAGATTCATGAACATTCCTGCATCTTTGACTGACTCATTGAAAAGAACCAGTTCATAAGAGTCATTTCTTTCATGATTCAGACATCACGGCTTACACTGTTCATTGCTGCTTGCAAGAAACATTGGCACACATACTCTAAAAATAACTCGTGTCTCCTCACGAAATAATATCTGATGAATTCTAAACTCTTCTTCCATTTGTGTTCATCTTGGTTGCATTCTGAAGCCTTTGTCCTTATTCAAGGAAATCTGCTATGTTAACATGCATTTTCAATGCTTTCTGAAAAGCTTATGATCTTATGAACCATGGCGCCACTACATACTGTGTCTAGAGGCGACTCTTGACCTATAGCATTACCGAATACGACATCCTACCAAGTCATCCAGAAGAAAGCACAGACCACTAAATGTCAGTGTCACATGAGCACATCTCCTGTGCCACGATAACAAATGCTTCATCCATATTTTATTCATATGAAAGCATGGGAAGCCATTAATAAACCCTGAGGGACAACTCTAGGCTGAAATCAACCTGATTTCAATCAATCTGTCTGTTACTTTCACACGTACCTCCTGACATCTCACCATCAACCGCACCCTATAGCTTTGATTATGATCATATCTGACAGATGTTTGTATTTAGCCTCCAGGCTGCAGCACTTGCTAGGTGAAACAATGCAGCATTGGAGCACAACAGAGTATACACAAACACAAAAGACTGTACCTCATAATTTAACAATGATGTTGTTTAACAAAATACAGTACAAACAGCAGTTTCTAAAGATCCATCTTTTCACACTGAGGACAACTGAGGGACTTCTACGCAACTATTACAGAAGGTTCAAACACTCACTGATGCTCCAGAAGGAGAAACAATGCATTAGGAGCCAAAACTTTTTGAATTTGAAGATCAGGGTAAATTTAACTTATTTTGTCTTCTGGGAAACATGTACTTCTAGGAAGTATCTTCTGAAGCTTCTGAAGGGCAGTACTAAATGAAAAATATGATATATATGCAAAACAAGAAAAATGTACATATCTTTATTCTGTTTAAAAGTGTACACCCCTGTCTTAATGCTCCATTTGTCTTTCTGAAGCTTTAGTGAGCATTTGAACCTTCTGTAACAGTTGTCCTTAGTGTGAAAAGATGGATCTCAAAATTGGAAAAACTAAAGAATTTAAGGGACCTGAAGGATTTTTCTGAAGAACAGTGGGCAGTTTAACTGTTCAGGACAAACAAGGGGCTCATGAACAACTATAACTAAAAAAGAAGAGAAAAAAAAAAAGACATCAAGAATCAAGCATATGTAAATTTTTTGAATGGGTCATTTGTATAAATTGTGGACTATATGTAACCATCTTTTATGTGAAATCTTATTCAGGTCAGTACTAAATAAAAAATAACCTGCATTTTGTATAATCCCTCTTATTTTGATAAAATAATTAACATTTTGCAGAATCTGCAAGGTGTATGTAAACTTTTGACCTGTAGTATTTTCTCAGAAAACTCTCTCACAATGTAAACAGTGCACAAAAACATAGATGGAAACCTATGGTAGCTTACTATAATATAAAACCTTCAACCTTCTGAAGACAGACAACTATACAAATACTCATTACCTGTGATCACATGACCTACTGTGCTCATGATTAGTGCAGTTTACATGATGCTCCACAGCCGTGCAAGATGTGTGGAAACAAAACCGCAGACGGCTACACACAGAACAGACTGTCTACTGTAGTCACCACCATCACCCTGGATCTCTTACATACATTTTCCTCCCTGGCCTCACGTCTCTATCAGCGTCTGTACAGAAGACTCCGTTCATACTCGAACAAAGAAAGAAGTGAGAAGCACCCATCCTCGGCATCTCAGGCATCCTGATATTCTCTACCGATATCAGCTTAGTGGCCTGTGCACCTCCATCTTCTCTCTTACATCCTTCTCTACACATTTTCACCTGGGATAGGTGTCAACCTTTTCCAGGGTTATTATAGTGAACTAGCAAAATCTAAAACCTTGTTTTATTACTTCAAATAAAAGAACATATATATAGGAATGTTTTTTCTTTATCACTAGAGAAAGAAATGCTTTAGAGAACTTACGTTTTATAGATGTAGTACACATATGCAGCTTCGAACTTCACAAGATATTACTACGGACTGCAGTCACGTCAATTACTTATGGATTAGTGTAATGTTATTGTCAGCTGTTTGGACTCTCATTCTGACGGCACCCATTCACTGCAGTCCAACTGATGTAATTCTAAACTTCTCCAAACCTGTTCTGATGAAGAAACAAACTCACCTACATCTTGGATTGGTTTCGTTCGGAACATTGGATTGATTCTAGTGGATGAAATTAATTGCATGTGTGAGTTTTGAAAGTAGCACTGCAGCAAAAATCTGCCACGTCTATGGTCTAAAACGCACAAATCCAACCTCTTCCCCCTCTCTCTGGCCATTCAGCTTATCAGAGGCTCATCTCCGGCATGCCAAGAGGGGCACATACCATTCGCTCTGGCCCATCCTGTGAGCTCTCTCATTGGCAAGAGAGGCCCTCTCAGCCGCTTTGATGTGCTGATGGTTCGGTGGCTCGCTCTGCAGCTGGTGATAGCATCAGAGCAGGCCTCTCTTGGGCCTGTGTGCCACGCTATGATAACAGGAGGGTTGATAAGAGGAAATACAAGCTGTCATGAGCAACACATTGAGTTGGATGCCAAGCTGACAAATCAGAGGGACAGCAGAAGATGCAGAGAAAAAAAACAGAGATAGAAAGACAATGCAGGGGCAACAAAGCAATGCAAACGAGGAATAAAGACCTGTGAAAATGCCTGCCTGACTTGTGTCAACCTGTGTTGCTTCTGCAGTGGGGAACTGATTTCAGATTACTTATCTTTTTTTCTTTAACTCGTATTTGTTATAGATCTTATTGTGGACAGTTTGTAAATGTCAGTTTTACATTGGAGCAACTTGGGGCACCTTCCTCATGGACTACCCCACATTTTTTCACTCCCCAATCCAGCCGAATAGCATTAAAACATCCAGACTAACAAGCTAACATGAGGTAAAAGGCCAGCTTTAATGTCGCTCCAGAGACTAACCAACAGCAGTCAAGCCTTTCACGCCAAATCTAAAAGGACACAGAGGTAACCCGATTCTGCAATAAAGTCATGAATTAAGTAGGAAAATTCTCTTTGGTGGTGTAACTGGGTCAGTGCAACCTTCTACCCTCTAAGAGTTTAAAATATGGATTCAAGTAAAGACTTCACAGGTCACAGTCTGCCATGCCAGACTTAGACAAGAGAAAGCACAATACATTGGTGTTAAATATCTCAAGGCCAACCTCAAAGCAGTAAAACAATCATGCAAATTATACAAACATGGTAAAATGATGCTTATAAACAAGTTAGGCCTTTACAGAATAAAGTTGGGTGAGATCAGCTGGCAAGAGAAGCAGCACAGAGATACAAAGCACCAAAGAAAATAGTGTGCAAATATTTAACAATTATTTAAAGTGGAGACAGATGGATGGACAAACATATGGATGAAAAAAAACTACAAAAAACTGACTTATGTTTCCAAACACACAGACCGAACATCTGAAGCATGTCACTAATGCTTAAAGTCAATATGAACCAAAAAATGGGTTTGTCTTTTTTTCTTGTGACTTGATTATATGTGAAACAAATTCTCAAATGAAAAAAAAATTGAATAAATAAATAGGACGGGTCTTGATTGTGTCCACTGGGAATTGATTGGATCGTTGGATTGTTGTTGTTTGCTAATTGCATGTCATCAGAGAAGAAATGTTGTTGCAGGGGGAAGTTAATGTTTTTGATTGGAGCTTATTATAATAAACACTGCAATATTCCATAAAAGTTTCATGGTGACTTTGAACAACTTTTGAAAATAAATACAGGCATCATATCTCAGACGCATTAGCACTACCAAACATATTCAAAAGACAACGCCGTGTTGAAATTACACCGCCAAGCACGTCACACAAACTACATACGAAAACGGACCAAATCATACCTAATGACTTGAATTCCAAATAAAATTCCACCCTACCAACTGTAAACCTTCTCCAGGTCAATGCTGTTTCTATTCCGAATGAATCATCATCATCATCTCATATTATTCCACTGAATACTGTCGCCTCATGTGTGGTCTGGATCATCAGGATCTTGAGGTCTATCAAGAGAATAAACGTGTACCCAAGATCCTCCCGAAATCCCACCTCCCGTATGGAGCACAGAACTGTAAATAAATAAAATATAGGGGTTCAAATCCTGCCAAAATAAGCTGTAAAGAGTGTTAAACACATACACTCTGTCAAAGGCACCAAAGGAAACAGTGAGAGAGGGATTTTTATAACCTTTAGAAACTGTTGTATCAACAAACAGCAGATCTCTAAAGCATTCAGAGTCCTGTAAGCCCCTTCGGGTTGAAACGCTGGCTCCATTCATAGCAGCTACACACTGAACGATTGTGTTTGAAGGTTTCTGAATAAACCTGTTTGAGGTTTGACCCACGCACATGTAGCCATCCTAATTCCACTCTAATCCATGTTCATGAAATCAACCTCAAACCGCTATTAAAAAGAGATACTCAACAGTGACTCAGCCATTTGAAGTATTACTAGCACTTTCATGACCAAAGGAATCATAGGTTTAATCAGCTAAAAGTCAAAAGTCACAGGAATCAGAGCACAAAAGGCCAAGTAAGTCAAGCTAATTCAAAGTGAGGTAACAGTTAAAAAAAAAAAACCCAGAAATGTCCATTTTCACAGACCACATCTGATTCCAAACATATTTAAATTTTTGTCAGCAATATCAAATCATATGAAGTTTCAGTCACACTTTATTTTAAGGTCCAAAACTATTAAAGTATAACGTACTACAGAACCCCTAATGGGAATAAATACAAGATGGGAGGAAAAAACATATTTCAAACCAATTATATCACTGGGTATTTATACTCTACAAATTATACTCTAACTCTCCTTACTCTATATATGTGGTACGTGAAATTTTATGTATTGCAGTGTAACAGGCTAATGCTAACAAGCAGCTAATCATGTGCGCTTAATGGCTCCGTAGAACGCATTTTCAAATCGACTTCGTCTTAAAAATCCACTATAGAACGTTTGACAATATCCATATTGGTGATACTCGGATATAAAGAACGGCATGGACTACATGGTTAAAATACTACTAAAATGTTGTTCTGCTAATTTATGCTTTCTACACCACAGAAAAAAAACATGTAGAAGTTGCTAAATCATATAGAGAAGGACTTAGTAAGCAAAAGTGCGCATGCAATATTTTGACAAACTAAAGTGTTAAGATATTAGGTTAATAATTTCACCTACCTGACTGGAAATGGTAAGAACAAACACGAATGCTGTCAAGATTCTTGCCTTTTGTTCCTCAGAGAGTTTTTTTTTTGCACTCCTCTCCTTGATTTGTTTTGTCAGTCTACAGTACCCCAATTTTTTTTTCCCGGTCTGACCGATTAGTACAGCCCAAAACATAACAATAATTGACCATTTTCAGCAGCAATAATCAGCAAAATATGTGAGTTTCGACCGGTTCAGCGTCATCCTTTACGCTCAGTGATGCTAATATGGGCAACTAATGACAGGTTGTGAAAACACTATAGACAATTCACTACAGAGGGGAGAAAAAAAAACAAAAAAAACAGTGTACAGATTAAATTTGAAAAAAGTCTACCAGTTAGTACTTGACATAAATTATGAGTAAGATTCATTTTTTTAACAAAAAGTACATTCAACTGATAAAAAGTGACAGTAAGACAGTTAAGTTACAAGTTATTCACTTTCTATTTAAAGAACCCTGAAAAAGATCAAATAAGACTTGTCCATTTTACCTTTACAGCAACTTAAAAAACAAAACAAAAAACAGTATCATATCTCCACAAAAATATTAACCCTTTAACCATCACTCCTGTTTTTGAAAGTGAAGTATTTAAACTTTTTTTTTTAATAATTCATAAACGAAAACATTTTGTGATATGATTTTGATTTACATTTTCCATCATAGTGCAATGTCTGATTTTAAAACGGTTTTCAAAAGGATGAATTTTGAGATTTTAAGTTTTCAAGTGATATATAATTTCTTATGATTTCTAAAGCGTGATAGGGAAAAAAGCAATGAAGAAAGTCTTTTTGTGACAAAGGTCAGACTTCCTGTTATCAAGTAGATTTTTGAGGTGCACTCTTGTCATAAATTAATCTATTAATTTATGACAAGAGTGACTTTTCCTACATAAATTGTAGCACGAAAAAAAGGTAAAATATCTATTTAGGAGTCTTACACCTTTCCAACGAGATATAGTTTGTCATGATTAAATTAGGATTTATTTGTAAAATGGTGAAGTAAACTTAGGCGTCCCACTGGTAGGACGGGTGACAATTAAAGGGTTAAGTAGCACACTTCTTTCCAACATTGATAAGCAACATTTCTCAAGAACTAAATCAGCATAACACAATGATTTCTGAAGTATCATGTGACACTAAAAACTGGATTAATGGCTGCTGAAAATTCAGCTTTGCCATCATAGGAATAAGTTACATTTTAAATATATAAAAAACAATTACTGTAATTGTAATATTTCACAATATTACTGTTTTTTACTGTATTTTTGATCAAATAAATGCAGTCTTCCTATTTGTTTTTAAACAGGAGACCCAACTTAGAGTTTACACTTCCTCCTCCTCCTCCTCCTCCTACTACTACTACTACACAGAAGCCCATTCTTGTGGTGTGTTTATATTTTCAGAAGCTGTCAATAAATTATCTGCAAAATGATCTGGTTGTCTGTTGGAGTGCCACCGTTTTCCTTGCGCATACTTCAAAGAGCACGCATACACGTAGATGAACACATATACACACACACACACACATACATACATAATGCCATTCCTGTATAAACTTTACAAAGCACAGAGTCAACTCTGTTCCACCTGTTGTGTACTTTAGGAACGCCCAGTGGATTAACCGAATCTGATAAAAACCCCGCACTCAGGTTTCTTCAGTCTTTTTGAAACTTTCATCAAATTCCAGTATGTGATCTGTGCTTTCTGTGTGTGTGCATACAACATGAGAGAAAGTGATAACAAAACACAAAGACCTAATGATATTTTGGGTTTATATCATAAAATGACAAAAAAAAAAAAAAAGTTGCACTTTAAGCTTTTCTTCTTTACCCATCTTGTTCAACGAACACCTTACCTCCACCTTTATTTGTGCAGGGGTGGATTTCGCTGCAGGCCTGTGATTACATCACCAGCCGTTTGTGGTGCAGCTTTATCAGTCAGGCATTGCTCAGACAGCTCTTTGAAGAGCCCGCCGGGGGCCTTTGATCTGAGCGTTCTCTGTGGCCTCCCAGCCCGGCCGATCCTATCAGCTCAGGCGGCACATTTGTGCTCAACCCAGAACCAGATTCCAAAGCCACCTCTCTCTCTCAGGTCTGACTGGTTATGTGTAATGAGGTAAAAGGAGAGGGAAGGGCCTCCACGCAGGCAGTAAATCCAGAGAAAACCTCTGCATGCGTGTGAAAAATACCACATAAATAGACAAGGTGTTGAAAGTCATCTCAACTCAACATGGAGCTGCCTGCGGGCAGCACTACCAATAATTTCTTTTTTTTATTTTTCCGCTTTCCTGGTGTTAATCACATACAACATAAAAGTTAAAGACTTAATATGAATTAATAGATAACTAGTATATAACTAACTAGGAACTTAAAGCTACTACTATAATACAAAAATACTTAATATATGTATGTATTTATTTTGTTTGTTTATTTTTACTTTAATTATAAAACTAAAAATTGCTATATTATAATATTCTAAATATATTAATACATTTTTATATATCAGAATAAATTGTATAATATATGATTTTTTATAAAAAAAATTTATAATATCTTATAATATCAACATAATATAATGTAAAATTAAATAGAAACAATAATATTTTTGATTTAAACATTATACATATTTAGAATATACTTCAAATAAAAGCTTATATTTTTACTAATTAAGAAATACATTTTTTCATTATAAAATTATATTAATATATTAATAAACTAAAAATAATATTTCCCAAATACTTTATACTAAATACATTTGTTTTATTTAATTTTATTTTAAATATTTAGAATATTATAATACTTAAAATAAAATACATTTCTAATCTAAAAAATACATATTTTTGTTAACTGTAGTATTATTATATTTATATGATTTAAATATTTTAAAGAAAAAAATATTACCAAAATATTTTATAATAAATAGTAATAGTAATAATAATAATAATAATAATAATAATAATAATAATAATAATAATAATAAAGCACATTTTTACAGAAACAAGAATATTTTCATTTCAAACATTAGAATATTCTAATACTTAAAATTAAAGTAAATGTTTATTAATAAAAATAAATTTTAGTTCATTATATTATTATATTAATGTGATTAACATATATTAAACTAAAAATAATTACCAAAATATTTCATAAATAATAATAATAATAATAATAATAATAATAATAATAATAAAATAGAAACTAATATTTCTACTTTAAAACATAATATTACAATAAATATTTTGAATATTTTATGTAAAATGAAAAGTTAGTTTTTACTAATTAAAAAAAATAATAAAATGAAAATAAAGAACACCTACGTTAAATATAATACTATCACATTACAAACATTTTAATATTTAATACTAAAAGTGAAAATATGCATTTCACTTAAAACAGAAAAAAGTAACAATATTTATCTTGTAAATGACAAACAAATATAATTCTAAGCATACTACGTTTATAATATCTTTTTTTTAATGTAAAACTTTCATTTTAAATATTTAATATTCAAACAAAATCAATATTTAAACACAACAGGCTAAATAGGCTTGTTTACCACTATGTAAACCTGCGAAGAGTATATCCAAAGTAAGCAAAGTGGCAAATCTAGGTCTTTTACCTAATAAAAAAAAAACAAAAAAACCTTCCTTAGGGGGAATTCTGGTCAAGTAGAGATAAATCTACCTCCTTTATACAGTACAGACCAGTTGAGAACATTAAACAAAGAGACAACTCTGCCGCTTGGACCAGACAACCTAATCTTTCAAAGCTGGAAGCCGCTATACCGAAGGGACAGTGAATATCTCATTAAAAGGGAGCCAAGAGACAGTTGTCAGGCATTGTAGTCTATTTCGGAAGCCGCAGAGAATCAGCGCCTTGGATGAGAGGTGCGTGTTCATTCGTCTATGACAAAATGAACACCTGGTGACCATGGAAAACAACAGGGGAGCAATTATACGGAAGCCATGTGGAGTGAACAAAGGAGAAGACAAAAATGATGATCCATCACGGAGAGAGGAGGACTTTCTTAATATAACAGAGACACAAATAAGTGCCCTCATAACTGGGTTGCAATACAATTTAAAGCAGAACGTATCTGTTACATACAAATGTGCTAGTGAATTATGTTAATTTTAAAAACTGTATTGTAAGCGGTGAAAACAAATAAGCTTTTGGTGTAATATGCCTGTGTAAATCTTTATGTTATCTTATGTAATTCTCTGCTGGGGTGTATTGCGGTATACTTTGAACCCAGTGTTCTTGAACTCGAGAAGAAGGTAGCATAAATGATAAGCAGAGATGTGGTCTTAAAACTCGGGGATTTCATGACTGAGCTAAATATTAGTGAAGCTCGGATTTTGTTGCAGTTACTCGTTTGCTTGACTATGATGATAAACCAACATAAGAAGAATAGTCTTGAGACTATTGCTTCGAGCTGAACCTACCATCGAGGTCAATCACAAAGCAATTAGCAACACATACGGCAATAAGGATGACAGCTTTTTTAAATGTGCTATAACTCCAATAAAAGATAAAAGTGTAAGGGAAACAGGGATATAAATAGTTATATACTGTTTGTGAATGAGGCCAATGACATTTCTGCTATCGACTGCCAACTGACTACAAAATTTTAAACCATTAAACTAAAGAAAACGATTACAAGTATAATGGTGTACAATACTGTTTAAAACTATGACGTCGGTAAGCTTTTTAAAATGTTTTTGAAAGAAGTCTCTTGAGCTCACTAAGCCTGGATTTATTTGGTCAAAAACACAGTAAAAATATATTTAAGTTTAATTTATTCTTGTGATGGCAAATTAATTTTCAGCAGTCAAACTAACTATTAAGTTAGATAACTATTAGTGTACCAGCCAAAAGTTTTTCAACAGGAAGATTTATGTTTAAGTTTCTTCTGCTCACCAAGCTTGCATTTATTTGACAATGTTGAAATATTTTTTACTATTTAAACATTTTTTTTCCATTCAAATATATTTTAAAATGAAATTCAGCAAGAATAGCATTTATCTGAAATAAAAAAAAAAAAACATTTGTGACATTATAAATGGTTTTCATCATCACTTTTGGCCAATTTAAAGCATCCTTGCTAAATAAAAATTAGTATAGTAATAATAGTGTATTGTGTCACAAAAGCTTTTTATTTTAGATAAAAGCTCATCTTTGGATCTTTCTATTTAAAGAATCCTGAAAAAATAAATTACTCAACTGTTTTAAATATTAATAATGATAATAAAAATAAATAAATGTTTCTTGAACAGCAAATCAGCATATAAACATTATTTCTGAAGGATCATGTGACACTGAAGACTGGAGTAATGATGCTGAAAATGTAGGTTTGATCACAAGAATAAATTGCATTTTAAAATATATTCAAATAGAACAGTTTTTTAAATAGTAAAAAAATTCACAATATTACTGATTTTGCTGTATTGTGGATCAAATAAATACAGGCTTGGAAAGCAGAAGAGACTTAAAAAAAAAAAAAAAAAAAAATACAACATTAAAAATCATACCGTTCAATAACTTTTGACTGATAGTGTATTATGCAGTTAGCTTAACCTTCACAATGTTATTGTCATTAATTCTTAACACTAAAGAACTTTTTAGCTATCCTAATGTGTCCTGTAACTATTCAAGAACAAAACGCTAAATGATAAACCAAATCATATTAAACACTTAAATCATGAATCCAAACAATGACTTAAACTTTGCAGAGTAAGATTTTATTCAAGTGTTTTCCATCATGACCGAGACTTGACTTGAGATCTGAATGAAAGCTTGAATCAAGTCAAGTCTAGGTCATAACGGAAAAGATTTGAACCCAGTTTTAAGTTGCATATTGTGGATAACCGAAGTCTGAAATTAAGACATGATTCGAGACTTCAAGTCTAAGACTTGACAAACCCTTTTCTGAGACCCCTCGTCTTAATGATGGGAAAAGAGTCCCTGGAGAGCGAAGAGGAAAAGGAAACATACGAACAAGTGCTGAGGAAAACCTTCAAGTCTACGCTAACTGGTTAAGCAGAAGGGCAAAAACAGAGAAAGACAAAAGGAAAAAAAAAAAAAAAGCACATGACAGAGTGTCTAATGGCGTGACAGACAGCGATAAGTACAAGGACGCGACAGAGAGACACTGAATGAGGGAAAGAACGAAAACCAGAGATTGAAAGAAACAATGGGTCTGCGTTTTGGACTTCAGCCATTCGTCAGCACATTCCTGAACGACAACAAAGCATGCCTGAGCCTCTATGTGCGCCCAGAGCATTGTCATTTCATAACCCTCTGCCCCCACCGCTGCTTTTGGAGAAGGAGAGTCTAAATGAAGTGAATATAAGCACATCAGCCATACGATTGTGTCAATAATGGCTTATTTATTGGGCTCTGAGTGTGTCCTCCAAAAAGCCCCGCATTTCAACTCTCGGAACGGAGTTTCTCAAGGCGTAACCATGGCAACTGGAATGATGAGCTGTGATAAGCTAATCAATCTGCGTTGTCAGTCACCATCAGGACCGCACTCTCCTCACAAGTGAGCATCCAGTCCTTGTGAATGAGCTTTGATGGGCAAATCAATAGGGGGGTTCAAGGAGAGAGCGGAGCGATCGCTTGTGCCTTTGCAGGATCAAGAATAGGAAAATCTCACAATGAAAGAATCCATATGTAGACCTTTCTTTTGTGTCCCCAGGTAAAATAGAACCAGTGGTCTGAGTTTTCTATTCATTTCTGCCTAAACTATTTAGAAAACAAACGAAATATCCTTCTTTTTCAAGTGCATCAGAGTGAGGCAGACAGTGGTAAAAGAAGAAAGAAGTAGACAAAAACAGTTTAATCTTTTCTACTCCGACAGAGGGAGAAAAAAAACAGCCTCAAATTACTTTGGCAAGGCTATGAAAGGCCGACGGGTTAGCGGTTTGAGTAGATAGGTCTTAAAATACAGCTGCCACCACAAAACCAATAAATGGAAAAGTAGTCGTGCAGCACTTTTAACCTTTTAAACCCACGGTTGTTGAATATTGCTACTGTTGCTGTGGACAGGGAGGGGCCCGTGTTTTTGGGTACCCACTGTCTCGTGGAGGGCCGTTCTGGACTCCCATGGTTTCAGTCTGTGGGAAAAGCATGCAGAGTCTTCAGGCCAAACCAAGCTCTCATTATGGTCCTAATTTAAGCGCACAACTACAGCGAGCTTTGAGGAAAGACACTGTATCAATCACGCCACAGATCGTGGGCTGACTTTAACAGATTTTGTAAGATAAAACGAAAAAAATCATACTCCTAAATAGCAGTTTATGCATCTAGGAATGAACCCAGACCGCAAATTCTCAACATAGCAAATAAGGAAAGTCGCCTCATGCTCTATTAAAGGAATAGTAGTAGTAGTTGCGATTCATTGACAGTCTTAGCATTTAGTGGGCTCTTAAAGAGATAGTTCACCTAAAAATATACATGCTAACATCATTTACTCACCCTCATGCTATTCCAATCCTGTATGAGTTTATTTTTTCTGCGGAAAACAATATTTTGAAGAACGTTGGGCAACAATTTTAAAGTTTATCTTTCACAGAAGAAGATACACTCTGAAACGTTCTTTATTGAAAAAAATGGTTCTATGAAGAATCTTGAACATCAATGGAACCTTTTAAAATGCAGAAAATCTTCTTTATAGTCTTTATATGTTCTTCAAAATGGTTCTTATAGAAACTTTTCACTGTAAGATTCTTTGGGGAACCAAAAATGGTTTTTCTATGGCATCACTACAACAGAAGCCTTTTGGAACCGTTATTTTTAAGAGTGTAAGACAAAGTTTTGAAACAACATGAGTAAATACTAACTGAATTGTCTTTTTTGAGTGAACTATTCCATTAACCTCTGTGATCACTGAGTCAGTGAGGGGAACTCAAGACCTGTCTGATTCATAACCAAATCATTGAAACCAGTTTTTGACTCATTGAAGAATGATTCCTTAATGAATCAAAGAGCACTACTCATTAGGGGTCGATTGATTATCGGTGCCAACAGTAAGCATTTTTACGGTTATCAATATAATCACTGTCAAAACCGATTTGCAGATAAAATAAAGCCATTTTAAAAGAAGTTTTTGTCTGAGCCCTTGTTATTTTTAATTTTGACACCAGCCATATATATCGGTTCAAAATATCGCTTATTGGTCTACTTGATCTGTAATAAGTATCATTCAAACCAGTTTTTGAGAACTGAATCAATAAATTTGAAAAGAATGATTCCTTCATGAATCGAACAACACTACTTACTATAGGACGACCAATTATTGGTGCCGATATTAAGCATTTTTACGGTTAACGGTATCAGTCATTGTCAAAACTCTTTTGCCGATAAAATAATTTACAAGTTTTTGTCGGAACACTTCATTTTGACACAACAATATCAATATTTTGAATATTGGTTCAAATGATCGGTTATCAGTCTATTTGATCTGTAATAAAAAGTTTCATTCAAACCAGTTTTGAGAACTGAATAGAACAGCACTACTTACTAGGAGTCGACCAATTATCGGCCAATATTAAGCATTTTTATGGTTATCAGTATCTGCCGTTATCAAAACTGATGCGCCAATAAAATAATTTATAAGCATTTAAAAATGTTTTTTTTTCCTGAGCCCTTGTTATTCTCAATTTTAACACCATACATATATAACAGATCGATTATTTACAATGCTGCTTAATCGGTCTACTTGGTCTGCAATAATCTGTATCAGCCCTGAAAAACAAATATCGGTCGACCCCTACTACTAGGAGTACTAAGACGGATGTAAAGTTTTCAGTAAACAACTAAATGACCTTAGAAATTGTGGATTTTCGTATGGACCAATTTTATGATATTTTAAGTTTTCAAAGCTCAGTTTCCATTTAAATGCATCTACATTGCAAAAGAGTGACCAAAAAATACTACTTATGTGTTCCAGAAGGAATAAAGTAATATAGACTAGAAATAGCACGATGATGAATAAATAATCCCAGAATTGTTATTTACATGTGAACCAGAGAGAGAAACAGAAAAACTGACTGGGACTGTAATGATAATAAAAATAATAATAAATGGCATGTTTATCCATGAAAAGTTATGAGTGGATCAGAACCAATCACCCATCTCTCTGTTCTCAGGACCTTAAAGGGAGAAAGTTGACTAAGTGGATTGAAGCTATGACTTTCATATGGTCAGTTCCACGGTTCAATGTCACGTCCCTCCCTTGATTTCCCTCTGAATCCTAAAAATCAAAATCAGATGTGCTAAACATTTAAAAGCACTGCAGTATGACAACAAAAAGCGAGACAACATAGAACACGATGAGCAAAGACTTACATCCCAAACAAAAACAAACACTGAGCAAGAAGCGAGACACTTTCCAATGCATTGCGACTCGCCGGAATTTCACTCCCACAGTTACCAGCCATGACAGACAGGTGAAAACACAGTCAAAGGAGGAAGCACCTTCTTATTTTTCCACATACAGTTCTTAATGAGAACAGTGTCTAAAACCACCAGACTGAAGCGCTAGTTCTGCTGCAGGAGGTGATAAGGAGAGTCATCCATCAAGGTATTTTAGGTCAGTCATGTGTGGATATGACACTACAGTTCTGCCTGAGAAAATGTGGAGATGGCATCATTCTAATGCCACCATGACAAACATGTCATCACCTGCACCGCCAGCGCTCACACAGACCATTTCATTTCGCTTCTGTTTATATAAGGGACTTTCTGCAGTAACGGTCATGAACTATACACAATCATGCTCTTAGTTATGATGGTTAGATGAAAGATAAATCTAAACTACTGTGGTGTCATACAGAGAACAGTTGGTGTGACAGTCATTATCTTCATGAAAAGTGAAAGACAGGTGCAACTTATGACAATCACAAATGGCAAACATGTATACTACTCAAGTAGAAATATCACTATACAACATTTTTCCTTTAAATGGATTTCATGTGTGACCCTGGACCACAAAACCAGTCTTAAATAGCACGGTATATTTTTAGCAATAGCCAACAATACACTGCATGGGTCAAAAATCATTAGGATACAAGGTAAAGATAATTTTCCATGAAGATATTTAGTAAATTTCCCACCGCAAATATCTTAATTCAAAATAATATCAAAAATAAATTAATTCTTGATTAGTAATATGCATTGCTAAGAACTTCATTTGGACAACTCAACTTTTCTCAATATTTAGAATTTTTTTTTTTTTTCAACCAATATCACAGCCAAATATCACAAATCAATGGAAAGCTTAATTATTCATCTTTTAGGTGATTTTAATTTGGTCCAGGGTCACATATTAAACTTACATACTACACTTATGTTCAAAGTTTGGGGTTTGGGAAGATTTTTTATGTTTTTATATGCCTCAGGAAGTCTGCATTTATTTGTTCAAAAATACAGTAAAAGTGTAATATTGTAAAATATTACTACTAAACTGCTTTCTAATTTAATACATTTTATAATTTAAAGTTAATTTATTCTGTTGATGGCAATGCTACATTTCTTCAGTTTTCAATGTCACACTATCCTTCAGAAATCATTTTAATAGGCTGATGTGGTGCTTAAACATTTTTTTATTATTATTATCAGAGTGAAATCTGATAATATTATTATTATCAGTGTGCTCTTTGATACGGTTGTGGAAACCTTTATTAGTGTGGATTTTTTTGGGGGGGATTCTTCAATAAATTTATGTTTTTTAAAAAAAAAAACGCATTCATTTGAAATAGAAATATTCTGTAACATTAGAATTTCACTTTCGATCAATTTAGTGCATCTTCACTGTATAAAAGTATTAAAATTGTACTGAATAATTCTATTAAAGTCATATTATTACAAAATACCAATCAGCATTACAATAAATATTATTAAAGCCTTTTAAACCAAAAAAAAGGGGTGAAAAACATTTTAATCAGCATTTAAAAGTTGACATTTCCAAATAACAAAGTAAAAATCAAGGATATAACAAAGCAAAATAAAAATCCAAGTACCCCCGGTTGAGAGTCAGTACACTAAACTACAAAACTACAAAAACATGAGTATAAAGAACAAAGCTATCAAAACATACAGAAAGACCATTGTTTGAACATGCAATGTTGCACGTATAACAATCCGGGCCTAAACTTTGACAGCAATCACAAGACTTTGCATTTTACAAAAACAATATTTCAGCCAAATAAATGTAGTAGTAAGTCAGGCATCAAAATTGATACTACTAATGATAACCACCATCGCCAAAATCAGCACAATCCAAACAAGAAGCGGCATTTCAGGTTAAAAGCTCTAACATTTCAACCATCTATAAAAATAAAGCCGAAACACTCCAAGCACTTCAATTTCAATGATAAATGTATTTAACCAACAACTACTTCAGAACAGGCCGTGGAACTGGCAGTAGGAATGAAACACTATATTCAAAACACAATCAGCAAGTCCTTTCCAAGAGAGAAACCACAACTACAGTATGTAAGAATTATTTAAAAAGACACTGATTTTCATGCTATGAGAAGACAAAATTGAGGCAATTGAGGTTCTAGCCAAGGGGAACATTGGTTTTGTGTATTAGCCAAGAAAAGTCACTTTGCTTCCTGCCCCATAAGGTAGAGTATGTAGCAAATTGAGTTAATTTGTTTGCTTTGGCCCTGATGGCACTCCAGGCTCTCCTTTTCACTCAAGGGAAAACTGACAAGGATGTACCAGGGCTACTTTTCTAAAAGTGCCTGATATTTCACTACATCCTTCAGCGTGAAACCCTCACTTATTAACTTAATTGGATTCTCAACGCCCAACAACAAATCTTCTTTATAATGAAACCGCCACCACACCAATCCTAGAGGTTAAAACACAAATCACGGCCTAAACTGCAAACAGCATCTGCGGTTTGCAGGAAAACTACCATGTTTAAAAGCAATTCGGACAAACAGGCAAGAAAATATTTGTACAAGAATGCAGAATGAGAATTACACAACTATTTTGTAAAACCAATTACTTATTCTCTTCAGAAGTCAAACAAACATTTCAATCAAATTTCACAAATATCCTCATATGGTTCTTATTTAACCAGCAAAGCTCTCACATCTCAACGCCACTCAAAGCCAAATGAAATTATGACATTGCTGAGAAGCTGACAAGGAATAATGACATTGCTGAGAAGAAAATTGTGAAAGATACATCGCAAAGCAGTTCAGAAAATGAAGCAGAATATATAAAACATCACGCACACAATGATTACAGCGTACGCAGGAACATATCATGAACACGATCCCAACTTGGCCTCTGCGACAAAAACTAAACTGCGTCTGAAACTATGGCAAACCTCAGCGTCTTCTCAACGTAAAGCTGAGGTCCGTCATCTCAGCGGGGTTTAAAGATAGAGCCAAATGGCCCGTGCTAAATGGATGTATGGCCAGTCTAAATATCTAAACCACTAAATCTCTCATTTCACCCCACTACAGAGAAAGCAACCTCCTCTGCCATCACTGAAAAATGATGATCACCACTTGCCATTTTGAAGAATGCGATACTCACTAATCCTATACATGGGAACAGTCTAACATTACTAAGTACACAAGTGTAAACACATACTAGCGAATGATGTGGGACGGACACAGCAGACCTGGATGTAAAAAAGCCTGTACTTTTCATTTTTCTACACTAAAACCACAGGAAGGAATGTATAAGAAAAGCACAGCAATAGTAGAAGCCTACTGGATGCTTAAGCAATGCTTCTGGCTTACGTTCCACTCAAAAAACATTTTTGCATTCATCAAAAAGCATTTCCAAGCACTTGCAAGCACGCATCAGGCATTCGCTTTGATCTGCATCATTGCATCCTTTTAGCATGCACTTTCACAGTGTTCGCATTACAGCCACGGTCACCATAACTTCCCGCAGTGCACTTCAGCCAACAGTGTTAAACTCTAAGCAAGTGTTTAAGGGACAGATTATTCCTCTTGGCATGGCGTTCAATAACGTCTTGCTCTTTGATGCCTGTTCTCTGTTTTCACAAGAGGAGGGGAAGAATTACAAACTTTCAACAAATCATGAAAATGGGCGCTCTTTAGAAGCATTGCAAAACCTTCCTTAGCGAATACAAAACCAAGTATGCGCAATAAGAAGAATAAATCACACATAGGTGCGATGGTTCATAAACAATTTATCAAATTGCACAAGTCCCTGAGGAGATATTATTAAAGCAGAGTGGGCATCTGGACAGCATTAGGGAGAATATTTCTCACAGCCTTCAGTGAACTTTAAACAAAGGACGTTTATATGTGACCTATGTCTTAATTACATGGGTCAAAATTATCGATAACTTTTGATTAGTAATATGCTTTGCACCCTCAGATTGCAGATTTTCAAATAGTTGTATCTTAGCAAAATACTGTCCTATCCTAACAAACCGTACATGAATGGAAATCTTATTTATAAATCTCACAATAAAAAAATAAATAAATGACCCTTATAACTTGTTGAGGTTCAGGACCACATATGACAGGTGTCATAGGCATATTTAAACTAGACCACTTGCATTATTATTACTACTACTATTTGAGAGCAACCTCAGGTCATTTTGAAGGTCTCTTCAAGGCATGCACTGATTTCTACAGGATTCTCACACCTCATTAACGTTTACTTAATACTTTCAGCACTAGTGTAATTATATTTACTATGGAAATTAATAAAAGTTACAAAAGAGTTCTATCTTATAACTGCATATTTTTATTTAATTATATATAGGTACGATTTCAAAACATTGTAAGCAAAAAAAGTGAGCAGTTACATCTTTCATGATTCTTTCAACTTAATTCCCATGGCTTTTTCAGGCCTGGAAATCCTACATTTATAATTCTTTGGTCGTTCTATGTTTTCGTTGTCTTTAAGAACCCCGTTACTACTAAGTTAGTCAACACTGACACTTAGAATTATAACGCTGCAAAACATCTGGGATATGCAGTTATTAAAATTGATAACCTTTGACATATGTTTACTGCTGTCATCTGCGCCAGAAAGTTTACACCGTGTTTGTTTCTGCACGTTCCTAGTCAATACACAAAACCATTCATGCAAGTTATGCATCAAAGTAACTTTTTTGCGAGTACGTTTGCATGTTTTGCAAGACAAGAGGCCATTTTGCGACCGCATAGTTCGCTGGGCTTGTACCATCATCCTCACGTAGTGAAGTGCAACCCCACACCCCCTTGAAAAGAAAGGGAAAAACAAAGTTGCGGAGAGCGAATGCACCGCACAGAAATGAAGTTGTTAGACACGCGGTTAGAGCGTAAAATCCCCATGCAAGTGCACCGATAGAGACGGAAACGTACTTGCACGATATCGCCCTCTGCGCTGATAGTGGCTCCGGCTCTGGAGAAGCGCCCTTGCAAACCTGTCGTGTAAGTGGTATAATCACCATTTGGGCTCGACTCAAAAAGCACAACTTCCACAAAGGCAGTATCCTTGGCTAGGACGCTTCCCAAGACCCAAAACAACACCAAGACCACCGAATCAGCACCACGACCGAACCCACTCCTCGGTAAAATCATCATCTTGCCGGTTGGATCAGCGCCGATCGGAACATAATTTCCAAGGGTCTTCAAAAAAGTGTTGATTCAGAATCAAATTTGAGAGGAGCGAGCGTCCTCCCAAAAAATACAAACAACAACAAAAAAGGCAAAAAACAAACCACAATGGATGGTACGATGTGAGAATAGCGATCATTAAAAATAAAAGTTTGTCCTTGAAAAGAATGTCGTGGCTTATTTCACCATTGCTGCCCGGACTATCGCATTGCTTGCGCGCTCGCTTATGCCTCGCTGGCTGCTGCTCGCGCTCTCTGTACAAAGCGGATCTCCTTTGATCTGGGAACACGTGATTCCTTAATTTTTTTTTCCACAAAGGGTTAACCCCACCCACCGATCTTCCTGACCCTATCCATTCTAGTGGTTGGGATTTTGATTCATCCAAGTGACTCGATTCTTTTGAATTAGCTCGTTTAATGATTCATCCAGTGACTCGTTCCGCCGAAGAACGAGTCAGTTGAGTGTGTTTTCTAAGTTTTTATTATGCTTTATTTAAATGTGTGTTTCTACAGCTCTAGAGGAGACTCTAAAAAGACAATCTACAATGCAAAAAAGTTTTCTCCTATTGAAAAAGCTATTGAAAAATACAACAAAATAGATTAAATAAATTAGGAGTTTCAGTAACATCCTTACGCCACTGTAGCTGTGTGTGTATGATCATGTTTGCATATTCGTAATTCCTATTATGAACCTGAAGAAAGAGAGAAACTCTGAGTTGCATCGAAATAGAAGGATTCGTTCATTTAAATGACTCGTTCGAAGCAACCGATTCGTGAACGTCCGCTCTACTCCCGTGCTCCTCTCCGCTCTGAATCGTTAAGGAGGAGCGACGCTGTTTGGATGATTCATACGCATAAATGTGTATGTGTAGTAATAACTTTGAAGGTGATAGCAGAGATTGTCATTTCGTTTATGTTATAGTCACAAAAACGTTTTATTACTTTTACTGGAAGATTGGTAAACATTTCCCTTAGGTGTAATTAGCCGACTGTGAAACAACTTGTTGAACTTTGTGTGGACTACCTTAAAGAGATCTACTAACCTTCTTCAAATTATTTAGCGTTCACTAGAGTAAATTTTACGTTTTTATGGGCTTTATGATGCACTTTACACACTGTATAATTTGTGTGTCAAGTATTCACACCTGTCTTTTCGAAAGAATAGCCTATAAGCTATATTGAATGATGTAGACCTAATATTTGCTTTAAATCACGTTTAAGGTAATACAGCAATAAGGTTAATATGTCAAATGTGTTTTTATAGGCTGTGGTAAATTTTGAAATTACTATTATTTATATTTTAGGAATTGAGATCTCTGGGAAATATATGTGACCACAAAACCAGCCATATCAATGCTGGTCAATTTAGAAATATATACATATGAACGCTGAATGAATAATCTTTCCAATGATGTATGGTTTGTTAGGATAGGACAATATTTGGCCGAGATACAGCTTTTTAAAAATCTGAAATCTGGGTGTGCAAAATCAAAATATTGAGAAAACTGCCTTTAAAGTTGTTCAAATTAAGTTCTTAGCAATGCATATTACTAATCAAAAATTAAGTTTTGATATATTTACAGTAGCAAATTAACAGAATAGTTTCATGGAACATGATCTTTATCTAATATCCTAATGATTTTTGATCATTTTGACCCAGGGTTTTGTGGTCCAGGGTCACATATAAGACAACAATGTCAATCTCAACCGAAAATGAAATATAAGGTCTCTTTTTTTCTCTGCGGGACTTTTTGATTAGCAAAATTGCCCCTTACATTAAAACAAGTTAAAGGCTTTCATCTTGCCTTTGAATCACATGAGGAATGAGACAAACTCAAAGACCCTTTGCGTTCAGTTATATGGTGCCTTGACACTTCAAAAATAAAGGAACCTTTGATGTATTCAAAGACTTGACCTTGGACTGACAGCAAAAGTGCACTCGTTTGTAATCACTTTGGACTGGATCCATTTCGTCTGAGGAAGCTTAAGTTTACATGAAAAATCTGTTTATTTTTTTCAGAGTATGCCTTGGTTAAGTGAACATTAAAAAAAAAAAAAAATGTTGGCAAGATGAACATTCAACAGGAAAAATAAATAAATAAAAAGCTGGAATTTGTTTTTGCAAATAATGTAGATGTATTCATGGGTAAGCCTCTTTATGTTGTTAAATAACCTGGGTAAACTTGACATGTCATATCTTTTACACGGCTTGGGAAGTAGTAAAAAGTTGCATTTAATGCCCGGAAAGGCATAAAAATAAAGGCCCAAAGTCAAAGACATTATATTAGTGTGCAGCAGGGTTATTAGAGTTAACTAAAACTAATGTTAAAACAATAAAACATTTTTTCTTTTATTTTTTTATAAAATATACGGCAGCAGTTTATTTAAGGTTTCATTAAGTAACATGAACTATGAAAAATACTTTAAAAGCATTTTTTAATCATAAGTAATGCTAAATTACATATAAAAAATGACTGACAAAAAGATGACAAATATAAGTAAAACTTACAATTTAAACTTTAAGTAAAACTAAAATTAAAATGAAATAATTTTATAAATCGTAAATATCTTAATGATACTAAAATAACCCTGGTGTGCAGATTTTTTTTAATAACAATTTGCACTCAGACATTGCTAGTAAATTTCAGAATTTTCAGAAAAAAAAAAATAATAATAAAAATAATAATTATTAAAAACAACAAAAACCTAGCAAGTAACACACTGAATTAAACATACTAGTCAAAAGTTTTTGAACAGTAATAGTTTTAATGTTTTTTAAAAGAACTAATTTATTTACCTGCTTTTATTTGATCCAAAGTACAGCAAAAACAGTAAAATTCTGAAATATTTTTACCATTTAAAACAACTGTTTTCTATTTGAATTTATTTTAAAATGTAATTTATTCCTGTGATTTCAAAGCTGAATTTTTTAGCATCATTGCTCCAGTCACATGATCCTGCAGAAATCATACTAATATTCTGATATGCTGCTCAAAAAATATTTATCAATACTTTTTTCAGGTTTCTTTGATGAATAGAAAGTTCAGAAGAACTGCATTTATCTGAAATAGAAATATTTTTTTAATATTATAAACGTCTATACCATCACGTTTTATCGATTTTAAGCATCCTTGCTAAATAAAAGTATTAATTTCTAAAATTATTAAGGATTATTTAGAAAAAAAAAATGTATTTAGAAAAATTAAATTATACTGACTCCAGCTTTTGAATTTGAGATAAAAGCTGATCTTTGGATCTTTCTATTCATCAAATAATCCTAAAAAAAGGACCCAACTGTTTTAAATATTGATAATAATAATAATGTTTCTTGAACAGCAAATCAGCATATTAAAATTATTTCTGAAGGATCACGTGACACTGAAGACTGGAGTAATGATGCAGAAAATGTAGTTAAGAATAAATTACATTTTAAAATATATTCAAAAAGAAAGCAGTTATTTTAAATAGTAAAAATATTTCAAAATGTTACAGTTTTTGCTGTACTTTGGATCGAATAAATGCAGGCTTGAAGAGACTTCTTGAAAAACATCGAAAATGATGTTTAAAAACTTTTGACTGGGAGTGTAAATGATGAATATATATTCTACATTTGATCAGCATTGTGTTGTCAAGTCACAATTTGACTTTATTGAATTGTTCTGTGTTTGCCCGACCAATGTAAACACATTATTCAGACAATCAAAGACTATGAATTCACATTTGCATGCAGTAATCTCCCGAAATATTCAAAAGGCGAGTGGCTTTAGAGTCCTTTTGAAGACACTGGCTTTATGAAAACCAACTGCACAGCTCCTCAAGGTCAGGAATGTATCAGGAAGAAACAACGGATCCCAAAATGGCCAACATATGTTCTGATTCAACACAGGAAAACCCGTAAGAGCTTGCAGAATGCTAAAAAGGCTGGTTTGCCTACAGCATGACAATTATTTACAGATCCACTCTCAGCTGATGATGTCATTGAAGCTGTGCGCTAATGATCTGGAGGATGAGAATGGCTCTCCATCTGTTTTCGAAGAAGACCCTCAGCTGTATTCTATAAAACTACCACAGGATGAGGAAAATTGGCATCTCCGTTTTCTCTCTTTTTCACTCTCCAAGCTTCATAGTTTGCATGCACAGTCACTTGTTCATCATGATAACATTGCATCATTTTAGTCGAAGAAGAATCTCATTTTTGTGGGCAGGGTGGAGTATCTCTTTCCACTGCAGTGCAAACATCTGCTCACAGACAGTTAGGAGACAAGACAAGAGAATAATGACGGACCGAAAAGTGTAAAAGGTGCCATGAGTTAAACAATAGTTGCCTCAGTTCAACGTTTAAGTGGCTGTAATGTTAAACAATCATAAAAACGCCATGTTTACTATCTCCCCCAGTGTCATTTCCATGTGAAATTGTATGCAGGCCCTCCAGGGTCGATAAACAAAGAACCTCTTCTGTTTTCATTGATCCGTGTCCTGAGAGAGAAATATAAATGGCCAAACTCCTCTGATAAGCATAATGCTTTACAATAGTGCTATTGTTCTGGACACAGAAGATGTGTGTTCGCTGTCAAAAATAAAAGCAAAATACAGATGATTACTTAAAACAAAGCATAAAACGAGCAGCAGAGTTTCCCAAGCTTGGATTCGTGTATAGGTCATATGACTGAGCATACATTTAATTAGATTGGAAAAGACATGCAAGGAGAAGACAGCAGCTTGTTTCCGTGTGTCTAAGTTCAAAGATACAATTGAGTTTAGCAATTTACTCCGATTTTAGCTCTGGGTTTTCTTTAAACTACTGTATGAGAACTTTCGAAGTCAGCTGAAATATAATGTTTGGTTTTTTTTAATTCTTTTGAAGGAAATTACTTATGCTCAAGAAAGGCTTCATTTATTTGATTAAAAAAACTGTAAAAGCTTTAACACTGTGAAATATGTATGTTTTCTATTTTAATATATTTTCAAATGTAATTTATTCCTGTGATGCAAAGATACACTTTTAGCATCATTACTCCAATCTTCAGTGTCACTGATCATTCAGAAATAGTTCTAATATGCTGATTATCTGCTCATTTCTTAATATTTTCAATGTTCCTGTTTGATATTTTTGTGGAAAATTAGATTTTTTTCAAAATGTGTTAATGATTAATATATATATATATTTGGCAACAATGTAAAAGTCTTTACTGTCACTTTAGATCAATTCAATGCAGTCTTGCTAAATACAAGTATAATTGTAAATTCTTAGAATTTTACACATTTTCACACATTACATTTTTGATTATTTTACTTCTTTTTAGATTAAAACATGGAATAATTCATATTTTGTTAACACTTTACAATAAAGTTCATTAGTTATCATTACTTAACTACATTAGTTAACATGAACTAAAAATGAACAATACTACTACAGCATTTATTAATATTAGTTTGTTAATTTCAGCATTTACTAATGCATTATTAAAATCATAAGATGTTTGTTAACCTTAGTTAATGCACTGTGAACTAATATGAACAAATAATGAACGACTGTATTTTTCTTAACAATAACTCAATATTCTTAAACAGTGTAATATTGACTGTTGTTCGTTCATGTTAGTTAATACATTAACTAATGTTAACAAATGACACCTTATTGTAAAGTGTTACCCATATTTTTTACAATAGTATCGATGGATTTTCATAGTCAAAAAAATCTATACATGAAAGGCATTTGACAGTTAGCAAGCATAAATGATTCAGACAGAGTAAAGGTTTCAGTTGGTTTCAGTAAAAAAAGTAAAAAATGAAAAACAACCACTGACACATACAAATACCTAAACTTGAAGAAACACCCTGAAATAAATGAATCCCTGCCTCAGCCCTTGAATGTTACAGGTTACGAATATCAAAAAACATTGAATTTAGAAGGAAACTGAAATCCTGTACATAAACACTTACAAATGGAGAAATGCTGTAAGTGTTTGTGATTCATACGGTGTAGGTGCAGCATATGAAACACAAACAATTACAGCATTTCTCCATTTGTAATTGTTTTTGTTTTGTGTGTGTGTGTGTGTGTGTGTGTGTGTGTGTTTGTGTGTATGAAAAAGAAACGGTGAGGATAAACGTGCAGCCTTCAGCCTTCAATTCAACTCTGCCCTCTGGTGGTGTGTTTGCGAAGCAACGTTTTATTCTGGATGCTACAGGCCGATCACCTGTGGATATGAAAGCGAAAACTTTCAGTGGGTGAGGTTTTGCTATCATCTTATTTTCCCGTAAGAGCGGGCGCGGCCACTTGTACATTTAGTGTGCGAGGCTTCCGGTCTCATTTGCTTCCAGCTATTTTTAGCTCTAAGGCTACAAAACAGCTCGTTTTGATGCTTATTATTGCAAACGGGCGTCTTACAATATTATTTTGAGGTATTATTTTAATTATGAACACAGTGGTTTGTAGTGCAAACCGTTTTGCCGTTTACGGCACTTTGTTATTCTAATAATTTCCCTACAGGCTAATAAAGCTTAAAGTCCCCATGAAATCAAAGTTAATTTTTTTTGGCTTTTGGTATGAATAAGTTAACCTTAAGGTTATCTATAAGTTAGCGTGCTTCAAAACAACTACAAAATTCCTGTTTACAAGATATGAGCATTCAAAACTAACAGTCTCGTCACTTCCGCCAATAGAATCAACGATTTTGATGATATCACCCTGCACTTCAGATTCAAATCAAACGTTCTGTCCAATCAAATGCTCTCTAGAATCCGTAGCGTCCAGCCCCCTACACTATAAATAGACGCTGAAGCTGCGGCTGAGATCGTCACTTGTTCACAGAGTTAGTACTTTCTGTATAGTGGCTGGTAGTGCGCAATGTAGGCGGATAGGGAACAGTGTAAATATGCTTTCTGTTTGGGCGAATGAGGTCTGGTTTTGCGTTGTGTCACGCGAACTGCGGCAGCGCCAACAGTCAAGAGTTTGGACCCGGTCCAGAGACGCGATAGCACGGAGCAGATCATATTCGCGAGTCGGCATGGTGTGAAACTACACAGCCTCAGCATGATTATGATCATTATTTTGTTTTAGTAATAGTTTCATATTGAATTTAGGGGGTAATCTATTAGACTGTGGCTGTCAAACTGGGCTTTACCAAGCTTAAAGGCTCTGGCCCGAGCAGATATAAATGGAACCAGAGATTCTCTATAATGGGGAGATAGGAGGGTTGTTATGATTTACTATTGGAGAACGCGTAACGGCTAACTTGGACTACGTGCAACACTTCAGCCAATCATATAATGGCAGTGACGTGAGTGGCCGAACGTTCTTAGTTTCATGGCAGTTGGTAACAGTTTGCGTTGCAGTTTCACATTGGTATTGTGAACAAAGACTACGATTGTGAACACGTATTGCATGAAAAATGGATTCTGATTTTGATTCTGGTGATATGGTTATTAATTAAAATAGGTAAAATGACCTTTACTCGAAATTACGCGGTAATCCCGTAAATGAGTCCTGTCTGTCGCAACATTCCTAGTCTGCCTTCCCTTATAAAATGACACTTTTATCAAATTAAAATTCTGCAAATCGTTCCAAGAAAAGTATTGTTTGCTGTAAAACATGTTCAACATTAACGGACAGTGGATTCCTTAAATGAATAGCTATTTCCTTTCAAAAGCTGTTTATTTAGTGCAGAGAAGCCTTCCCTCCATTGACATCCATTCAAAAAAAACAGCCGCTGGTCTCCTTCCCTGCGTTCCATCGTTAGCTTTAGCCGTTATGCTCTATTGGCTAAGCCTTGCAGGCTTGACTTCCAGTGGCTTTGATGGAACGCTATTGGCTATTTTAAAAAAGTGGGTGGGGCTACTCGATATGGCCAGCTGTTTTCCTGTTTCAGTTGAAATTACGTCACCACATAGAACAATGATGCGTGTTTCAAGGCACTTCAGTGGACCTTTAAGTCTCGCACATTCACAGCTAGGGTTGCCAGGTTTTCACAACAAAACCCGCCCAATTGCTGCTCAAAACTAGCCCAATCGCATTTTGAGAAGGCCCCGGTAAAAATCGCGTTCCAGGGGGTTAAATACACGTTTTGTAGTGGGGTTCTTCTGGTAAAGTTAGCATTCCAGTGTCTAAATATTACGTTTTTGGGGTCGCTTCAACCCGCGGCAATAGTATGAATGTAGCCCAATTCTGCGGGAAACCCGCGGACTTGGCAACACTGCGGCTTATTTCCGCGTTGAAACATGCGCTCTCCTGGAAGTGCTTTAGGAGCTGTTAACTGATCCGCACAAATGGGTTATGGACTTAAAATCATCTTTTTCTGTATTTTACTTCATATAGGTGAGAGTTTGTGTTTATTTCATATAGCGTCTTTTAACAAGCTTATTAGATTGTGTATTTATAAATTAAAAGTAGGCTAACCATAGGCTACTTGTGGGGTGCAAATCTAAACAAAAAGCGTTGACATCCTCTCACACATGCAACATCGTCCTGCTGTAACATCCTCTCAGAGTCAGTGGGAGAAAACATTTCCATCTGTGGGTGTCCAGGGGCCTCTTAATTGCTTTATGTAATAATACACTCCAGTGTTGTGAGTTGCAGACGCAAAAGTAGGGCCTCCTCATCATCTCTTTTCTTCATTAGAGGATAACGTCAGCAGGGCCCCATCAAAGACACGATTCACCGTGGGGACGTCTGATTTACGAGCATGGTTCCCAGAGCATTGTGAAGATCGCACACATGCAAAATGGCTTCGCTGGTATTTATAGTAACCCAACTGGCATTGTGCTGGAGAGAAGGATGAGAACATGTAGGAAGAGAGAGAGAGAGAGAGAGAGAGAGAGAGTGCTGAAAATCACTCTGCTTTGATCTCTGGCTCCTCCTCTCAGATAAAACTCTCACAGGACAAGAGCTTTCAAGAGAAATCACACAGTTCTTCTCAAATACAGCAACCCACAATTATGTTTAAATATGTCATAATGTGTATAAATGCAATACTTATTATCTGATATATTGCGTGGGCTATATTTTATGTAGTATGAATAGTAGGACTTTGTTAGACTTAGACTAAGTGTCATTAATTCATCCAGGAGGTAAAACCATTGTTAATTTATTATCCTTGAGATACTATTATAGTTTTAGAATAGAGTTTTTATTTTTATATTTTCCATTTTCATTTTAGATAACGTTTTAGTATTTATGTTGTGTGTTGTAGTCATTTTAGTATTATATATATATACAGGTCCTTCTCAAAAAATTAGCATATTGTGATAAAGTTCATTATTTTCTGTAATGTACTGATAAACATTAGACTTTCATATATTTTAGATTCATTACACACAACTCGAAGTAGTTCAAGCCTTTTATTGTTTTAATATTGATGATTTTGGCATACAGCTCATGAAAACCCAAAATTCCTATCTCAAAAAATTAGCATATCATGAAAAGGTTCTATTAACCTAATCATCTGAATCAACTAATTAACTCTAAACACCTGCAAAAGATTCCTGAGGCTTTTAAAAACTCCCAGCCTGGTTCATTACTCAAAACCGCAATCATGGGTAAGACTGCCGACCTGACTGCTGTCCAGAAGGCCATCATTGACACCCTCAAGCAAGAGGTCTGTGGGAAGGAAAAAGTGTGGCAGAAAACGCTGCACAACGAGAAGAGGTGACCGGACCCTGAGGAAGATTGTGGAGAAGGACCGATTCCAGACCTTGGGGGACCTGCGGAAGCAGTGGACTGAGTCTGGAGTAGAAACATCCAGAGCCACCGTGTACAGGCGTGTGCAGGAAATGGGCTACAGGTGCCGCATTCCCCAGGTCAAGCCATTTTTGAACCAGAAACAGCGGCAGAAGCGCCTGACCTGGGCTACAGAGAAGCAGCACTGGACTGTTGCTCAGTGGTCCAAAGTACTTTTTTCGGATGAAAGCAAATTTTGCATGTCATTCGGAAATCAAGGTGCCAGAGTCTGGAGGAAGACTGGGGAGAGGGAAATGCCAAAATGCCTGAAGTCCAGTGTCAAGTACCCACAGTCAGTGATGGTCTGGGGTGCCATGTCAGCTGCTGGTGTTGGTCCACTGTGTTTTATCAAGGGCAGGGTCAATGCAGCTAGCTATCAGGAGATTTTGGAGCACTTCATGCTTCCATCTGCTGAAAAGCTTTATGGAGATGAAGATTTCATTTTTCAGCACGACCTGGCACCTGCTCACAGTGCCAAAACCACTGGTAAATGGTTTACTGACCATGGTATTACTGTGCTCAATTGGCCTGCCAACTCTCCCGACCTGAACCCCATAGAGAATCTGTGGGATATTGTGAAGAGAAAGTTGAGAGACGCAAGACCCAACACTCTGGATGAGCTTAAGGCCGCTATCGAAGCATCCTGGGCCTCCATAACACCTCAGCAGTGCCACAGGCTGATTGCCTCCATGCCACGCCGCATTGAAGCAGTCATTTCTGCAAAAGGATTCCCGACCAAGTATTGAGTGCATAACTGAACATAATTATTTGAAGGTTGACTTTTTTTGTATTAAAAACACTTTTCTTTTATTGGTCGGATGAAATATGCTAATTTTTTGAGATAGGAATTTTGGGTTTTCATGAGCTGTATGCCAAAATCATCAATATTAAAACAATAAAAGGCTTGAACTACTTCGAGTTGTGTGTAATGAATCTAAAATATATGAAAGTCTAATGTTTAATCAGTACATTACAGAAAATAATGAACTTTATCACAATATGCTAATTTTTTGAGAAGGACCTGTATATATATATATATTTATTTATTTATTTATTTATTGTTAACTATAAAAAACATGCAAAATTTCTGTAGGAAATTTTGGTGAAAAAAAAAAGAATAATTTGAATAATAAAACAACTACAAATAAATCATCATCATCATCATTAATTTGTATTTATTTTTATAATTATTTTGTAAATATACTTTTAATTTCATTTAGCGTTTATTTCATTTTAAGTAACAAATTTATTTAATTATTTATGTATTGTTTCATTTTACTATAATAACCCTGCAGAAATTCCATAAAAAATAGGGCAGAGTGTATTAAAATGAAGGCATATATTTATTTATTTATTATTAATTAATTAATTTATTTATTTATTTGCAGGCATTTTACCTGTATTTTAAATGTTTCACTTCACTGCTTTGTGTTTTATGTTCAACAGACATGTTCATAAAATTAATGGATAATGCCTTGGCAAAAAAAGTACAGAATTGTTTTATTATTATTATTTTTAACAGTGTTTGTAAACCTTCTATAGGTTATTGCAGTTATTTCAAGGGGATTATTGTTTCTTAAACAACTTTTTGTGAACAAAAAAAAAAAAAATAGTGAATGATAAAAATACTAATAAATAACAATAATAAAAAATATTAATCATTAATATTAGTTGTTAAATTACATTAATTATAGATCATACATAATGTGTATAAATGCCCTGTTTATTATCTGTTCTACTGCATATATTATATTTTATCTAGTATGAATATCATGTTCCAAGTTTCGTTAATAACATGGTTAAATAAAAATAATAAAAATACAAAAAAATGAATTTATTACCTATAACATCCAACAGTAGTTGCAATTTTTGCAGAGACAAACATAGTCACATTTTCTTCAGAATATGTAAAAATCTAGTTAAAAATAAGATTAGGCATCACTGTATTAAACAACAGGCTTTGATCTAAGATTGGAAAAACTTTCAAAGAGTTAGAGAAACTTTATGGTATAGTTGAAGACACTAAAGAAGCAGAGCTGGCTGTGAAGATGGATGTTCCTATACGGGAAAGATGCTTTGAAATGTAGATTACTCAAAGTTACTGTAAAGGACCTCAAATCACTCACAGACTCGATCCGCATGCTCGGGGGAGAACTACAAACCCAGAGAGAAACAGACAGAAGAAAGAGTTTGTGTGGATCAAAGAGAGAGATTTTGTGATCTTGTAAGTTCTTACAGTGACCAAGATGTTTTCATGTCACGATGATCAGCATAAAAGTGCAAGAGTACATGAGAACTTTGAAGCAGAGAAGAAAGACTCTTCTTCAGACTTCAAACTTCATCCACATCTTCATCATCATATACATTTATTCACTGAGCTTTTGCTTCAATCGAAAATGAGGAAAACTATCTATCTACCTATATGTCATTATATGGACAAAAAATATCTTCTGTTGGGTTTTACAGAAGAAAGTCATACTGTAAATGATGAGATTTTAATTTTTTGGTGGAATACCCCTTTAATAGTGTCGCCAACTGTTCAGATAGCACGTTTCATATTCTACCTCTGAGAAAGAGAGAGAAAAGAGAGATCGGTGAAATAAACCAGGCCGCTCTGTGTTTTTAGAGACAACATAGATTAAACCACATTAGCAGCGTGTCAGGAAATGACTTCAGACCATATGGCTGACATGATTATGGTTCCTGCTTCTTTTAATTTATTCTTCCACCTCTCTCACCTACACACAAACCGCCACCTTCATCTTCTCTCTGTCTTCAAAACACCGCGAATGGAAACTAAGCTCGTTACCACATGATGTTTTGGCAAGTTCATCCATGAATGGCTCATATTTTAATTTGAACCTCATTGTTTTAACAACCCTGACCAGCATCTCCAGAGAACAACACACAATAAAACGCTGCACTCTTTTTGCACTCGTCTCTCTGAAGCCTCTCCAGACGCTTTGTCATCATAGTGACAAGTTCATAAAATATACAAGACTTCAATGACAAAAGTGATCTGCTACGTTCATATGTCTGCTATTGACATTAGCTACAAGCTATGAATCATGTATGACTAGCCGTATTATTATAAAGCTACTGAATAAAAAAATAAAATAAATAAATAGTTTTTGCTGATATGTACTAAAAAGTATTTAAAGACGTTCAAATCCATTATTTATTTAAAGTGGCGTTCAAAAGTATTAATTTTTTTCACGTTTCGTTGTTGCTGCCTTATGTTAAACTGCTTTAAATGACTTTTTTCCACATCAGTCTACACTCCGTACACCATAATGACAAAGCAAAAACAGAATTGTCACAACTTCGTAAATGTATTTAAAAAATAAAATAAAATAAATACATTGCATAAGAATTCATACCCTTGACTCAGTAGTTAGCTGAAGCACCTTTACAGCCTCAGATCTTTTGGGTATGGTGCGGCAAGCTTTGCACATCAGCATTTGGCTATTATCTGCCATTCTTCTCCTCAAATTTCACCTCTCAAGCTCTGCCAGGTTGGATGGGTGCATTTGGACACAGACGCACATTTTCAGGTTTCTCCAGAAATGTTTGATTGGGTTCAAGCCCAGGCTCTGGATGGGCCACTCAAGGACATTCACAGAGTTGTCTAAAAGCCACTCTTGCTGTGTGCCTAAGGTCATTGTCCTGTTGGAAGGTGAACTTTTGGTCCAATCTGAATTTCTGAATGCTCTGGACTAGGTTTTTAAGGCTCTCTCAATATTTCAATGCAATGAGCTTTTCTTCTACTCCGACGAGTCCCTCAGTCCCTGTTGCTGAAAAACACTACCAGCACACTTTACTTTTGGTATGGTACTCTGCAGGTGATGAACAGTGCCTGGTTTTCTCCAAACATGATGCTTGGAATTGAGGTTCATCACACCACAGAATCTTGTTCCTTGCTCTGAGGGTCCTTTAAGTGCTTTTTTTTGCAAATTCCAAGTGTGTTTTCATGTGTCTTCACTGAGTAGAGAATTGAGTTTGGCCACACCACCATAAAGCCCAGATCGGTGGAGTGTTGCAGTGATGTTTTTGTCCTTCTGTAGTTTTCTCCTATCTCCACATATGATCATGGAGCTCAACTACAGTGACTATCAGCTTCTTGGTCATCAGTCTAACCAAGGCCCTTCTTCATCAGTTGCTCAGTTTGGGCAGGAGGCCTGCTCTAGGAAGAGTTGCGGTTGTTTTAAACTTCTTCTATTAAGGGTTAATGGAGACTAAATGCTTCTGTGAAACTTCAATGCAGCAGATTTATATTCTGAAATCTTTCTCAGATGTGTGGCTTAATGCAATGCAATCCTATTTCTGAGCTTTTTTTTTACCTCAGGGCTCTGATATGCATTTTCAGCTGTTAGACCTTTTATTAAAACGTGTGCTTTTCCAAACTTAATACCCATTTAATTACATTTTCCACAGGTTAACTTCACTCAAAGTGTAGTACGTCCACAAGCAATATGATATGAAAGCTCCTGAGCTAAACCTCAAACTGTCCCAGATAAAGGTTTGAATACTTATGCAATGGAATCATTTAAGTTTTTTTATTTGTAATAAATTTGCAAATATTTTGTTTCCCTTGCTATTATGGTGTATGGAGTGTAGACTGATTTAAAGCAGTTTAATATAATGCAGCAACATAGCAAAAAAGAAGGGTTAGGAATACTTGTGCAAGTTAGTAATTTCTTTATTTATTTTTCACCAAAAGTAAGAAGGTATGAATGAATATAAATTAAATTTCTTACGTCAAAAAAAATGCGCTTCTTGTAATCTCCACCAGATGGCAGCAAATGCGTTTCTCACAACGTCTTCCATATGGAAAATCTCACGCAGTGTTTGGCTCATGTTTGGAAACTTTATTGCTCTCACTGTGTCTCTATATCCATTATGATGAACTATTATCAACCGTTATGTTTAATATTTATTTTAATAGACTCATTAAAAGACTCTTGATCTAACTGTTTGGACTGCTCAATTAAAAGTGGACAGTAATAAGGTAATGTGTCAATAATGTTGCACTGAAGCGTTTAGTGTCGCATTTTTACACTCTCTTATAAAAATAGCAGGCAACATCTAGTCTATAGTGCACAGTATGCAATAAACAGTAAACAAGTATTCCATTCCAAACACAGTTTTAGGAAACCAGCAACAAAAATAATTACTGAGAAGTATAGGCCTACATTATAGGCTGTATAATTATCATTTCTATAATTGACAGAAACAGGCCAACCCGTCTTTAACCATTAATCTTACAGGTGGAGCTAAACTGGCACAAACTGGAACAAATTAAACAGCAAAATATTAGAGTAACGAGTTGACATAACGATTACGAAATATGTAATTAATGACATTAACATGGAAGGCCATTTCCCCCACATAAAAATAATGTTTTGGTTAATCATAATTATGACATAACAGTAAAAAAATGGTTAGAAATAATGTATGATTAAGAGGTAAAAAGTGGAATTTACAACATAAGAAATTATTTATTAGACTAAATTATGACATAAAAAGTTCTAATTACAGCCAAAAATTTCAACTTTTTAAGTTATAAAATTGATATTTATTGATATGTATAACTTTGCCATAATTATATTTTTTTCTTTTTCTTATACATGAAAGACATGTACATAACACATTTATATATATATATATATATATATATATATATATATATATATAAATTATTTTTTATTGCCATCATTTTGGGTAAACTATCCTTTAAGGCATTTTCCAGGCTACTGTTTCTGTCATCAAACAGATACGCTACAAATATTAAGAGTAGCATACTAGCATGTGGATATGAATTCAGCAATGGTCTTCAAATGTGATAATTACAAGCTCAGGTGGTGATACTGTTACCGCTGGGTCTGTGATCTGTTATTTTCCATCAGGAGGTGCTTCAGAGAGAGAAAAAAAAAAAAAACATCAGAGAGAGAAAAAAAAAACATCCTTAACCTGTTGACTGTGAAGCTTCAGTGCATCAGAGGGAACAAACACTTCAACGTCTGCACAAGCAACACCAGTTAATGAACAGAAGAGCACAAACACGGGGCAGTTAAGTGCATGACAGAAACCAGGCTTAACTCACAAAAGAAATCCATATTCAAAAGTACAGATGCAGAACATGTAACTATGGTGACATTCGCAGAATTTCCATTTAGCGATGATGTATCACAGCCGGAAGGGAATTAGTTATCGAACATTAGCTTATCTCTCAGTTTCTTACAATTAATTGTATATCTGGACACATTTCCCTATATATTCCCATCCCCCCTCTCAGCAAAAGACTCTTGCAAGGCCTGTGGGTGAAAGTGAGAGCTGTTGTTTGGGGTCATGTAGTTGTTGTTGTTATTTTCACAGGCAGACGGAGTGGAGGGGAGAGCCAAGGGGGGGAAGAAACAAAGCCCCCGCACTGTCAGCTATTCCACAAACAAAGCACAGCTTATCCTGCTAACAACAGTCTGCCAGAGACACCACGACAATTACAGCACACTCACAATAAGCAAGATCCCACTCGTAAATTTAGTACAATTTGCACAACAAATTGGTTTGGATCAAAGCACAACTTCACTCGTGACAATAATAATCAATGATATGTTCTTGAAACCATATAACACAAAAATTGTTTACTTTATATCTATAAATAGATTTTTTTGTTTCTTTTCATTTATACATGCTCATCCCCTTATGAAAATACTGAGTTTTGTGGATTTAGTTAGTTTTAACTATGCTACTATAGAATTTTTAACTCCTCAAAAAAGATATTTTGAATAATGTTGATAACAAATGGTTTCAAGCCTCGCTGACTATGCTATGGAAGTCAAAGGGACCTGAAACATTCAGTATCATTCAACATATCTTCTATTGTGTTCCACAGATGAAAAAAAATCTACAGGTTTGAAACAAAGTATGGGTGAATAAATTGTGACAAAATTGACATTTTTGTGCCTTTAATAGATTAGTTCACTTCCAGAATAACATTTCCATGTCATCCAAGATGTTCATGTCTTTCTTTCTTCAGCTGAAAAGAAATTAAGGTTTTTGAGGAAAACATTCCAGGATTTCAATGGTGGCCAACAGGTTGAAGGTCCACATTGCAGTTTCAGTGCAGCTTCAAAGGGCTCTACACGTTCCCAGCTAAGGCATACGAGTCTTATATAGCGAAACGATGGGTCATTTTCTAAAAAAAAAAAAAATTCAAATGCATATACTTTTTAACCATAAACACTGTAAAAAACTATTTGTTGAGTCAACTTAAAATAATTTGTTACCTGGCGGCCTTAAAATCTTAAGTTAACTTAAAAAAAATTAAAGTAAAAAAAAATTAAAGTTAAAAAAAAAAATAGTTCACTTGAAATGTTACATTTTACTAAGTGACAACTTAGATATTGGAGTTGATTCAACTTAAAATTTTAAGGCAGCTGAGTAACAAACACAGCTGTTAAGTTTAACAAAAAATTTTTAGTTTAGTCAACTCCAATATCCAAGTTGTCACTTAGTACAACTTAACATTTGAAACTGAATAATCTTATTTGAGTTGACTGAACTTAAAATTTTAAAGCAGCAGGGTAACAAATTGTGTTTTTTGTTTTTTACAGTGAATGCTCATCTTGTGCTAGCTTGACTTCATGCATTGCATAATCATGTCAGAAAAGTCACACGCGTTTAGTTCTTTGTCTGTGTACTTGGGTTCAAAATCTAATGTTCTCCTCCAACTTCAAAACTGTCCGACATCATTGTTTTACCTTTTTTTTTAAAGGGCGTTTGATTTTCTTTGCACGTTTGCTTTGTAAACACTGGGTTGCGTGAGGTCGAGCTAATGCAAGATGAGCATTTGTGGTTAAAAAGTATATATATATATATACAGGTCCTTCTAAAAAAATTAGCATATTGTGATAAAGTTCATTATTTTCTGTAATGTACTGATAAACATTAGACTTTCATATATTTTAGATTCATTACACACAACTGAAGTAGTTCAAGCCTTTTATTGTTTTAATATTGATGATTTTGGCATACAGCTCATGAAAACCCAAAATTCCTATCTCAAAAAATTAGCATATTTCATCCGACCAATAAAAGAAAAGTGTTTTTAATACAAAAAAAGTCAACCTTCAAATAATTATGTTCAGTTATGCACTCAATACTTGGTCGGGAATCCTTTTGCAGAAATGACTGCTTCAATGCGGCGTGGCATGGAGGCAATCAGCCTGTGGCACTGCTGAGGTGTTATGGGGGCCCAGGATGCTTCGATAGCGGCCTTAAGCTCATCCAGAGTGTTGGGTCTTGCGTCTCTCAACTTTCTCTTCACAATATCCCACAGATTCTCTATGGGGTTCAGGTCAGGAGAGTTGGCAGGCCAATTGAGCACAGTAATACCATGGTCAGTAAACCATTTACCAGTGGTTTTGGCACTGTGAGCAGGTGCCAGGTCGTGCTGAAAAATGAAATCTTCATCTCCATAAAGCTTTTCAGCAGATGGAAGCATGAAGTGCTCCAAAATCTCCTGATAGCTAGCTGCATTGACCCTGCCCTTGATAAAACACAGTGGACCAACACCAGCAGCTGACATGGCACCCCAGACCATCACTGACTGTGGGTACTTGACACTGGACTTCAGGCATTTTGGCATTTCCCTCTCCCCAGTCTTCCTCCAGACTCTGGCACCTTGATTTCCGAATGACATGCAAAATTTGCTTTCATCCGAAAAAAGTACTTTGGACCACTGAGCAACAGTCCAGTGCTGCTTCTCTGTAGCCCAGGTCAGGCGCTTCTGCCGCTGTTTCTGGTTCAAAAGTGGCTTGACCTGGGGAATGCGGCACCTGTAGCCCATTTCCTGCACACGCCTGTACACGGTGGCTCTGGATGTTTCTACTCCAGACTCAGTCCACTGCTTCCGCAGGTCCCCCTCTCATTGTGCAGCGTTTTCTGCCACACTTTTTCCTTCCCACAGACTTCCCACTGAGGTGCCTTGATACAGCACTCTGGGAACAGCCTATTCGTTCAGAAATTTCTTTCTGTGTCTTACCCTCTTGCTTGAGGGTGTCAATGATGGCCTTCTGGACAGCAGTCATACCCATGATTGCGGTTTTGAGTAATGAACCAAGCTGGGAGTTTTTAAAAGCCTCAGGAATCTTTTGCAGGTATTTAGAGTTAATTAGTTGATTCAGATGATTAGGTTAATAGCTCGTTTAGAGAACCTTTTCATGATATGCTAATTTTTTGAGATAGGAATTTTGGGTTTTCATGAGCTGTATGCCAAAATCATCAATATTAAAACAAAAAAAAGGCTTGAACTACTTCAGTTGTGTGTAATGAATCTAAAATATATGAAAGTCTAATGTTTATCAGTACATTACAGAAAATAATGAACTTTATCACAATATGCTAATTTTTTGAGAAGGACCTGTATATATATATTTTTTTTAAATGATCGATCGTTTCGCTAGATAAGACCCTTATTCCTCGGCTGGGATCGTGTAGAGCCATTTAAAGCTGCACTGAAATTGCAATTTGGACCTTCAACTTGCTGATCCCCATTTAAGTCTACTATACGGAGAAAAATCCTGGAATGTTTTCCTCAAAAACCTTAATTTCTTTTCAACTGAACACTTTTAAAAAAAACAACTTAAAAAAAATTAGTTTCAACCTAAAAAAGTAAGTGTTTGTGCTGCCTTCATGTGGTACAACTTAACATTTCGTGTTGACTAAACTTAAACATCTTGAAAGACATGGGGGTGTGTAATTATCAATGTTGTCCTTAATAATGTTTTTTGAATGAATTTGCAAGTTAACTAATAATACAAATTTAAAAGCTTTTTTTTTTTCAACTGCTTTTGACAAAGAATAGTCCATGTTGTATAGTTCTACAGGGCACAATGTACTGTATTAATTTGAAGATATTTTTTAACTGTTTTCTGAATTTGATACTGTTTTAAACAGTTTTAGAGTTAGAAGAAATGTCTGTCAGTAGTATTGACAGTACTGCCAGTAGTTTTTTCTGTTATTTTACATATTTTATTTCTTACAGTGTACTAGTCAGCAAGATTTTTTAAAATAATGGCTAAACGTTTAGACCAAACACAGTTTAGCGTTCTTCAAAAAAGCGTTCTTCTAAGGAAATAATCTATTTCCAGTATTTAAAACGCATGCAAATGCTGATAATTTCATACCCAGATAAAACATAAAAAAGATATCCACTACCTCAAACCGTTTGATCAAAGATAATTTCCATGGCTGTGTCACCTTTGAGGTTTCGCAAGCTGGTTACACAATTGTTGCTACAATGAGACATGAAATGTGCAACAGTAAAGACATTGATAATTACACAGAAGTTTTCTATTTCAAATAAATGCTGTTCTTTTGAACATTCTAGTTATCAAAGAATTCTGTAAAATGCATTGCGGTTTCCAGAATATATTTAAGCAGCACAACTGTTTTCAACATTAATAATATTAATAAATGTTTCTTGAGCAAATCAGCATATTGTAATGATTTCTAAAGAATCATATGACACTAAAGACTAGAGTAATGACTGCTGAAAATTCAGCTTTGCCATCACAGGAATAAATTACATTACACATTAAAATACAAAAAAAAAAAAAAGTTATTTTAAAGTGTAATGATAATTTACAATATGATTGTATTTTGACCATCCCCAAACAGCAGGGCCTTAACCGTAAGACCTTAAATAAGGTGTGTCTAAGTAGCACAGTCCCAAATTTTAAAGGGACAAATAATCAGGAAATGTTTATAAAGAGCATTAATTCAGGTTTGCCAGTATTCTCTGCATGAAATGGGTGGGAAACCAGCAGGCGGTTAACACACACAGGGAAGTGTGATCTGGGTTTGGGTAAATATCATACAAACCTTGGGAGTAAACCAGCTGTGTGTGTGTGAGTGTGTGTGTGTGTGTGTGTGTGTGTGTGTGTGTGTGTGTGTGTGTGTGTGTGTGTGTGTGTGTGAATGGGTGTGACCCTTCAACGCCCCATTATCCCTACAACACACACAACAATAGGTAAAAATGCCACAGACGTTACCACCCTAACCGGAGTGTCACTGTGGATTCTGCAAAAGTCAACAAGTGATCATGCCACAAACACTTTAAATCATGCATACAACTTGCTCTGTTATCTTCATCATCTCAATCTTACCCTAGACTTCATTATTTGCTACACACAGATGTACTAATAAAATCCTGCGCAATTCAGAAACAATTTTATTTAATTTTGAATCGCTTTACTATTTCTTTCATAAAAGCTTGACCAATAAATAAAGCAATCTCTGGCATGTTGCAATGTGATCCATTGTTTAAGTGTTGAATAGCTCTATTCATTCATTAGTATAAACAGATGCATGACACACAGTAGTGCCATTTCAGTATCGTTTACCCTTGCAGAATCTGCAAAATGTTAATTTTTTTAGCAAATTAAGAGAGATCATACAAAATGCATGTTATTTTTTTTATTTAGTACCGACCTGAATAAGATATTTTACATAAAAGATTTATATTTACATTTACATATAGTCCACAAGAGAAAACAATAGTTGAATTTATAAAAATGACCCTGTTCAAAAGTTTGCATACCCTTGATTCTTAATACTGTGTTGTTACCTGAATGACCCACAGCTGTGTTTTTTTGTTTAGTGATAGTTGTTCATGAGTCCCTTTTTTGTCCTGAACAGTTAAACTGTCTGCTGTTCATCAAAAAAAATCTATCAGCTCCCACAAATTCTTTGGTTTTCCAGCATTTTTGTGTATTTGAAAACCTTTCCAACAATGACTGTATGATTTTGAGATCCATCTTTTCACACTGAGGACAAATGAGGGACTCAACTATTACAGAAGGTAATAAACTATTACCCTCAAACTATTACCTTCTGTAATAGTTGCATATGAGTCCCTCAGTTGTCCTCAGGGTGAAAAGATGGATCTCAAAGTCATACAGTCATTGTTGGAAAGGGTTCAAATACACAAAAATACTGGAAAACCAAAGAACAAAAAAACAAAACAAAACAAAACAAAAAAAACACAGCTGTGGGTCATTCAGGTAACAACACAGTATTAAAAATCAAGGGTATGTAAACTTTTGAACAGGGTCACTTTTATAAATTCAACTATTGTTTTCACTTGTGACTATATGTAAATGTATTTTTAATGTAAAATATCTTATTCAGGTCAGTACTAAATAAAAAAATAACATGCATTTTGCATGATCCCTCTTATTTTGCTAAAAGAATTAACATTTTACAGATTCTGCAAGGGGTATGTAAACTTTTGAGCACAACTGTATATACTTATGTTTTTTCTTAACATTTTAAATGAGATTTTATATATATATATATATTAACGTCTATATCATTTTTTTTCTAGTTCGTAGCTTCAAAAAATGTTGCCTTGACAACTATCTTGAAGTTTTTTAAATGTTTTATTTCAGTAATGAAACTGCATTTTTATGGTTTTAGTTTTAGTTAATGATAACCCTGACACAGAGGTTGTTCACTTCAATTTCATAAGCAATATAAACGACTTGTACATTTACATTTTCTGTAATATGTGACCCTGGACCACAAAACCAGTCATAAGTCACACGGGTATATTTGTAGCAATAGCTCCCCCCCCCCCCCCCCCCCCCCCCAACTGCTACTCAAAACTAGCTCAATTGTGTTTCGAGGAGAGTCCCCCGTTAAAAACAGTGTTCTGGGGGATAAAATACATGTTTTTTTTGTCATGGTTCCCCTGGTAAATTCGCATTTCAGGGGCTAAATATTACGTTATTGGGGTCGATTCAACCTGCGGCAACAGTGTTAAAGTAGCCCAATTCCATGGGAAAACTGTGGACTTGGCAACACTGTCATTTGGACAACTTTAAAGATTTTTTAAAACTTTTTTAGATTTTTTTGCAACCTCAGATTCTAGATGTTTTAAATAGTTGTATCTCAGCCACAAATTGTCCTAAAAAAAACATACATCAGTGGAAAGCTTATTTACTCAGCTTTCAGATTATGTATGAATTTCAAATTTAAAAAAGACCCTTATTACTGATTTTGTGGTCCAGGGTTACATATATGGAATGTAAGATCCGAAATTGAAAAAGTACTTAAGAATTTGTAAAAATCTGCAACATACAAAAGTTGCAGTTTGTACCTACTTTGCATTTTGGCAAATTGGTGGCTGGCTAATTTGTATGAACTAAATTTTTGTACGAGTAAAATCTAATTTGTACATTTTCATGACTGGGATGGAGCTTCATACTTACTTTTCCTAAAAATACATAAAATGCATTTCCTTATATTGTAGAAATTTGAATCCTGAAATAGTTTTCTCATGCTGTTGTATTTTTAGACTTGCAACTGCAGCCAAGTACAGAAGTGCCTCTCTGAATTTGTCAGTTTAACCCCCAATATATTTTAACAGTCAGTTTAACCTACAAAGTATTGGCAAACTTTGTAGCAGAATGTCACAACAACTTTGTCAAGAGTCATAACGGGAATTGCCACTAAGTTTCATCATGCTCTAGTCATTTTGCCAACTCACATTTTTTTCCATCATTCAAAAACATGCTCTGTTCAAACACAGTTAGTGTTTCACAAGAAGTAGACCAAAACTAACACTAATGCATTAGCTCAGTGAGAAAGAAAACCAGGTGCACTTTAGGGACTCCCCTTGAGATTAGGACGGAGTAGTGACAGTTTTGTTCTCTTGTTTTATACATGGTACTTTTTGAAGGAACAAGAATGATGTCCCTGCAAAAGAGCACCTAAGTGAACAGAAAAATGGTTCTCTCATATATTACATACAACTGAGTCCTAAACAAGCTGAGGTACAGTGACCAAAGTTCTGCCCTATCAGTATTAGTGATTAGTGTCCTTGAGCGGGGCACTTAACCCCAGCTTGTTCCAATGGGGACTGTCCCTCCGATTAGTGTACTACAAGCAGCTTAGTGGGGGACATCTGCTAAATAACAAGTAACCAAGTCCAAAAGTTAAGGTTTCAGTTCCCCTTCACTCTACAAACACCCACTACTTTACAAACAGTGATTACAGGCCTGTTACGTCATAAATTAAATACTATAACAGAAGTCAGGGGACGTACCTGTGTTTCTAGAAAAAGGGAAGGAATGTGAATTCAAAAACGCTTTTGGACACCTAAAAATATCAAACCGAGTGTGGTCTGCTAACTTCTCTTATTAGTGGCCTACTGTATCCCTGTATAGCCATGTTCCAGTACGACATTCTACATCTAAATTTACGATGTTGATTGAACAGCTAGTAGTTTGTAAAGCAAACAGCTGCTGTTTGCTCTCCACACAAGTCTACGCTAAAGTTGAGGTGACAGACTTTTCATTCAACAGGCTGCAACTCACACCTTTAATACACAATTCCTGCACTGGTACAGGATGCTTATGGAGGACCACCTGTAGATCATACAATATTTAGTCCTTTTCCAAATTTATTTGAAAATTCCTAATAATCTGTGGTAAGAAAACCTATACAATCAACATAAATAGATGGATAAATCGAATGAAAGTTTCTGAGATCTTTACTACAAGGGTTCCCATAATCAGAATCGCATGCAGATTTTATGTAAAAGTATTTTCTAAACACTGACTTCATGCAAATTTATGCTGTCCAAACAGGGGAACCCACTTTGCCTACTCTTTCACTCTCAGGAGGAATTTTTAGGACATGAAAGTCCCCTCAGAAGTTTCTCCTTTGTTCAGCTGTTCCTCTGACTAGACCTATACTTCTTCAATCAAGTAAATGTTTGCTAACGAGCCAGTTACATTCACAGCTAATGTGTGCTTCAAATGGAAGTGATCAAAATGCACAGGCATTTGAATGGGTCTTAACCACTTGATCTCATTTCCTAATGAACTGAGAGGATTTTAAAAATCATCAGAGATTTTCTGATGCAATCACAACGCAACGCAAGTTACATGCAACCTCTAGTATTTTTCTAACAAAAATGTGACTTTGTACCACAAAATATTGAGAAAATCACCTTTAAAGTTGTCCAAATAAAGTTCTATCCAAATGCATATTACTAATCAAAATAAGCTATTGATAAATATATGATATATTTAAGGTAGGACATTTACAAAATATCTTCACTTTAATCTTAAGTAAATATCTTTACTCTTAATGATTTTTTGCATAAAATGCAAAATCCCATGCTACTTAAGACTGGTTTTGTGGCCACTAATATGCAACAAAAGCTGCAGCATTTAACTTCAGCTTCTAAAAAGAGGTTCACTGGGTTTCTGACCATTTGACACAATGAAATGAAATGGTTACAAAATCATCTTCGAAAGGCAATATAGGCTAATGTACTTTCAGAAACATTAAACATGTAAAACATAACTAGAACATCAATCAATTGAATTCGTTTTTTAGTCAATAAGCAAAATAGATCGATTTACAAAGTATAGATGAGAAAACGGAAATAGAAAAATAAAAATAATAAATAGGCTAACTTAAGTGTCACATAAAGTGCGTTGCTGTTTTGCAAACAAAGGGGAAACCCGACATAACGCTTTATTTCTTTATTACATAATAATATCATAATAATAGCTTTAGCATAATATTGCTTGTGAAATTTACCCATGATTAGATCGAAACTAATATGGTCACACTCTGTAACAAAAAATTACATTTGCTTTTTTTTTTTTAATAATGAATTTCTGAAAAATTTCCATATCAATAAAGTCCTGCATACGAAGGATCACGGCGTAAACACGAAACTTACATCAGCTATTTTAACCCAAGGAAGGACTGACGTCCAAATACGTCAGTGCTCCTGGCAGCCAATCGCAGCGCACCACGACGGTAGAAAAAGAACGCGAGCGTTTCTACTTCTTCAATTTTCAGACATCGAAGGGGGAAGATATACGGGGAAGTAAGACGATTTTTCGGACGTTTTCCCACCCCTACACAATACAGAAGGGGGTCTTTACAGAGATCCTAAAACAAAAAAACATACAACATGGTCGTAGTTACAGCAGGGACCGGAGGAGCCCACAAAGTCCTCCTGATATCGGGGAAACAGAGCGCTTCGTCCGGCGCAACACAGGGCGGATACAGCCGTTCCATATCTGTCATGATACAGAACCAAGCTTCTTCAGACTCAGACTCCACCATCTCTGGACCTCCACTGCGCAAAAGGCAGAGACTCACACATTTGAGCCCAGAGGAAAAAGCACTTCGAAGGTGAGCGGAGCTGGATTTAAATTCATGAGCATTTTAATCCGTACGGTTGATTTGAAGCCGGTTTAAACTGAAATATTTCACGAGGGGAGCAATATTTAGTTCGAAACATTTAATTAAACATTTAACATTTAACGCTTTAATATGTAAATATCAGCACACTTTAAAAAAGTGAACCAATTTGACCCTTCCATATGGAAGAATTTGAATCTAAGCCAAGATCAGTGGGTTTTGCCGGTCAGTCCCTCCCCCTCTGAATCAATAAATCCACATCTGCCTGCGTGGCAGGAACTTGACTGCGCATGCGCCATTTCCTCAAAACGGTCTGACCTGCCAAAATTGGTTTGCTTCATAAAATTGAAATGGTATATATATACATATATATATTGTGTGTGTGTGTGTGTGTGTGTGTGTGTGTGTGTGTGTGTGTGTGTATATATATATATATATATAATGAATTGTATAAGCACAATTTTTTTTTACCACTGCATCATGTCTCAGATAAATCCTATATTTTTTATTTAGCCAAAACCTGCATGTTTAATAGCTATGCTTTTATTAATTTAGGAAACTGAAGAACAGAGTTGCTGCACAGACAGCAAGAGACAGAAAAAAGGCAAAAATGGGGGAGTTGGAGCAGCAAGTCTTGGAGTTGGAGCTTGAGGTACGTTGCCTCTTACGGCCTTTTTTTTCTTTCTCTTTACTTTTTTCTTGTTTTTTAGAGGAAAGATTTAACTTTAACATGTTTTCCACAGAATCAGAAACTTCATCTTGAGAACAGGCTGTTGCTAGAGAAAACGAACGATCTCCTCAATGAGAATGAGGAACTAAGACAGAGACTGGGGTTGGATACCTTGGAAGATGATGATGAAGAAGAGAAGGTAAAACAACATTTGTATACCAAATGTTGCTATAAGTTTGATTGCATCATATAATCATTGCTGTTAATAGCATCCACTGTCTGTTTGATTACGTCATTAATGAGCCGCATGGTTTTTACTGAACATTTCTGCCATATGGACATCAACATGACTCACCACTGATAAGCTACTACTAATTATAATGTAGAAACAGGCGGTTAAGAGCTGCAAAGTATTGTTTTTCTTCTCCATCTCACTATGTGTCTCATTTACTTCTAGGTTCAGGTAATGGAGTCCGCGGTGAGCGATTTGGGTTTGGTGACCGGGTCTTCTGAGTCCGCAGCACTCAGGCTATGTGTGCCTCCGCAGCAGGTGCAGGCCCAGCAGTCCCCAAATCTGAAGACTTCACCATGGATACTCACAGCCCTGGCCCTTCAGACTCTGAGGTGAATATCCTGCAGTTGTTGGTTTTCAGATGTTCAGTCTCTTGTGTTTTTACTGTACCAACAAAATCTCACGTTGAATCGTCTTTTCTCCTGCAGTCTGATCTCTTGCTTGGTATTCTGGACATCCTTGACCCAGAGCTCTTCCTCAAGACAGAACTCTCAGAAGCACAGGAACCCCAGGAACCCCTTGTGCTGGCTGAAGGTGCAGGAGAGCAAGTACCTGCCTCCCCACCTGCAGCTTTGGGGCCCGCACCAGTTAAGCTGGAGGCCCTTAATGAACTGATCCACTTTGACCACATCTACACCAAACCCGCCGAGGTGGTGAGCGAGGAGAGCATTTGCGAAGTCAAAAGCGAGGATACGGTCGCCTTCTCTGAGGTTGATGAAGAAATCGAGGTGGAAGTCCAAACGGTGTCTGTCAAAGACGAACCAGAGGAAGTGGGCATCCCTGCGTTGGATCAGAATCCAGACGCGGTTGATGATTTCCTCTCTGACGCCTCCTCTTTTGTTGGCTACGAGAAGGCTTCGTATGTGACGGATGCGTACAGTGACTCTGGATACGAGAGGTCTCCTTCCCCTTTCAGCAACATTTCATCCCCGCTCTGCTCTGAGGGCTCTTGGGATGACATGTTTGCGACTGAACTCTTCCCCCAGCTGATTAGTGTCTGAAGGTTGCATACAATATCCAGTTGCAAACACGCCTGCCTTTGCTCTATTGTAAGTGATTGTCATGTGCTTCATAATGATAGTACGACAGTAGCATGTAACCCCGCTTGCAATTTAGACCAAAGGCATTGTTTTAAGGCTTCTGTTGTAATAACGCAGGCCTGTTTATGCGCAGGACTTGCGGCAACTCTGTACAGTTCAAACGCGACTCAGTATTTTTGTTGGGGAAAGGGTCGGGGGCTAATTGTTTTTAAAGTAGATCTATTTATTTGTCTATCTCTCCTTTCCAGAGTTTTCTGTTATGTAATCCGTCTGCTTTATGTACAACTTAATTTTATTGTAAATGCTCTCCTTAATCATACTGCATTAAAAAAAAATCTGCATTGCATAACGTGTTGGTGTGAATTTGAACGTGCCAAAAAACAAAAACTTTTAGCTTACTTTAAAAGTATAGTTCAGCCCAGATTTTTAAAGTGATGTCTTTTACTTTCCCTTACATTGCTCCAAACTGGTTTTGCCTTCTGTGATACACGGAAGATA